>JAJPUD010000013.1:1247191-1332191 GCA_023553655.1 Myrmecobius fasciatus | reverse complement strand
TTCAAATATATACTGGTTACTATATTTTAATATTACTGATTTTTTTGTAATTTTCTGTATTATATTTAATTCATTTTTTAAAAATCCATTAATTCTGAGTCTATAGGCTGTCAAAAAAGTCTGTAGCACAAAAAAGCTAAAGAATTTTCTTCATAGAGACCTCCCATTCCTACTTTACAAAAAAACTAAAACAAATGCATATTAACTAGTGATTTACTCCCAATCACAAAGATGGCAGCCAGCCAGAATTACAGCTCAAGTATCCTGAGTCAGTGTTCCATGATAATCTTCCTCTGGCTCTACGAAAAGTAGAAACAAGACATTGGCACTTTCTAGGCACTTATTCATTTAACAAGCATTTATTTAGCACTGATGTACCAAGCATCAGTATAGTGATACTAGACACTGGGACTACAAAGACAAAACTGAAATAGTCCCTTCTTTTCTAGAGCTTACATTCTCCTACATTTTTCTACACACAGGAGTTTCTAGTCCCAGCTTCATGGAAGCCAGTAGATGCAACTTGATTTAGAACAAAATAAATATAAATTTGTCAAAGAAAGCATAATGTTCTAGCATTAAAATATGTGTATTCAAAAATTCATAGTGGGATTTTTTTTACATTAATGAGTCATCCTCTTTGCACTGTGCATGTTATGCCCCAGGAAGCTAACTACTATTCATATCTCTATTTGGTCTTTGCTTCTATCTCATTTTGAGCAAAAACACTAGTAAAGATGATGCATAATTGTAAGTATCAATGACTGATAGCATTCTGTTTGACTAATCATTTATGAATAGGAAAAAAAACTGATCCTCAAAATTAGTAAAATTATATTGAACTGAATTCAGTAGATACTTGAGAACTGGCTTTATTGCCTTGAATATTTCCTGTGATTTGGCCCAGATAACCTAACAAATGATTACCTTAAATGTTGTGTTTGTTGCATTTCTTTCATGAAGTTCTTATCAAGGAGCTTTCTTCTTCTCAGGAAACATACTCTGTAGGAAAAAATGTATTGTACAAATTGATATTCTATATGCATGTACATGTATGTGTCACAAATGTTTAGGCCATTGGCAAAAAGTGGTAAATCAACTGGCAAGTTTATCTTCACATGATCAGTTATATGATATTTGGATTCCTGGTAACTTTATTTTAAAGCAATAAAACAAGTATTAAGAGAAAAAGACTAGAATGTATACTGGATTATGAAAGAGAGTATAATATAGTAGGTAGAGAAGTGGCCTTAAGGACAGGAAGGTTTGGATTCGCATCCTAGCCCTCATACTATCTGGATGTATGAACCTGAACCAGTCACCTCACTTCTGAGTGGCCCATGCTGCTCTCTAAAAACAGAGATTATAAATAAGTTGCCCAGCTTCATAGACAGAGGGAGTTTCCTATAAAAAGAAAAAACTAAAATCCAGGAAACCAAAAAAAGAAAAGAAAAGAAAATTCTAAATTCTACAATTTCCCACATAGAGATAAAAGAGGAAAGATATGGGATCAAGATGAATTATGGTTCAAAATTTTTATGCAAAGCTGAATCAGCATCACCAACAAAACTTGCTTAGTAACTATTTAATATAAGCTAATTTTGATGTATAAGATATAACCACTTTTCAGTCAGTTGCTTCAAATCTCCAGCAGGAATCTTAGCCCATGCCTTCTCATTCAATTCAATTCAGTATCAATTTCTAATTCAATTCAAGTTCATTCACTATTCCTTTTATGTGGTCACTATTAGTGTGCCTTCTATCCTATTTCTGCTTTTTTTGGTTTAAGATTGTTTTACAGAGGTTTTTACTTTAGATTGCTTTAGATCCTTCCTTTTTTCAGTCTTAATTATATTATGGCATTCCATTATATAAATGGATTAACTATTTGTTTAACTATTCCTCTATTACTGAACATTTAGATTGTTGCCAGGACTTTTAGGAATGACACAAAATATTGCTGTGGAAACCTTTAAACAGATAGCTTTCTTCTTTCTATTGCTTTTGGTAACAATTATTTTGGGGGTGTTTTCCCACAGATGGAATTATAAATTTATCGCTGTGAATTATTTAAGTTGTTCCATTGCTTAGTCAAAGCTAATTGGAATTGAGACTTTCTTGGTTTGGTTTGATTTGGTTTTAATAATCTTTCTTCTATCGCTTCATATTTACACTAATGAAAATTACACCTAAATGCCTTCTGTACTATTGCCTCTCAGAAAAGTTGTTCTCCAGGGTGCCCTGAACATTTGTATCCACTCTGAAATGTGCTGAGGCAGCTGCTAAGCCCGGGAGTTACTGTGTCTAGTTTTTTACGTCATTAATGGTGTTATTTCCTATGCTGGACTTCCCATTGATAGTAGCACTTACTCATGATACATTTATGAAGGCAACAATTTTGCACTCTCCCTCAGAAGTCTGTGGCCCAGGAGGCGTGGCAGGGGTTTACCAGTTCTGGGGCAGACCTACTGTGCAAGTCATTGACTCTCCTGAGTGCCCCCAAGCTAATCAGGACAGCCGACACCCAAGAGCAGGTTCATATCTATCACCTTTGGTAATCCCAGCAGTCTTAGTCATTCTTCACAATTTTTTTTTTTTAAAAAGAATCAACATGGCTATACATTCATTCAACCAAGTAATACTTTTCATTTAGAGAGCACAACTATAGGACAAAGCAGCGCCCTTAGCATAGCTCAGAGCAAAACCTGTTTCTGCCATTATCTTGCCCATACACACATTATTCTCCATGCATATCTTATCAATTGGGAGCCACTTTGAAAGTCAGAAAAAGATGTTTCCTTTTGGTGACCCAACAGTGACCTACCTCCTTCCTTTCTCTAGTTTGATAGGCAGTAGCAATAATTCCAGGGGAATAGCAGGAAATTCTCTTCATCCCTCCAGTATTCACTTTGGAATTCTAATGAATCAACATTCCCTATCTACACTATGGTCCTAAATCCTGAGTCCATTCATAGACCAGCTCCATCAAAATTTCATTGCATGTTGCCTTAACAAATACCTTATACCTCTGTGGGAAAGAACACAATTTTACCAAGCTTTAGGTTTTATTGTGAGGTGGGTACTGTGTATGTTCAGTCATTTCTCAGTTGTGTGGTTTGCCATTTCCTTCTCCAGCTCATTTTACAGTTGAGGAAACTGAAGCAAACAGGGGTAAGTGACTTGCCTAGGATCACATAACCAGTAAGTCTCCAAAGCCAAGTTTGAACTCAGATCTTCCTTATTCCAGGCCCAGTACTCTATCCACTGAACCACCTAGCTGCCCTGCTAACTATGAGGTAGGATCAAATTAAAAAACCTTCTTTTTGGCCCTTACAGTTCTTCATAACCTTGTCCCTTTCTACTTTTCCAGTCTTTGCATTCTTTCTCCACTCTTAGGTACCCTCCAATGATATTAACTTCCATTCTCCAACTCAGAACTTTTACTGGCTCTATTCTATTTCTGGAACTCCCCCTTTCCTCATTTCCATCTGATGGCTTCCTTCAGGTCTCAGCTAAAGTCTTGCCTTTTGCAAGAAGCTACTCCAGACCTCCTCCCCCCAAGCTTAGCTATAATTTCTCCTCGTTGTATTTCATTTATACACAGTTTACATGTTGTCTCCCCATCAGAATGTGATATACTTGAGAACAGGAACTGGTTTTGCCTTTCTTTATGTCCCCAGCAGTCCCTGGTGCATTGTAGATGCTTAATGTATGTTAATTAACTCACAGACTGAGAGGATCTTTGTCCAGGTATAGGTTGGACTAGATAGTCACCAAGGCACCTTCCAATAATGAGATTTTGTGAGTTTGATTTGAGACCTTTTTAACAGACACATTAAATCTGAGTACCATCTAATGCCATCCTTATTTATGCCAGTATTTTAGCACAGTGATTGGCACATATTAGACCCTCAATGAATCATAGTCAACTGACTGAGAGACTTCCAGCAGACAACCATGAGATTCAAGTGGAGAAGCTAGATGGTGCAGTGTCCCTAAAGTCTGGAAGATCTAAATTCAAATCCAGCCTTAGACACTTGACATTTACTATCTGTGTAGCCATGAACAAGTCACTTAGCCCCAACTGCCTCCAGGTGGGAGAGGGGAGATTCAATCTAATGTCCACTTGGAGAATACAAACGGTATCTACCTTCTGTGTCTTTGCCCTCAAACCCCAGCTGACTACGTTTTCTGAGCTCTATTCACATATTTCAGGGTAAAGATTCCCAAGAGCTTCAGGGAGGGGAACCCCCAGAGCAGAGTACCTTTGGGCTGACTCCAGAATAGCCCATGTCTTTCATTCCAACCCAAGAACTCTGGCTGGTTACTGGAGCATTTATGAGCAAAGTGGGAATTCCCAATGACAAAATTCAGAACTTGATGGAAATAGGATACAAAGTGAGAATTCCTCTTTTCAAAATGAATATGCTTTAGATAATGATCAGGAGGCATTACAGAAACACACACACACACACACACACACTAAAAACATGAATTGTGCTCATCTCAAGAATAGAAAATGTTTTTAAAGTCCAGTTTTCAGTTGGTAGAACAGAGCTCTGTATAATTTGAAATTGTTGGGGAGGAAGGAGAAATAGACCTGGCTAATCCATACACGGGGTAATCAATCCAGAGTTGACTGTGAGCTTTCTTGAAACTTAATTGGTCCTTGCTAGTTATAAGAATATTCAATGTATTTCATCTGTCTCAACTTCAGTAACAGTTAACTGCTGCAGTGAACAGAACACTAGACTTGGCAGCAAGAAGATCTGAATGCAAATCTTGCTTCAGGTATTTACCAAGTGTTTATAACCCTGAACAAGTCACTTAATCTCTTCTTTCTCAGCATTCTCATCTGTAAAATGAGGATAATAATAGCATCTACCACCTTGATTCATTATGAGGATTGAATGAGATAATATTTCTATATCACTTTGTAAACCTCATGGGAAGCTAGATGGTACAGTGTATAGAATACAGTTAGGAGATCCTGTGTTCAAATATGACCTCAGACACTTACTAGCTGGGTGACCTTGGACAATTAATTAACCCTGTTTGCTTCAGTTTTATCATTTGTAAAATGAGCTGGAGAAAGAAGAGGCAAAGCATTTTTGCCAAGAAAACTCTAAATGGAATATGAAGAATCTGATCTAAATGCTATTATTTTCCAAGCACTTAGCAGAATGCCTGACAAATAGTAGGCATTTAATCAGGATCTGTTAACTGGCTGACCTATAATCTAAATGAGGAACTCAATTTGTGGAAAATTCTACCAGTGACAGATATCACAACTCATCAGAAACCTAGAAGTTGTAGTGTGGCTTGGAGCATTAGGTGGTTATATATCTATATTGCTATCATAGATCAAAGTTTTACCAGAATTGGAAGGTTACTATCTAGTCCAATCTCTCATTTTATAGATGAGGAAACTGAAGTCTAAAGATGTTAAGTATTTAGGTATATTTTGAACAGAAGTCCATGGGCTTTAGAGCCAAGTTCTCTCCAACATTCCATGCTGTCTCACGGAGTCACAATTATTGTTTACCAAATACAGAGTTTGAACCCACTTCTTCTTGATTCCAAGATCACTATGCAATTCTATCTCTCATTCATTGTATATTATTTCCTAATATAAAATCTCATAAAATCTTAGTTGCTCATGCTATTTCATAAGTTATATGTGATAATACTGGCTAGCATTTATTTCATAATTTAAGGCTTCTAGCATGATTTCTAATTATTATCTCAGTTAATTATCACAATACCCAGGCAGGTGATTTTTTTTTAATCAACATTTTACAGATAAATAAAGTGAATCTGGCAGAAGTTAAGTGATCTACTCAGGATTGTACAATTAGAGTCAGAAGCAGAATTTGAACTCAGGTCTTCCTGAGACTAGGTCCAACTCTGTTCACTGGGCCAACCAACTATCTCATGTATGGGACTTTGCAAAATGACAGTACCTTATATTATCTAACTCATTGTGATTTACAAAGCATTTTCCTCATAACGATCCTGTGAAACAGGTAGGGTAAGTGTTGCTATTCCCTTTTATGGATGATAAAATTGAGAGAAATTAAAATTGAGATAAATTAAGATTAAATTGAGATAAAGAGATAAAATTGAAAGATAAGACTGAGAGAAATGGGCTTGAAGCCAGGCCTTTGTGACTTGAAGTCCAGTGTGAATTAGTACCATCCCATGAGAAATACCATTTTTTTTAAAATAGCATAGTTTAGCTTTAAAAAAAAAAGCTGTGCATACAAAAATAAAAATTGCTTTGAGGATGCAATATGCACACAGTTAAGGATTGACTGCTCATGATATTTGTTCTACCGCATGTTCAAATGAACACAAAACAAATTGGTGCTATGAATTTGCTATCTTTCACACATAAAAACACATGTCCCTGGGCAATTGGATGAATTATTAATTTAAATTATGTCCAAAAATTGATAAGAATTTTGCTTTAATGACCTTGTTAGATAATCAGTTTTTACCAATGGATTTCTCTTTGTTTCTACCTCTTTTCCTTCCCCCAATCCTGAAACCTTCCATTTCTATTCTTTTTTTTAGAGCAAGTAGTCCACCAAATGATTTTCTTTCACTCTAACCTGATCTTCACCAAGCTGAATTTTTCATAAGATAAGGAAAACAAAGTCATAACTAATAGAAATTCTACTTTGCCCTTAACTGGCATTTTTCCATGTACTCTAAAAAACAACAAAGCCTTTTTTCTTGAGAATGTAAGACTACATACATAAGATGCATGCCGTCATAAGAGTATAAACATACAGAAGTGTAAGTATCTAATTGAAATCCTCTAATTTGAAGAAGAAGCTGAGGACCTAAGTAACCAATGCCAAGTTCAAGGTCATTTAGACAAGCAAGCAGGTTTCCCAGATTCTAATTCAATTTTTTTCAATCATATCTGCATAAAAATCATGTTAGTACTACTAGAGTGAATGTGACTGTAAACTGAGGACAACAAACTTGCCTTATTAAGAATAATTCAGGCCATTTTGACAGTGAAAACTGTAAGTTACAAATTGTTTCTTTTAAAGAAATACAATTATACTATTCAAGTACAGAACATATTGTAAAGACATAAAGATGCAGTAATGAGTAAAATGAATAAACCAGCCATGTAATGGAGTAGAAATTGAATCAGGAAGCCTAGTTATAAGTTCCACCTCTGATAGTAATGTTACTATGTTACCTAGGGTAAATGCTTAAGCCTAGGTTTTCTTATCAATAAAATGGGAAGAAAAATGCCTTTCTTACCTATTTCACAGAGGTCTTGGGAGAATTAATCTAAAAATAGGTGAATGTTCCTAGAAAACATAAAAAGCAAAAAAAACACGAGGCATTATTACTTAAAAATTATTAGACTCAAGAAAGTTGCATCTCACATTTGGAAAAGCATCTGTGATAGCCTCAATGTCTGAATGAAAAACTCCCCCCTGCTGAAATATTTCATCAGGACTAAGAAGGAACATTTAAAAATGCACCTCTTTTCTTTTATGATTAAAAAATTATCATCTTGAACATTGCAATAATAGCAAATGAACTAACTATTCTCTTTAACCATTGGTTGTTTTTATCTTCTTTCTCTCTCTTCTACCAAAGGAGGTAGTAATGCATCCATGATTTAGGAGATAAGCCTAAGGAGATGTGAAAAGCAAAACTTGCCAAAGTAAATTAAAATAGGAAAAACAAGAGTCAGAATTTGAATTCAGTTCTTTCTGAAGCCAAATCCAGAAATCTTTCCACCAGGTGAACACTGTCTTTGCAAATTCAAAATCATATACTGTGAATACAAAAACAAACAAAAAAAAAAACACTATGAATTTCATTTCAGCGCTTTTCTCTGGAGCAAACAATTGGAAACAAAAGAGATACATACACACACACACACATATATATATATGTATATATATATATATATATATATATATATGTATTGCTTTTTGCTGAGGCAGTTGGGGTTAAGTGACTTGCCCAGGGTCCCACAGCTAGGGAATGTTAAGTGTCTGAGACCAGATTTGAACTCAGGTCCTCCTGACTTCAGGGCTGGTGCTCTATCCACTGCGCCACCTAGCTGCCCCAAGATACCTATATTTTAACACCTTTATGTGATAGAATGTTGCTGTATGAATAAGAAATACCATATATGAAGAATTCAGATATAAACTAAGTTTGAGTGAAGTAAGAAAAATCAAGAATGTTTCAGGCAGAATATTACTGAATGCTACTGAGTTTGACCCAGACAAAACATAATGTCCTTTTCCCTCTAGGCAGAGGTGGGGGACTATTAATGTCAGTTAGATAACTAGTATTTATTAAGTAACTAACATATGCTGGGCACTGTATCAAGCAATGAAAATACAAAGAAAAGCAAAAAACCAAAAAAACTTTACTGTTTAATAAGGGAGACAAGATGCAAATAACCTTGCATAAACAAGCTATATAAACAAAGATAAATTGAAGATAATCTCAGAGGGAAGCCATTAAGATTAAGGAAGACTGGGAAAGTTTTGCAGAATATGGGACATCAACTGAGCCTGATAGAAGCCAGGGAAGCTAGGACATGGGGATGAGGAGAAAGACAATTCTAGGCATAGGGGATACAGCTGTAAAATGCTCACAGTGAGGAGAAGAGTCTCATGTGCAAGAAACAGCTAAAAGAACAGTTACTGGTTTTAAGGTTCAATATATGGAGTGGAAGAAGCTATAAGAAGACTGGAAAGGTAGAAAGAAGTTGTTATTAAAGTGCTTTAAGCACCAAACAAATGATTTCATATTTGATCCTTTAGATATTGTGAGGTAACCAGATCTCACAATAGATAGAGCATTGGATCTGGAGTCAAGAAGATCTGAGTTCAAATGTGTCTTAGAAATTTACTAGCTGTGTGACCCTTGAACAAGGTACTTGACTCTGTCCCTTTAGCTTTCTATAAAATAAATTTAGCAACTATCTCCCAGGGCCATTATGATGATAAAATAAAATAATTTTGCAAACCTTAAAGTGCTATATCAATAATAGTTATTATTCCTACTACTATTTTACAAACTTTAAAGTGTCATATAAAAGTTAGTTATTACACTACTGCTTCTTCTCCTCTTCTTCCTCTTCCTCCTCCTTCTTCTGTTGCTGCTGCTGCTGCTATTCCTTGATTTTAGAAGTTGAAGGCACATCAAAGGAATTCCTCAGTCTTGATTTTAAAAACCTGCTGATTTCAGACTAGAATTTCCCTTCTTCATTAGTAAAGAAAAACTTTTAGAAGAAAAATTATTTCAAACTTCCAACCAAAATAAATGTCTAAATTATCACAAATTTCTAGTTAATAGAATACTAATTAGTGAGGTGTTTCTAAATATTTTCTGAGTTTTCCTCACTATTTATTCACAGAATCATAGAATATGAAAATTGGAAAAAACTCTAGAGCACCATATTTAATTACTTTATTCCTACTCTGCTGAAGACAACATTTCTTGTTCAACTTTTCTTCTTTAGCCTGCAATTTGTGGTTTAATTATTTTTAACTTAGCAATGTTTATTTTTCCAACTATTCTAAGATAGCTTCATATTCTGATTTCAAACTGGCTGTGAAATATTTAATAAATGCTTGTCAAATTGAATTCCATCTATACTTCTGAACACCTATGTTCATCACTACTATTTCTCTTCATTTGGCTGGAAACTAGGACCCAAGACAACAAACACTTTTGTTTTAGTTAACTCATTGTCAAATCTGGCAGGAAGGATTTCCCCTTTCCTAGTCCATGCCATTTTCTGAAGTTATCCCTCTTATTAGATATAAAGATGTTGATGCAACATATGATTTACTTCACACCATATACTTTGATAAAGGAAGTCCCATATTGAACCACCTAATTGCCAAGGAATTTTTCCATCACTGTATTCTTAAATAGTTTGGGGGGAAGGGGAAGGAGAGAGAAGGAAAGATTCTCTTGAGGATATTTGCCTAGCCTGAAATGTTGGACCTTCCACACTGGAAATTTGCTGGTACTTGCTACCAAAAGGGTAAATTTGCCTGGAAATCATATGATGTGGACTGTCCAATCAGCTATTAGAAAAAAAGGAGACATCATTCAACAGCCAAGCCAAAAGGATCATGCTCTGAGCCAGAAATGGGCTCATAAATATGCCAGCAGAATATATGCATAAATATGCCAACAGAACATATGCTTATGAATCTATGTCAATTTCATTTGTCATCTGCATTAAATAAAAGAAAGAAAAATTTCTTGATAATCTTTGAACATATTAATCTTTTTTATTAATATTAATTTTTCCCCAAAACAACTTTACCATTCTTTTTCATGGGCTATGGGTACCAGCTAGTATTCTCCATGCTAAAAGACCTAAGGGATAGAGAACAGCTCATTCACCCACCCTTCCATAGAAAATCCAATTCCAGAGGCAGGAAGGTGCTGTCGACAATCCTAACTGCATTTTAGACTATGGACTAACATGCGCAATTTAAAGGAAGAGATTTCTTTAAAATGCTGAATTATGAAGGAGTATTGATTATGTTGGCAGAGATATCCAGAAGACTGTAACTGTGGCAGCTTAAAATTTGAAGAAGACTGAAAAAAATGTAGGCTGTTATACTGACTTGCTCTATTCTAAGAATCACATCTTTTCAATTAAGCATAGATTCTTACCTATCTTTTCTTCTGATAAGAAGGTACTTAGAATTTCAGCAAGAAAGTCAGAGAACAATTCCAAATTTGAGTAAGTAGAGCTGAAGTCGGCAGTTATGCACAAAGAAAAATAATATTTTAATTGGCCAAGCTAATATTTTCTCCAAGTTCATAAAAGTTTGAAACAGAATAATTAAATGCAAATACAGTCTTCATCCCAAAGACCATAAGAATGCCTTTAAGCTAATATTTTTAACAAGAACTGCTCCACAGAGCTCTCTTGTAAATTTCATCATACCTGAGGCAGTTTTCCTCATTCGATTAGTTGGAAAGCTGAATTTATCCTGAGGCAAACCAGGCATCTAGTACAGGCTAAATTCAACAACTGGAGCTTAAATTTGGCTTAATATATCCCCACTTGGATCTGCCTGTTTAATTCTCTTTCATATGATAACGTTGGTTTATTCATAGTCTGGACTTGCCACCTGAACAAACTGAACCCCATATCTTATTCTAATAGAATAAGAAAACTTTGCAGAAACCACAAAAGTTCTTGAATAGAAATCAAATGCAAACTTGGGTTTCAAAAAAAATGTTTTGTAAAGTCACTACAAGAATGGATTGGGAAGTTTTTCTCTGGGAGAGAACTGTTTTATTGTGTTTTTTATGAATGTGGATTTTTCATATTCTGTGGAGACAGATGGTCTTTGGTATGTCCCACTTCTCCAGAGGCTTTTCAGCTTTTCCCAGCAGCTGAACCTGAAACTTTATATGCCACCTAGTCCATCAAGAACCATTTGTATTTGTTCTTAATATTTCTGTTTTAAACAGTAATCTATTTAAAGGTTGGTGTGGGAAGAAGGGAACCAGAAAATTATTCCTACACTCTCCATCCCTTTAAGTCGTATATTCCAGACAGAAAAATATTCCATCCATAACCTAGCAAAAGAGTTTATTTTCTTTTTTCTTCATCCATGCATTTTTTTTTCAGTTTTCACTTTTGTTTGATAGATGGTAGGGCAGCATATGATTTGCTTCAATCCACAGTTTTGAAAATTTAGCAAATTCTTCCCTCCCTAATCTCATTGCTAGGAATTCTGGAAAACAAATCACTGATTTGAACAATATATATACAATGGAATGACGCCAATACATGTGTCATTTGATGCATTGCCAGGAAGAGGCATCAGTTTGAAGAAAGACCAAAACAGAAATGGCAAAATTACTACTTTGGGATATCGATTCCAACCTTTCACAGCAAAACATGCCACCTGCTATTTTGGTTTCTTCTCACTTATCTGATGTTATTCAGTCTCAATTCCAATGACAATCTTTCCACTGTGGAAAAACTGTAGTTCCTGGGTTTTTTGTCTTATTACTGGGCTGGTTGGGAATAACAGTAAGGGCATTTGCATGCTAACATTGCTTTAGAGTTTACAAAATGCTTTTCTCACAACAGCTCTGTGAGGTGTTCATGGTAAGAATTAGTATAACCATTTTATAGATAAATAAACTGAGACTCAGAGAGGTTCACATATATACTACTTCAAAGGGGCAGAAGTCAAAATTTCAATTCAAATCTTCTTATCCCAACTAAACATAATGGTCATGTTAGCCACATTAGATTCTAATACCACATGCAAACTCTTTGCTCTCAATTCAACACAAATTAATTAATTCTTATATATACCACACAGCTGTTAGTAGCAAGATACAAAACTTGGATAAAACACATTCCATCCCTCCCTTCATTTTGCTTATATTTTAGGAGAGTCAAATAACATATAGCCATTGCATATATGACTATTAAAGCTCAAATCAGCACTAAGACTTCTGGGACATCCTATATAAGCAACCTCTTCCTTCAATACCTCAAGCATCTTTAGTTTTTCCAGTGTAAATTTTCCCTCTACCAATTCAGGTATGGTAGAGTTCACACTTTGGGGTCATCCTGATTTGCTGTGGTCAAAAATTTGTCTACCTCTGGCAAATCTGGTTATGAGGAAATTTGCTATACTGGGCTTCAGATAACAGATGTCTAAACATATATAAATGACTATGATTCAAAATAGCATATAAAGGCATGAGATCTCAAGGAGTTCATGAGTGACCTCCAAGAGAAAATAGTGACATTTGGGCAGGATTTTAAATGAATTAAACAAGCAGCAGGGAAGGGAAAAGTATATTTTACGTAGAAGGGACAATTGTAGGCAATAGTATGGAGATGGGAAAATATTAGATGTGTACAAAATAAAACAGGTTTGGTTCAATATGACTAAAGTTCAGAGTTGATAGAGGAGAGTATGGAAAGATAGGGCTGAAACTGATTGTGAAGGGTCTTGAGTAGTAGGCCAAAAAAGTAGGAGTTTTATTTTGTAGGTAATAGGAAACTATTGATGGATTTTTGAGCAGAGGAATGACATAACTACATAAGGAAAATAAACATGGTAGCAGTGTAAAGAATGCTTTGCATATGGGGAAGTAAAGATGAGAAGACGTATTGTGACTATCTGAGCAAATAGTAATGAGGACTTGTTTTAGAGTGTTAGCAGTAGGAAGAAGATAGGGCATGGTTGCAGGAAAGAAGGCAGATTCAATAGGACCAACAAGTTGGATATGAAAAATGAGGAAGATGAAAGCTCAAGATCACACCAAAAAATCTGAACACAGAAAAATCAGTGAATGGTTGTACCACTGGCAGATATAGTGAGATCAAGACAAGAAATAGGGTTAGAGAAAAAGATAATAAATTTGGTTTAGGTCACTTTGAATTTGAAATGTTGATGGGACAGGTGAGTAAAGAAGCATTATAGATGGTAGGAGATGCAAATCCAGAGCTCAGGAGCGGGGCCAAGGCAAAAAGTATAGATTTTGAATTTATTTACATACAGAATTTATGTTCATATGAGCCAATAGGAGTGAAAGAGATTGTCTAGGAAAGAAGTAGAGGAAAGAGATTGACAAGGAAAGAAAACAGTTGAGGACAGAAGTTTGGGGAATACTTTCCTCAAGGTGTCATGGAGAAGACTGAGAGTTAGCAAGGGAGACAGAAAAGAAGTAATATGAGAGGTAGATAAACCAAAAGGATATGGGCCTCACTTTTGTGGGAGTCCAGTATAAGTAAATAAATCAAAAGATTTAACTAGTATTTATTGAGCTCCTAAAAAGTGAATAATTACTCTGTTGCATGGTGAGCAAAATATAAAGTATAAGACACAATCCCTGTCCTCAGAGAGCTTAAAATATAATTGAAAAGACAAAGCACTATGGCAGAGGTAGTCAGGAAAGGCTTTAAAAGATGAGTTTTGTATTGGATTTTGATGAAAGGCAGAAAGGATATGAAAGGATATTCTGGAAAGAGGGAAAGGAAATGAGGGAAGAGTCAGAAAAAAGGTTATCAGGTGATAAGTGAGTTAGATCATAGACTTAAATGAGGAAGGGACTTTAGAAGTGATTTAATCCAACCCCCTAATATTTACAGATTAGAAAATTGAGGTCTAGAAACATTATAACTTGCCCAAGATCACATAGCTATTAAGTGGCAAATCTTAAATTTGAACCTAAGTTGTTTGGATACAAATCTAATATTTTTCCACTGCATTCTGCTACCTCTAAAGCAAGACTTTTTATTAGAAAATAAGGTTTATATAAGAGGATAATAGGAGACAAAAAAGGTAGATTAGGACCTGATTGTGGGACATTACCCGCTCTATCAGTAGATCTTAATGTGAACTTAAGGAAGACATTCAACTTCCCTAGATCTGTTTCTTCAATTTAAAATAAAGGTATCAGACAAGATGATCTCCAAGGTTTTGATTAGCTTTAATTTCACATACCTAGTGATCTAATAGCCCTTTATTCATTCAACAAGCATTTATGTACCTACTCTGTAACAGTAACTGTCTGAGGTGCTAGAGATAGACAAAAACAAAACAGTCCCTGCCCTTGGGGAGCTTACATGCTCCTGGAAATGGGGGGATGACAACATGTACCTAGTAAATCAAAACTTAACATATACATTGTAAATACAAAACAATGGAATATCAGTAGGCTCTGTTGTTGTCGGCTGCTGGTGTTGGACATCTTTTATCAAAGGTTTAAAATTACCACTTTCCAAAGCAAAAAATTTCATATTGCACAAATTTAATGAATACATATTTATTAGCACCTGTTATATGTCAGGCATAGTGCCAAGCACCAAGGATACAAATTTCAAAATGATACAATTCTTACACTTATTGGCTTAAAAGGTCCAATCCTAATATTATTATCTCTAATCAAATGTTACAGGGAATTATAAATCCTACTCTTAGAGGTTCCCTATTTCTAGTATTTGAAACACCCCATTAGCATCAACAGCTAACGCAGTCACTGCCTTACCTCCTTTCTTTCTGCAAACTCTCAATCAAAATATTCTCTTTTCTCTCAGGGTAAAGCTGCTATACCTTATAGTCATATATCCGGTGAATAGATCAGTCAATCAATAAAGCAATCAATATACAATTATAAAGGTTTTATTCTGTTCCAAGGATACAAAAAGAGACAAAAGGCAATCTTTGTCTTTAGGAAGCTCATAACCTAGTAGGGGAAGTAACAATAAACCAATATATTCAAACAAACTGTATACAGAATAAATAGGAAATAATTGAGAAGGAAGGCACTAAAATTAAGATAATTTGGGAAAGGCCTCCTATTAAAAATGGGACTTTAGCTAGGACTTAAAAGAATTCAGAGAAGTCAATAGGATGAGATGAGAAAAGAGAACATTTTGGGCATGAGCAAGAGACAGAAGAAATAACTTTTAGAAGAGAGATGGAGTATTTTGTTTCCTTAAATCCAACAGTACATGTCAGGGAGCAAGGTGTAAGAAGACCAGAAAAGATGGAGGAGGCTAGGTTATAAAAATCTTTGAAAGTCAAACAGAGGATTTTATATTTGCTGCTGAAGTCAATAGGGAGCCACTGTAATTTGTTCAGTAGTGGAGTTAGATGGTCAGACCTGCATTCTGGAAAATGTTTTGGAGTAGGGAGAGACTTGAGGCAAGCAGACTCACCAGCTGGCTATTTCAGTAGTCTAGGCATGAGGTAATTAGGACCTGCACCAGAGTGTTAGCAATGTCAAAGGAGAGAAAGGAGTATATTTGAAGGATGTTGCAAAAAAAATGAGCATTGGGGGAAAAGAGAGATAATGAAGAGTCAATTTGAGTAGATTTGAGAATAATTATATAGAGGTGGTAATTAAATCCATAGGAATTGATGAGATCACCAAGTAGTATAAAGGAAAAAGAGAAGAGGACCCAGGACAGAATTCTATGAGACAACTACAATTAGCATGCTCTGGAGTAGAACCAACAAAGGAGACAGGGAAGGAACAATCAGATAAGTGGGAGAAGTAGAAGATAATGGTGTCCCAGAAACTTAAAGAGAAGAGCATGTCCAGGAGAAAAGGGTGATCAATAATGTCAAAGGGTGCTGAGATAAAAGTAAGTAACTCTTAACATGGCCCTCACTGAGGGCTTTTCATCTCACTTAGGATGCTATACAAATGGCAGAGTATAGATATTTACTTCCCATAGATGAAGTCTTCTATAACTGTTCTTAATCAAATATGATATGAAGGTCTATTATATACATTTTCAGCAAGAGATAAGAAAAACTTCCCACTAGGTTCAAGGGCTTTTCTAGCTTTTTTGTATCACAGCCTTCTTTGGCAGTCTGGTAAAGGGTATATAGCCTTAGCAGAATAATGTTTTTGAGTGAATAAAATAAAATACTTAGGATTACAAAGGAAACCAACTATTTGAAAATTCAATTACCAAATTATTTTTTAAGTTCACAGACCAGATTGAACATTTGTTGATTAGACCAAAGTTATCCCTCAATTTTGCTTTCTATAAAACTATTATTGCTCAAAGACCATAATCATTATGTTAAATTTACAAATGTTACCATGGCTGAAATAACCCATTCTACTCATAGTATAGTTATAAGAAGGTTAAGTTCTAGATCCAGAAACTGATTTTATATGTAAAGACATATCTCAAAGACAAGATAATTCCTTTATTAAATGCCACTGTAGATATTGGGAGTTCTACTGTGAGGTACAACATTTATGTAAGTAAACCTAAAATATATTTACAAAGTAATAAAAGGAAACTTCAAGAGGGAAAGAGAGTTGACAACTGAGAGAATCAGGAAAAGTTCTGGAAAACACAAGTACTTAGCTAACAAGCTATGGATAAAAGTATAGTTGGATTGAATTTGTTTTCATAGACAGGGTATTGAAAAGAATGGGAAATATTTTCTGAGGGAAGCAAAGTGTCTTTTAACCATGGAAAATTAGCTTCACTCCACATAATCCCTGAATGACAAATTCCTACCTTATTTAAATACCAAAACTGTCCATTTTGTGAAAAGGAAGGCAGACACCAGATGTGTTAAAAGCTTCAATGTGCTGGCAGAAACTACCCAGATGTATAAGACAGAGGCAGAATCAATCTTGTAGATAAATAACTGTTATGCAAATTCATTTTCTGAGGTTCCCCCCCCCTTTATTCCAGAATTGCCCCCAACAGCTATTGTTATCTTGAACTGTTATTTTAATTCCTTATTATCATTTAAAATACATGTCCCTTTTTCCCAATTAGACAAAGTACTTGAGGATTGAGACCCTCTTTTATTTCTTCAAATGCTGCCCTTACAGAAACTTTTGGATTCAAATTTATTTTTACAAGGTATCCCTATAAGGCCTCGTGGAACCAGAAGTCTAATATATCCTCCTCCCCTCTGCAATTGGGGATCCATGTGTCTTACATATTACTTTTTCCATACATAGGTGTTTTTACATTCTGTCCCCAATTAAACAGTAACTTCCTTGAAAATCAGGACTGTCTTATGCCTTTCTTTCTCTCTCCAAGACTTAGCACAGTACTTTACAAATTGTAGGCACATAACAAATGTTTATTTGCTCACCATGGTTCAAATTCAAAACTTCAAATCCTAATGAAAACACAGAATTTTTCCATTCAAAACAAGAACTGGGAGAAAATTCACCAAAATGTTTGTCAGTAAAGTTTTAAGCTTTTCATGTTGGTTACTTTTAATGACTTCTGTAAAAATGTACCTTGTTTCAAATGGGAGCAGGGACATATTGGTGCAAAAGAAGTAAAGATTCAAGCACATGTTTTGGTAACACTGTACTTTAAAACTGACATGAGTCACAAAAGGGGCTGTTATTTCTCTGGGGTATGGCACAGTTAGGCTGTTTTTGTGTTTTATTTTTCACCAGAAATTGTTACCCACATGTGAATAATAACTAATTCCTTCTGTTTGGGCAAACTTGGTCTTTCCTAAATTATTTTCCCTATTTCTAATGTTTCCTCACATATTTGACAGTATTTTATTGAAGAAATAAGTTGACGCCTATTTTTCTTTTTTATTCTATGTAGCATTTAACCAAGTTCTTAAGGGTTGGGTTTTTTTTAAGTCACATCCAAAATAAGTAACTGGTTCTGTGAATTTTTTAGTATAGGAAACTCCCTCTGCCATTGCCACTCAGCATCTTTCTATTCAACTTCTGGTATTAATGAGCTGCCTAAGAACAATGAGAAATTAAATGACTTACCTAGAATTGAACAGAAGTGAGTAATATATTCTACGGAAGTGTCAGAAATATGAGGAAGGGGAGAATTCAGTCTTTATAAAAATTTGGGAATCTGTCTTTTCTTTTATAATGTAAATGAATATAACCTAAAATTGAAAATCTAAATTCAGTAAATATTTGGAGGCTGCCATGGAATTCAGATCTAACTTATCTAATTCAAAAAAATATTTGCATAAGGTCCTTCATTTCCAATTTTAGGTATTTTCAGTGGCTTTTTCCCATGCCTAAAATTCTCTTCCTTCTCATATTCATTTTGGTATTTAATCTCTGCTAAAATCCTCCTATGTTCTATAAGAAACCTTTGCTGATTTCCCTTAATGTTAGTTCCTACCCTCTATTATCTCCAGTTTATTATGAATATATCTTGCTTTTGCATAGTGGTTTACATGTTGTCTTCCTTTAATTTCTTGAGTTCAGGGACTATCTTTTGCCTTTCTTTGCATTATTAGCACAACACAGTACCTGGCATGCAGTAGGCACTTAATAAATGTTGACTGACTAACCTACTTAATTTTACACAGACAAACCTGCCACTGATTTTCAACAAGAGCTTTTCTAAGGGAAAACTTGAAGGACTGGGTCCTGGACATATCTTGAAATTCTGTATAGCCCTATTTATGACTATAAAAAATCTTATTTTAGCATTAATATTCATTAAGGAAATAACCAGGATTTCATTAAAAAGAATAGCCATTACTGGGAGGTCTATATTTGGAGATGTGTATTAATAGTAGCAACCCACTGAATACATAACTTATTTTCTGATCTTAATGAAGGCCAACTGTTAGGCACCCTACAGTAGATGGCACTCAGTTATCTTTGAGTTGGACAAGTGTTGATCATTCAGAAAATAATAAAGTAAAAAATGATTCATTTGCATGCAGGATTTGGAGGCAAGACATCCACACAGGCTCAGGGTTATGATGGCAACACACCACCCTGATCCTGTTTGGATAGTCCTGCCAGCAAAGAACAACACACAACAGGGGTTCGGCATTCATTTGATTTCAAAACAAACATCTGTTCAACCAAAATACAACCAGATAATGGATTCGATCGGAAAGAGAATTATGGAAGAGGGAGGGAAAATCTTTAGTTTACTGAGAAGAAATCATGTGAATCAAGATACAAATTCACATGAATTAATAGAAACAAGCCAAAACTAAGCTTCTAGTTTCAAATATTTAAGTACTCATATTTTGGACTTTGAAATTTCAGTACTATATCCTGTTTGTTTATTCACTGAAAAGTTGTAGTACATAGCTAGGTACAACCCTTAAAGGTTTTTACCAATGATTAAATTTATCCTTTCTTGTTAAATGGAAGGCTCCCTTGAAGGGTGTACATTTCTCATTCATTTACTTACTAAGAACTCTTATGTGTAGGAAGCTAAAACTACATGGGAATACAGTAGTCATGCTGTTAACTCACTTGTCAAATTCCAGTGGTCAATGCCAAGATCAACTATGGCTATATACAAAACAAAAGAAAGCAAAAAGCAGTGTAATTTGTAGTTTAAACCAAATGGACACTTAAAAGAATTCAGGTAGTTTATCCAGATACATTGTCATAAACAGGAGTGATCACTTGTGAGTATAGAAGGACATACAGCCTGAGTCTGGGATCATGGAATAGTATAACTACTTCTTATTATTATTGTGGACATTGCCTTGGATTTGGATTTTTTCTTTCTTTCTTTTTTGTTATTAATGCATTTTGGTTTTTTTATGTCACAATCACTTCCAATTAATCCCCTTTTCCTGGTACTCTCTTATAATAGCAACAAGAAAAGTTAAGCAAAACCATCCGATATAGCAATCATGACAGATAACATAGCTAATATTCCATGCTAGACAACCAACACCTCTCTACCAAAAGCATGAAAATATATTGTGACATCTGTCAGTTGGAACAAATGTTAAGCATGGCATTTGATGAGTTCTATGATCTTTTAGTGTGGTTATCATTGAATTATTGTAAGATTTGGGTATCTAGTTTCCCTAGGTCTGATATCTTTGCTCTGCATCACTTCATATAAGTTTTCCCAGGTTTCTCTAAATTCCTCACACTCAACATTCCTTATGGCACAGTAGTAGCATTCCTTTACACATATTTACCATAATTTCTGCCACTTTTTTCCTCCTTCCTTTCACAGTCCCACCACAAATATTCAAATTAGGAATTTCAAGTTCAAATTAGGAAGGGATCTTAGCAATCTTCTTCAAATCTCTCACTTTACAGAAAAGAAAAATGAGATTCAAAACAAGGTAAAAAATTTTTCTTACTCTCAGTTCAGTGCTCTAACACATGCTGCCTTGAGGGATATTCCTTTATTTGGACTCAGATATTGATAATGTGTAACACTGCAGGAGCCTACAGTATTTTATATTATTTATCATGTGTGACCTGGAAAAAATTGTTCCCCAAACTAACAAATGTACACATACATGTGTATGTGTGTATTTGTGTATATATTTATGTGTATGTATTTAATTGAAATATAGAAACTGGTCTTATCATCTCAAATATTCTTTGTGATTGAATCAGGTATTCTTATTAGATTTTACAACATTAAATTCTCTCTCCCATTAATACTTAGCAAATTATCTACAAACATATTTTTTGACTCAAGGAGCATATACTGCAAGGAAAATAATTTTCTTCTGAGACAATATACATATATACATACATACATATACATATGTACATGTGCATTGTTGTTCATTATTCAGTCATGTCCAAATCTTCATGACCTCATAGACCATGCCAGGATACCAGGCAGCCCAACTGTTCTTCATTATCTCTCAAAGTCATACTATGTGTGACATTTCTATGTCTATGGCATTTTCATGGCAAAGATACTGGAGTGGTTTGCCATTTCCTTCACCAGTGGATTGTCTTTTGTCAGAACTTTCCCTTATGAATTGTCTTCTCTAGAGTAATCTTACACAGCATAGCTCTTAGTTTCATTGAACTACACAAGTTTCTCCACAACAAGGCACTGTTCTAGGAAATCCTTGCACATAAATAGTTGGGGGAGAGGAGGGCACATTGTGTGTGTGTGTGTGTGTGTGTGTGAGAGAGAGAGAGAGAGAGAGAGAGAGAGAGAGAGAGAGAGAGAGAGTGGATAGTGTACCAGCCTTAGAATCAGGAAGGCTCATCTTCCTGAGTTCAAATCTGGTTTCTAGTACCTACTAGCTGTTTGCTAGTATTTGCTTAAGCAAATCCCCTAACTCTGTTTTCCTCAGTTTCCTCATCTGTCAAATGAGCTAGAGAAGGAAATGGCAAACCACTCTAATATCTTTGCCAAGAAAATCCCAAAAAATGGGATCAAAAAAAGACACAACTGAAATGACCAAACAAAAAAAGTCCATATGTATAGATATGAACGTGTATATATACTTATGTATATACATATTACATATAATATGTATACCATATATATATCAAACTTTAATGTTTGCATATTTGAAAATATCCTTATAATAGCTCTATGCTGTAATTTTTCCATTTTACAGATGAGGAAATAGGTTCACAGTGATTGTATAACTTGTTCAAGGCCACATGACCAATCAACAAGTATTTATTAAGCTCCTCCTATGTGCTGGGCACAGGAAATACAAAGTATATAAGAGATGATATTCAAAGCCATTACTTCCTGCCTCCAAGATTCATATTCTATCCACTATACCATGCTTTCTCTCTTTGTAAACACTGTATAACTTCGCCTAAAGTCCCACTTTTACACCTCATCATGGAGTAGCTATAACCCTGAGTTCCCAAAGTTATGTCAATGGGAATATGAGCTTTTGCAGGGGCTACCAATCTGGAAAGGCTTCAGATACTGAGACAAAATGTATGTTGTCTTAAGACTAGCCAAACTAAGTTTAGAGATGTTTGTCACACAGTAATTACTTTTTTAGATACAACAAATTCCCTCATAGAATTTGTCCAACTATAGAGAACCATTTAATTGCTTCATTGAAAAAATACTTCCAAAAAAATCATCAGTCCTTAAAATATTGAAATTCATTGTACATGTGGTTTTGTGAATGGACAAGCCAAAGTCCAAACCTGACTCATCATCTAGGGCTAGATAATGTTGACATTAGCTTGATATTAACTAAAGTCAGAATAGAAACAAGGATAAAAATTTGTACTCAATCTTGCTCCAAATTCAAGCCTACCAAAAAAAATGGTAGACATTATTCAGTGAGGGGAGGCACCAAGTCACAAGAATGCTGGGTTTGAGTAGGCTCAAGCAACTTATAAGACATGGAAACCTGGGCAACGCTATTAACTCCTTCAAGACTAAATGTTCTTACTTGTGATATAAGAATAATATTATCTTTACTATCTGCTTCACAAAGTTGTTACCAAAAAAAAGCATTTTCTAAGGCTTAAAGCATAAGGTAAATTGCATTTCTGAGAAATCGCATGATATGATTAAAAGAATGCTGGAGTTTTAATCCAAATTCTTTCTTAGACATTTACTATGTGACCATGGGCAAATCCTGTAGCATTTTTAGCACAGCTGTTTCATCTATGAAATGAAGACAATATTACTTTTTCTGCCTCCCTTGAAGGGTTGTCATGAGTGAAAGTGTTCTATCAGATGTCCCAAAAGTCTTAGAGCTGTTTTAAAGATTTAAAAGTGCCCTAAGACTTTTGAGATTCTCTGCACAATTGCACTATAATTTTAATTATTGTTTTTGATTACAGATTAGTCAGTAGCCATCAACATCAGCTAATCAGTTTGGATTTCAGAGAAAGATAGAGACTGAGTGAGAGACAGAGAGACAGACAGAGAAAGTGAGTACAGAATCTATAACCTAGAAAAGATGATATGAAATTTTGTTTTCCATAGCCTTTATCCAATAGGAGATAATGTAAGAGGGTTTAAGTAGGGATTTCTTAAATAGTTTTTAAAAGTTAGCTTAAATTTTGTCTGCACTGATTAAATTGTAAGAATTTTTTTCATCATTTTTTCCTACTTAGTAATTAAATTTATTTTCCCCCACACATATAATATATGTACCTATATATAATATACATGAAAATTAGTTCAGGAAGAGCTATGCCATCCATGACTCTAAGCTTTCAAAACAAAATATCTTGAGAATTTTATATCTATGTTAATAATAAAATAGGCTCAGATACTTGCAATTATCCTTCATATAATACACAGTCAACAAAGCACAAGAAGTAGAATGGCTTAATAGATAGTATGATCTACAATCTAGTCCTATCTCAGACACATACTAGCTATGTGACCACAGACAATAGATAACTCTCTAAAATTCTAAATTGCATATTTATTTTATGTATACTTATATATGCACATGTTGTCTTCCCTCATAAAATGTAAGCTCCTTGACTATTTATTTTTGTCCTTGTATAGCCAGTGCCTAGCACAGTGCCTGACCGATAATAGGGACTGATTGGTTGACAGATCAATTGATAAACTTTCTCTGTGCATCAGCAGATAGAGTTTTCAGGCTGGTAGTACTTTTTACCAATGGAATTGGAGGTGAAAACCAAAACCAATCAATCAATCACAAGCATTTAAATTTTTTATCTCCAAGTATTTACTTATTTATTTATTTTAAATTTATTTGGTTTTGACAATTACTTTTATAAGATTTAAATTTCCATTTTTTCCCTCCCTTCCTTGTACATGTATAACCTATATCAGCTTGATTGATATTCTAATCCCAGTAGTGTCACTAACTAATGTTAGGCAAATAATTTACCCACTTACAACTTCAGTCTCTCTTTTGTCAAATGAGAGGATTGGCTTTCCTGATCATTCTGTGAATTTACTTAGTTTGATGATTATATCATTTCTCTGATTCCTTACTATATCATGAAGATGATGCTAGGTTCTTGAAGACCATGCCAGCTGAGCTAGAGAGCACTGGAAAGTCCTACCAAGAAGGGAAAGCTGCAAATAAGAGCCCGGTGACAAATTGTTTGGCTACCACCTGAGGACCAACCTAGCCAAGTCATTAACAGAAAATTAGTTATCCAAGCAATCAGCATGAAATATAGCAATTAGAGCAAAATACCACTTACACACACTGCTTTTGCCAGGGGTTACTTTGTCTAACTGTGTTTGGGATTTGTTGACACTGCTCTTGAAAGAACAAGATCATATGTTATACACAAATGATTTATAGCAGAATTTTTAATCCAAAGGACATCATACATGTATATTTGAAGTCCTTAGTGTGAAGCTTTGTCATAAAATGAAGGAATAAGTCAGATCAGCTGTAGATGGTTTGACTTAATAATTAAATATTGCCTGAAATTACCTCTATTTGATAGGAAATAGATATATGTAGCAAAAGAAGGACAGTGAAGTGAATTAAGAAATAACCTTGAACTCAGGAAAACCTGAATTCAAGTCCTGTCTCAGTCACATACTCATTGTGGTAGTGATGGTGTTAAGTTGTTTCAGTCACATCCAATTCTTTGTGGCTCCTTTTGGGGTTTTCTTGGCAAAGGTACTGGAGTGGTTTGCCATTTCCTTCTCTGGTTCATTTTACAGATGAGGAAAATGAGGCAAATAGGGTGAAGTGATTTGTTCAGAGTCTCTGAGGTCACATTTGAACCTAATTCCAAACACAGTATTCTATCCATAATACTAATACTCATTGAGTGACATTGGGCAAATCATATAACGTGTTAGCAGCCTCATGCAACAAAAATGGTATTACATGTACATTTCCAAAATCAGCACTGGGGGAGATATAAACAAACTTCCATCCTAGGAGTTCCCTATACCAATGAAATCACAGTTTAATATATCACCCACCCACCTATCCCCTCAAAAAGAAGAGAGAAGAGAACATTTCAAGAGTATAGAACTAGCATTACTCAGCATACACACACACACACACTAAAAAAAGGAAAATTACTTCACTGCAAAGCATTTATATAATTTATTCAGAACAACCAGGTTTTAACATTAGCATCCCGGTCCTTATAAAAATGCCATGGTATTTCTCTCCTATTTCAGAAGTTGTCAAATCAGTGAGCCTTCTCTGGGGGCAAATTACTATTTGTCATATCTTATTCTTCTCAAAGTCTACAGAAAAAAAAGTTTCACTGTCTTTATATATTATAAAACTTATCTTCAACACAACTTCGGTCTGTGTTCATAGAAATGTAATAATATCCAGGATGAGAGGTCTTTAATTCTAGTGTTTTGTTTTTGTTTTTGTTTTTGTTTTTGTTTTTCTGGATGAGCTCCAATTTATCCTGTCTATCTCGTTTACATATAGTAGCTTGCATATTGTCTTCTACACTAGGCTCTGAACTTCTTGAGAGCAGGGACTATTTACCTTTTTTTTGTATCCCCAACATTTAGCACAAAGCCTTATATGAACTAGCCTCTTAATAAATGCTTGTTGACTAGTTCTACCATACTCTACCCTGATTAGACCACACCTGGGACATTATGTCCATTTCTGACCTCTCCATTTGAGGAATATTAAAAAGCTGAAAAACCAGAACATCCCCCGAGAAAAGTGAGCAGAGTAGTGATAATGAATCGATGAGTTTTCATCAGGATGAGAGAAGAGAGGAGAATATAATAGCTATCTTCAAAGATCTCAAGGAATGTCAAGAGGAAAAGAAATTAAGCTTCTTTTGCTTGGCTCCATCCATCGGTAAAACAAGGAGCAGTGGTTGCAGAGAGACAGATTTCTTCTCAATATCAGGGTGAAAGTCCTAACTATTAGAGCTATCCGAAAGTAATGGGCTGCCTTGGGAAGTAATGGACTCCTTTTACCTAGAAATATTCAAAATGGAGACTGACTACTTATAAAGACAATGTAGAGGAGATTTCTGTTCATGTAGAAGTTGGATAAGGTTGCCTCTGAAAATTTCTTTGAAATGTGATATTTTGCAATTCTTTGAATTTCACAATTCTTTTTAAATGGAAACATCAAGATATTTCATTTTTTGAAAATGTGTGTATTTGCATATATGTGTATGCCTATATATACATATATGTATATACAAACACACTTTCATCTATCTTTAAACTCAAAAGTTTTGAGCTAAAGGTCCTTGTTTCAATACAGGGGTTCCAATCCTGAAAAAAGAGCATTGAATGGGAATATTTACAGGCCATACCAGCAAGAAAAATGCTGCTACTGACCCCTCTGGAGCAAAAAAAAAAAGTGTCTTCATCTTCAGAGAGAACATAAATCCCATGCATGACAGAAGAACTAGTGCAATGCCTTGTAAAACATGTAATATATTCAAGAAGACCTAAGGGTTTACTCTCCAATAAGGATGGAAAAATCTGCGTGTCCCACTGTGAGCTCATAGTAAGACTGTTTCATGTAAAAAGTTGGTAATTAGTCCCTGAGTGAATAAAGTAGAATAGATGATAAGGAATTGTTACCTAGAGTAGCAACACAAAGTGCTCTTTCTAGTCATCAAAATTTAAAGGTTGTAGAGATTAGTGTGTGGGTGCCTATTTCTACTTATGGACAATTTCTAACCTTTATAACTCTGAATGTGTAATGTTATAGTTCAGCAATCTATGCTTTCAATTTGTAATAAATAGAGCATACATAAAATTCAAAGGAATGTGCAAAGCCCCAAGTGCAAGAGACTTTGTGATGCTGGAGAGAAAAAAAAAAACCCTTCCATGCAGGCTTGGGAGGATTTGGGTCCTGTAAAAATCAATAAATCACTGCTTCTCATGATCTGGAGTCTCATTCCCCAATCCAAATGGGATACACCACAGCACCAAATAGAAACTATACACTGAGTGTTCATCAGTGCTTAAATTTATTTTTCTAAGGAATCCACCACTATGTAATTATTTTTCCAGAATTTATGCTTTTGTTTTCTCAAACAATTCATTGTCAGTTCCTTTGAGAATTTCTCCTTCTGTTGGAATCCTTTTCTAGATTAGTTATGGTTCTCAAGGATCTCAGAAACCATTAAAAGGTTAATGCCACAGGGACTTGATTTGGAATATGGACAATTTAAAGGAAATCATTAACATTTTCAGCTGCTAAGAAAGGGGGTACACCCAATCGAGTTGTGTTAGTTGTTATGTGTATAGAATGCTGGACATGGAGAAGAAAAATCTAGATTGAAATCCTGCCTCAGATAACTCATTCATACAATTGTGGGCAAATTATCTAATCTCTTCCCACCTCAGTTTCCTTTCTGTTAAATTAAGATAAAATAGCACCTATCTCCCATGGTTGTTGTAAGTTATAAATGAGATAATATATATAAAGTACTTTGCAAACATTATGTAAGCATGACATTATTGGGTTTTGTATATTGATAATAATAACATGACTATAACAAGAAACAGCATTCAGGCTTAAAAGAGTTTTTAGATTCTAGGGGAGAAGTGAACAACTTAAAAACAAAATAAAACAAATTGGAAACCACCTCACTGAGGAAGCTAGCTGTAGGTTAGCACTTTTCTCCTGGTGTTTTTAGGGTTTTACATTCCATCTAGGACAGTGGTTCTCAAAGCGTGATCCAGAAAATCCTCTGAAATACTTTCAGAGAATCTACAAATTAAAAATTAGTTTTTATTTCCACTAAGGCAAATACCTACAAATATAATCCACATAATCAAAAATTATGTGGATAGAGCTTCAATAATTTCCAATAGTATAAGGATACTGAGAGCAAAAATTTGAGAATCAATGATCTAGACAAAAGTTTTAAGTCATGAGTTTTCCAGTATAAATTGCCATTCTATACTGACTCATCTGAAAAAATCTGAATTGGGTAATTTCGAGGTGATTTTGAAGCCACTTGAAATTGTCAGCATACATGTCAGTGTGTAATACTTAATGCAAAACTGATGTGCAAAAAAAAATCTGCTTTTTTGAAACAGGTAAACAGGGGTGATTCATCATTCAAAAGTATTTTCTCTGGGGATTCCTTTGACTAATAGTTGTCCCTTTCTTCATGTTCCATGACTTGTTCTTTTGTTAGTATGGGTTCAACTTCCACCAACACAAATCTCAGCTATTCTGCTTATTACTGGATTAACTTTTAGTTTCCACAGCCAAAAAAATTAACCAGATTAAGTCAATCTGCTAGGGAGTCTCTGATTTTTAGCTGGAGTAATTGTAGGGCAAAGGCAACTAGGTGTCACAGTGAGTGGAGTGGTCAGAAAGATCAGATCCCAAATCTGATCTCAGTTACTAACTAGGTGATTCTGAACAAGTCACTTAACCCTATTTGTCTCAGTTTCCTCATCTGTAAAATGAGCTGGAGAAGGAAATGGCAAACCACTCCATTTTCTCTGCCAAGAAAACCCCACATTAGGTCACAAGGAATCAGACCCAAATGAAACAACAACAAAAAAACAAAATTGGGGTAATGGATATACAGTTCACCACTCAAAGCTCTTCCATGTTGCTTCTCTGTTCAATAAACTGTAATGGCTCCCTATGAATCAAAGATAAACTCCTCTATTTGGCATTGAAAGTTCTTTATCACTGGCTCCAACTTTCCTTTGCAGCTTTATAATACATTTTCTGTTGTTTTCCCAATCCCGCTTTCTGACCCCATTCATGGTGTTCTTAGCAAAGATACTAGAGTGGTTTGCCATTTCCTTCTCTGACTCATTTTACAAATGAGGAAACTGAGGCAAACAGGGTTAAATGACTTCACAAATATCAACAGCTGTTGTTTAAGGTCAAATCTGTATTCAGGAAGATGTTTTCCTGACTTCAGACTTACTGCTCTATCCACTATACCACTTCATTGCCCTTATTTTACATTATTCTCTTAAGATACCCTTTACATTAAGCCAAAATGGCTTTCTTGCTTGTTCCTCACATATCACAGCATCCCGTCACCCATCTCCAAGTCTAGCATATACTGCTCTTCCTTCTCATCTCCACTTCTTTAAATTATTCCCTAATTTCCTTCAGAATTTAACTCAACATCCTACCTGAGACTTTTCCTGTCTGGTACTGTTAATGCTCACTCCTAGAAATAACCCAGCTCTATATACAACTAAGTACTGATTAATGAGAATAATGAAACCTGTGAAGTGGCATGGCATATACAAATTTATGGTATTTGAAGTAACAATGTAAAATATGATAAATATTTTGGTAAATAATGGAACTATATCATGCTACAGTTTCAGAATGATTGATTATTAGCACTAATCAGGACCTAGTTATATTTATTTTGTTTGTTGTATGTGTTATTCCCCTTTATTCAATGTGAGTTCTTTCAGAGCAAGAATTGTTAGATTTTTGTTTTTGTGTATCAGACTCCCAGAATTATATATAACAATTGATTGATTGATTAATAGAAGTTTATATTCTGATGGCTTTCTTCCTGAGAAGGAAAGCCACCTCTAACCCAAAGTGAAGCTTTGAAGGAGGATATCAGTAAAGTAGATTTCCCCATTGCATTTTAAGTCTTCTCTGATTTATAAAATTTTGATTTATAACCAACTTTTCAGGAATAGATCTGATATATAAAATATAAAAATAATGAAAATATAAAATATACATTTTCAAAAAAAAACCCTAATTGAAAAAAAATGTTTATATCTTATTTTTACAAGATAGTAAGAGTCACATCTCTCCTCTTCCCAAAGGATCTGAGAAACCTCCTAGGGATTTAACTGAATGTAGCTTGTGCTTATTTCCATACAAAGTTAAGGAGAGAAGGGGATAATCAAATAATCTTGAGAATCAAGATCAAGCTGTATTTTTTTCTCTTTTCCCTGATTGCTTGAACTTTTGGATGGATGCCTCAAATCCCACCTCCCTTTGCCTATGGAGACATAGAAAGAAACAACCAAAAAGTACATTCAGTCAACATGCCAGTATGGTACAATTAGCTCCATGATTTCTATTATGGGTAATAGAAAAAAGCCATGGCAACTGCTTAAGAGTGAAGCATACGGTTGCATGAGCTCAGGTCAAAAGGATTGCAGGGGAAATTGAAAGAATTTGACTTCAGTGGACAGAGAATGCATGTTTTTTTTCAAGTAATGATATGAAAATATAGTATCTGATAAATATTAAAAATTAAATATTAGATAAGTGCTCATTGATTGCAAAAGAAGGAGAAATTAAATTATTTTTCAGGCTTTGGAAGTAAAATTACCAGGCCTAATCAGCTTGTCACTCATTATTCAAACAAAAATCTAAAAAAAAAGGTTTTTCACATGTCTATTAGTAAATTAAACACACACACACACACACACACACACACACATCCCTAAGGTTTATTTACCAATGGAGTATTTTTGTTTTCTTTTGTGTGAATTTAAGTTTCAAATGAATCCCTCCCTCCCCCAAATACAAAAGTTATTTTGAGTTACATTTATCAAAGAAAACATGCTTCAAATGCTCACTTTTAAATAGGCCACTATTCATTTATCTCCCATGTTCCACTGGACAAATTCCTGCACCCTCCCTAGTTGCCTGTTTGACTATTGTTCACTTTGTCTTGCCTGTGAGAATTTCTTTCTTTGTAACATAAACCATTATTTCACTTTATCATTAAAAGTAACTCATTTCAGTCACTGTAGTGTTTGTTATTACTTGTTTTCTTTTACATTCTCCCACAGACAGTTGGTGAAAGTTGTCAAATTCTGTCTCCTGTAGGATGAGTGAAGATTAGAGGGAAGGATTTTACTGAGAAGGGAATCAGAATTTCTGTAGGAAATTTTAAAATCACATTTACCCTCTCTGTTGTCATGCCATGTGACTGTCCTGTATCAATGATCAGCAAAGTCAGACTTTATAAGCATTATAGAACCTATTTGTAATATTAGTGTCAAGAGCTCAAGGCAAACCAGTTTAAAGTTTTTTTTAATTATTCCAAGATAGCAGTGCACTTTCTCACAAGATGTTTTTTTTTTTTTCTTTATCACTTATGTTTGATAGCACCTAGTCAGGTTTAACTTTGGTGTGTCTTTGAAAACACACTTAGAAAAATTAAATCTTTAGAGCCTTTCCTAAGAGGAACAAAATGCAAAATGATTAATTCTAGAATGCATGAGAGGTTTCATTCTGCAATTAATGAAGAATGAAATATATCTTTATAAACCATACACAAATTTCGTAATATGTGTTGAATTGAAGATTCATACATAATCATGAAGAGACTATTTAATTGAAAGAAAAGGAGTGGTATAGGGAATCATTCACAGTCAGAAAGACATTTGAATCTCAAAAACATCTTTTTTTTTTTAAATCAGCTAGAGTTGGTTGAGTATAATTATGTCATTTGTTTATGGTAAGGCATGTAGGTGTGAGAATTCTTTAGGCTCCCTGGAATTTTGGAGAATTATAAATACTGTTTTATGTCTATACTTCTAAAGGACTGAATTCCAGAATGAGGAGTGACTTTTATACTGGATAAACTAAGAGCAGGATGAGTAGTAAAAACATTTTTATGGCAGACTTTAAGGCTTGTAAAATCCATTTACATATCTTATCTGATCATTTAATACAGTGGTTTTATCCTGACAATGCATTCTGATACTTGTCTGTTGAGTTTAAATACCATTCTAAGGTATAGCTCTCCCAATAGTGGACTTTGTTTACCTCAGTGATTATTTGAGGATTTCATTAATCCACTTAGACAAACATATTTGATTTTATCATCCCAACTTTGAAATAAACATCAGCTTTGCATCTCATGTTACATATGTTTATTTACCTTAATATTCAGTTCCCTCACTGTTTTTAATTTGGGGTGGAGAGTTGAAGAAGGGGGATGGAGGATACATTGATGCAAAATTACAGCTAAAAATGTAAACACCCAAATCATTCTGGACACATTTCTCCAGCAACTGTAAACCAACCTTGTTGTGTATGGATACAGAAAAAATTAAATGTACATATGTACACAGAGAGTCATGAATTTAATGGTATAAAATGCAAAATCATGTATGAGAGAGTAATAGTTCCTTTGACAACCATTAACAGAGTTGATTGGATTTTGTACATTTCAGCTTTCAACAAGAGCCCCACTGATCTTGCCTTAGGATCAGATAGCCCTAACTCTTTCCTATTTATTTTTGTGTAATTGGAAGGAGAGATGGCCCGCATCTGCTTACTTCACATGAATGTTTGGATTTATTTGTAATGTATGTGTAACCACACATCTATCTTCATACTATGTACACACTGGATGCAGGGGGTGCTGTTTGCATAAATAAACAACAGAAGTATTGTTTCATCAAAGAAATTTTCAATGAGCTATTCTCACTCTGTCTCTTATTTCAATATTTATATTGTTCCCCTAAGGCAGAGATGCCCTAAAACAACTATAGATGGCCACTTGAATGAAGGCAAAATGAACTTCCAGAATCCACATTCCCTACATGAATGCTGAAGTACTAAAGAGAAATGGAGAAGCCAGCATCAGGTTAAAGGGCACTGTCCTGTCCCGTTATTTTGCCAAAAGGACAAGGCTTTCATTTTGCAAAGATCATTAGTCACCAAGATATATATTTTAGAGAGTTTCTCGTACGGAAGATTATGTTGGCAGTCACTGGAGTGTACCAGATGGTTCATTAGCATGGGTTAGACAAGTCAAAGGCTTTCAGAATCATTTAGAAAATGTCAAACAGAAACAAGAACCCTGTCACTTTTTATTAGAATTAACTACATCATACCCTGGACACAGATTTCACCTTGGGTCAGAAAAATTAATACAGAATTATATGAATTGTGTAATATACTGGGTTAAGATGGGTCTTTCTCTGGGGACTCATTTGCTGGCAATATATTATGGTCCCTCTACTTTAGGAATCCACAAACCTTTCCCTTTTGTAAGATATGAAAAGAGTTGACCTTGTTCAAAATCCATTGGTGTCTAATTGATTTGAGGTATATGCAGAATTTCAACAAGATACTCTGCTCCACTTCTTTTGTGATCCTTTTTTCCCCCAAGAAGCCTAGTGAGTGGGATTTACTGAATATTCAGCAACATGTAAAGTATGCTTTATGTCAGGAGAAAAATACTCCCATTAATTGAACACAAGGCTTTGGTAAACAGGAATTAAAATGCAATTGAAATGGTGTGACTTTTTTTTTTTTTAATCCAGATGTCAAAAACCTTGAGAACTTCCAGCTGGTGGAAGGGGTTCAAGAACAAGTGAATGCTGCATTGCTGGACTACACAATGTGCAACTACCCACAACAGACAGACAAATTTGGGCAGCTTCTCCTCCGGCTACCAGAGATCCGGGCCATCAGCATGCAGGCTGAAGAATACCTCTACTATAAACACCTAAATGGGGACGTGCCATGTAATAACCTCCTCATTGAGATGCTACATGCAAAGAGAGCATAAATTCTGCCCTACCCCCAAGATCTTATTTCTGCTTTCAAAAAAAAGCTGAAAAAAAAGGAAAGAAATACTCTGAACTGCTCCAAGCAACATTAATTAAAAACTTGGTTTTCAGACACTGAAAAATGGTATAATAATCAAATACTTAATAGTAAATAAGTGATGTATCAGGGTATTTGTATTGCAAACTGTGAATCAAATGCTACACATCCCCAAAGGAATATAGGACACTATAATGAAACCTAATGAACTTTGCAAGTGGACACCATCACCATGTCAGATGGGAAAGGACAGAACAGTTCTTGTATATTTAAACTGAACTCCACTAAATGAAGAAATTTAGGAACAAATTGACTTGTGTTATTAAGCTATTGTAATGGGGAGGATTTGTGTGCACTGAATTCCTTCACCAGATAGCTGGAATAAAAAACAATTCTAAAGGATGTGAGCTGTGCCTTCTGGCAGCATCCTTTGCATTATCCTTCCAAGGACCCAACACCTACTCTCTTCTGTGATCATGGATGTGTTCTCTATGCAGAAACCTGTTTAAAAGAAGAAAGAAAGCAAAGATCTGTGGAAGGCCACAAACACAACAGCCACGCCAACAAATCATCAAAAGCCTGCATGTCAGGCCTGCAAAACTGCTAGTACGAACAGTCTAGGAATAAGTTAGCTTGCCATTTTTAATATGTTCTGAAGTTTGTTTTGTCACGTGTTCATGTTGTTAAAAAATATGGAGGCAGTATCCCTCTTCTGGTCTATGTCATTATGAAACAGGAAAACATGCTGTCACATGCTTTTCAACTGCTCCAAAGCTAAAGCTTTATGGAGACCCATTTCTGCTGCTATAGCGGTGATGCGGCATCTGGACATCACCATGTGCTGATATTCATAAAGTTTTCGTGCCAAATGGCTTGTTAGAGCATATCAGTCTTTTCACCCTCATGTTTGTAGTTCATTTAAAAAAATATTTAAAAATAAAAATCTGTGCTTGGGTTTCAAAGAGCTTATCTATGTTGTTCAAGCTAACAAGCAAAGCCAATGGAAATCAAATCATTTAGTCTCATAGATTTTGAACATAGCCAAAAAATTGGAAAGAAAGGACTTGTTTTTAATATGTGTTGGGGGTGGGGGTGAAAAAGGGGAAGACTAGACTAAAAGTTTGACAAAGAGGACAGAAAGAAGAGTGATACTGCCGATTCTATGTAGACCAAAGTCTGCTGCAGAACAAATATTGGTGAAAGACAATTACAAACAATCTCTTTCCAAATGAAGATATCAGTATTATGACATGTAAAGTCACAGTTATGAAAGTCTTGCCTTATTTCGCTATCCCAAGAGTTAACTGTGCAGGTGTGGATCAAGAAATGTTTAAAATAAAGTATTACTACTTTTGCATTCAAAGAAAACCTAGTGTTTACATTCTTTAGGTCCTGTGGGGGGGAACTGTGATACCACACATCACAAATGCAGTCATTTCCTTGATGTCGCTTTCTGATTGGTAATTATTTTTTACCAGTTCTTAATTACTGTATGTCGTGAGACGCTAAAATCAAAAGGGAATCTCATTTAATCTCTAATTTTTTAAAGATTATTGGCTGCACAATCACTTGCTGAAACTATAAAAAAACAAAGAAAAAGAAAAAAGAAATCTCCTAGTCCCTTAATTTTTTTTCATAAATATTTCTGGCTTTTAAATAGTTTATTTATATTGTATATCATAGTTTCAACTGTAGACAACTATGATGCTAATTTATTGTTCCTTAGTTTCCCCTTTGTATAAGATATAGCCAAGAATGAAGAAGCCAAATATATGTGTTTACTGTAGCATGTCTTCAAGCTAGTAGAATATATAGTTCAGGGACATACAAGAGTCTTAATGAATGAAAATCAGTCACTTGACTCAATGCCTGTAAATCTTTATAATCCTCAAGGTAGTTTATTTAAAATCTGTTGTAAATTATATGACTTGTAGTGTCCTCTGTTTCAAGTGATCTTAACTTAGAGAGGTGGGCTCTTCACCTTAAATTCCTTTCCAAGCATTGTACATTGTATACCAAAGACATCAGTCCATGCTTCTCTGGTCATTCAAAGCTGTCCATTTTATCACCTTCATGATTCAGCTCAAATATTTTGTCCGTGAGTAGGGTACAAACTTGGCAAAGTTTAGCATCTGTGATTCCTTGCTATATATCTACTGCCAATTCCAATTGCTCATTCTAATCTAAAAAGTTCAAAGGACCTCAGAAAAATAGCTCAGCAGAATGGCATATCCAACATATGAAATATGAATTTTTTCCAATTATATCAAGTTGACCCAGTCACATATGGAGACCAATTGTTTTACCAGTGAGCTGTAAAAGTGGGTCCAGTTATATATGTACAACATGGGTGAGGGTTTGTGGACTGTTTCTGTTTTGAGTTGGTTGTTTTGTTTTTTTTTTTTACATTTCAAACAAATGCATCACATTCTGTAAATTCTATTTTTTTCTAATTCAATGCTCCTCACTGAATATTAAAACCTTTAAAAATGTCAAATATAAGTGTGTTATTAACTATATATAGAGCTACAATCTCACTAGAGAAGAATGTGACAAAAAGGTTTCTTAAAAAGAAAGAAAAAAAGAAAAGGAAAAAAAAAAAAAAACCAACAACCGCCAGTCAAATTTTGTATCCACCCTGATGGAAACAGAAAGTTCAAAAGCAGATAAACTAGAATGTATATTTGCCAGTGTCTGTGGTTCTAAGAATCCCTCCAGCTTGCCAAAGTTTGTGAACCCAATTTCTCTAATGTTAATTGTTAACTACTTTGTAACCAGACATTTACTTAATGACTGCCTTATCAATTACAGGACATATTAGTAAAAGCAGACTAAAATGAAAAGGTTTGGGCTTTGGCTGGTTTACAATAGTTGTTCTATGTTTGTAAACAGACAATCTGTAATGTCTGAATATTTGTATTACAGATGTTCTGCAGCTGCCTTGGGTAGAGTGTGCAGTTAGTTGTTGCAGTTCTCTTACTGTGTCAGTGAAATACATATTGTCATGTCCGTTCTTTGCCAGGAGTTTCTCAACACCAATGGAAATTTTTTCAGTATTTCAATAAATATTGATATGCCCAGCCTGATCATTTAAAAATTATTTTTATGAAACCTTCATTGCATTAGATACCTAAAAGATCAAGTTAATTGAATGGGATTTAAGGAGAGGAGGAAAAAATTGCCCTCTCCAGATACTTTTTTTGTAATAGAAAGGCCTATTAACTTGATCAGACATATTCAAACCAATTCTACAAGCATTTATTAAGCACTTACTATTTGGCAGGCATTATGTTAGATGTTGGGGGTTTAAAGATAAAAAGAAATTTGTCCCTAACTTCAGGGAGCTTATATTTTACTGGAAATAAAATATTTGATGTAATACAAATAGTAGCTTACTATCCATGAAACAAAATATAAGATCAATGAGGTCAACATTTCTAAACATAATTTTTAGAAACCATAACAAGGATTTTTCAGTAGATTGTCCCGAGCAAAGGGAAGAAAGAAAATAGGTCTTCAGGTGACAACTGAATGGATATATAATCCAGTACTTACTCAATACAGCTGCCTGAAGAATTTTGCTGGTCTGTGTAAACACACACACACACACACACACACACACACACACACAATCACCTAGCTCAACTTCCTCATGTGATTGAAAAGGAAACTGACTATCTTTAACATAATAAAGTTGTTTCTCAGACCATTTTAATTGTTAGTGACAACCTTTTCATTCTTGGGTGATCCCTAACATCAAAGAACGACAACATTCCATTTAGTTTGTCCCAGGAGTCATCAAGGGCAGCTACAGATGACTACGATGAGCAGAAAACTGCTAGTGGTTTCCCTTAAAAGTAACTTTTATTGGAAGGACAGTACAGTAAACTTCCTGCTGGTAGAACAACACTAAGCAGGCACTTACTCAGGCTACTCTATATGGACAGGAAATCAACAGGAAACAGAGGACTGCTGCTTGACTTCCATACTTAGAATTCTAACAGTGTTTTCAATATTGAGAAGGATTGTTAAAATAATTTTCCAAGGAAAATTATTCAGAATAGAAACTCATTTGGAAGGGGCCTCAGAGGCCATACAGTCTAACTCATCTCCAAACAAGACCAATAAAGGGGCAGACAGTCTTTGCTGTAAGACCTCCTGGGAGGGGCAATGCACTCACTATTTCTGGGAGAACCCATTCAACCTGAAATGTCCCTCATTATTAGTAAGTTTTCTTCCCTACATCATCAAGTCTAAATATGATTCTTTGCATCTTTCACACAAAGTCTTTGTGCCATGGTTCTTCTTTGTCCCAGTGGTTGTTCAGCAACCTGAAGACAAAGAGTAGAGAGAAGAGAGATGAAGAGAAAAATCAGAACATTCAGAAATGATTATGTGAAGTCTCCAAATGAAAACATAACCAGAGCAAACATTAAGTTTATGTGTGTATAATATATATATGTATATGTAAAGTAAGTTTTGTATATGCATATATAATACATTTCTTTTATAATCCCATAGGAAAGAGCTAGGAGTAAGTGGAAGAGTAGCAGAAAAGCAGGTTTCGACTTGATATAAAGGGAAACTCCCTAATAATTAGAACTATAAACAAAAAATGGATTGTCTTAGGAAGTAGAATTCTGAACAAAGTCTTGAAGTGGGAAGCACTTCTTTGTGCTTCCCACCTCACACTTACAGATCATATCCTACAAGGGATAACAACCCAAGTTCAAGGTAATCTGTGAGCCCATAATCCTTAACATTTTAGTTCATGAGCATGTTTATTCTTCTACATAGTCAGTCAAAGAATACAATTAGATCACAATAAAAGCATTTAATGAAGTAGCATAATAAGATAAATAGCAACAGAAGATCTTGCCTCTTCCCAAAAGTTCACATAACACATTGGGAAGAGTGGGGACATCCCTAAAATTCACAAGTGGAGGGGTCCACATATATGTTGGAAAATTGTAAAGTATTTTGTAGGTTTGAGTTGGACTAGAGAGTTTCTGGGATACCATGATTGTGTGTGTATGTGTGTATACACACAATTCAGAAAACTTCCCCCAACAGAGAACATTTCATTCCTTTCCCCAAAAGACAAGAGCTTAACTAAGCAATTGTTATCTCTAACCCAGTCAGAATGAGAACACAAGACTTTCTATTGATCCCAGAAATGAGGAATATCTTTTTTTAATTAGAAGTTCCAAAATCACTTTAAAGAATTCTCAGATAATACAGATAATACTAAAGCATGGAAATTGTATGCCCATTGTAAAAAACAAAAACCACACATTTCATATTCATTAGAACTTATATAGAAAAAGCCATATTTCTTTATTTATTAAATTTTGCTTCCTTCTTTTTTTTTCAACAAAAGGAACCATGGGTAAAAGTTATGAAGAAGTTGATTTCGGCTTAATGTCATGAAAATTTCTTAATAATTAGAGTTGGCTAAAAGCAGAATGGATTACCTTGAGAGGTAGTGGGTTCACCATTCTCCTTCCTTGAAAGTCTGTCCTTAGAGACTAGACAACCACTTGTCAGATGTGCATGATAGAAACTCCTCTGTAGTATGGGACAGATTAGATGTCCAATAATATTCTTCCCAATTCTCATGTTCTGTGATTCTGTGAAAGGAGAAAATATCATTTAATTGTTTGGGATTATTTTTGGCCTCTGTCATCAATTTCAATAGATATTTAAAATGAGATCCTATCCTCTATGTTGGCAGGCTCATGCATAAAAATGTTATTTCACAACAGAGTTTTTTATATACTTAATTATAACATCTAATATTTATCTAATACTCATGGGATCATCTCTAAGTACACAATTTTCAAATATATCCTCAAATCTAACCTTTCTCCTGACCTCCAATGTCATATCTGCAACTGTCTATGGAACATGTCAACTGGATGCCTTACAGACATCTTAAATCCAGTGTGTCCACAACTGATCTCTTTATCATTCCTTCCAAGCCTTCCCCTCTTCCTGATACCTTTATTATTTTGAAGAGCACCATCATCTTTGCAATTACCCAGATTTATAACCTAGGTATATTCTTCCCTTTCTCACTAATCCTCATAGTCAGTCATTGTAAAATTTTGCTAATTCTACCTTCATAAACAGTAGTAGTGGTGCAGTAGTAGCAGCAGCAGCAGCAGCAATAGTGGTAATAATAATAGTAGTAGTAACAGTAGCAGTAGTGTCAGTAGAAACAGCATCACTGGTAGTGGTAGCAGCAGCAGCAGCAGCAGCAGTGGTAGTTGGAGTAGTAGGAGGAGTAGGAGGAGTAGGAGGAGTAGTAGGAGTAGTAGTAGCAGCAGCAGCAGCAGTAGTAGTAGTAGTGTAATAGTAGTAGTAGTAGTAGCAGTAATAGCAGTAGTAGCAATAGCAGTAGCAGTAGTAGCAGTAGTAGCAGTGGTAGCAGTGGTAGCAGTGGTAGTGGTAGTAGTAATAGTAATAGTAGTAGTAGTAGTAATAGTAGTAGTAATAGTAGTAGTAGTAGTAGTAGTAATAGTAGTAGTAGTAGTAGTAGTAGTAATAGCAGTAATAGTAGTAGTAATAGTACTAGTAATAGTAGTAGTAGTAGTAGTAGTAGTAGTAGTAGTAGTAGTAGTGGTGGTGGTGGTGGTAGTGGTAGTGGTGGTAGTAGAGGTAGTAGTAGTGGTAGTAGTAGTAGTGGTGGTGGTGGTAGTGGTGGTAGTGGTGGTAGTAGTAGTAGTAGTAGTAGTAGTAATAGCAGTAGTGTCAGTAGCAGCAGCATTACTGGTAGCAGCAGCAGCAGCAGCAGTAGTAATAGTAGTAGTAGTGTATCAGCAGTAGTAGTAGTAGCATAGTAGTAGTAGTAGTAATAGTAGCAGTAGCAGTAGTGATAGTGATAGTAAAAGAAGGTAGTTATAGAGCAATTTAAAGTTTCAAAACACTTTACAAATATTAATTCATTTTGTGTTCATAACAACCCTTTGAGGTAGATACTATTATTATCTTTACAAATAAGGAAATTTAGATAGATCAACATTAAGAGACTTGCCCAGTTCTGATATTATATTCACTGCATCATGTAACTAACATCTCTAATATATACCTGCTTTTCTTACACTGCCAAGTAATGCAGAAGTCCTCAAATCTTAATGTACAGACTATTATACTCATTTTCTGGACTCTCAGGTATCTTCCCGCTCAAGTTTATAACCCTAAATAATTCCTTCCCTTATTCTTTCCATCTGCTGCTACTTATTGAAATTTAGTTTTCTCCTGAAGATACCACATCTCTTAAAACCTTCTCTAAAATTAGCTACTTCTGACACAGGCCAAGAGATGTTAGTAAACTTCTTCTTTTCTCCTTGCATTTTCTTTCTTTTTTATTTTCTTTTTAACTTCTGGAATAAAACAAACATTTCCATAACATAGAACAACTTAAAATTCTCCATCACCATTGCACATCAATAATAATAATAACTAGCATCCATATAGTACTCTAAAAAACATATGACATGTTGTTATTTAATTTGACCCTAACAATAAACCTGGGAGGTAAAGTACTCTTATTCCCATTCTACAAATGAAGAAGACAAAGCAAATTGAGGTTAAATGACTTGTCCATCCATTAAATGCCTGATGTTGGATTTGAACTCATCTTCATAGTTCCAGGCCTAGCACTCTATTTACTTCACCACCTAGCTATATGCTCCAGACTGCCATTCCCATAACTTTTGTCTCTAGATTTCCCTCAAACAATCATATGTCCAGGAATGGCCATATCTCTGACACTTCCTTTTCCAGTGAAATTGATCCCAGGTGCTGAAATTCCTTCTTACAGTTCTGCTATAGTCTTGGTAAAGAATGGGGGGGGGGAGGGAATATGTCTATAGTAAATTCCAGGAAAAATCCAAACCTTTTCTTTTATTGTATATCTAATCATTCATTTTACCTAGACTTAACAACTGAATGGGAGACTGGGGATCCACAGAGTACCTCAGTCAAAAATGAGACCTGTTAAAGAGCTGTGCTTAAAAAAGCCAAAGTCTCCCCCTGCGTTCATGACCAATCCTGATCTATATTTGGCCCCTAGACCAAATGACTCTGGGGTAGAAAGTGAGACCAGTGACCTTGCACAGTCCTCCCTCTCTTAAATCCAATTCACTTGCATGTCATGGTATCTCCTCCCTAAACTCTTCCAGAACAAAGGACAAATAACAAAAACAACAAACATATTCATTCATAATATTTCATTTGTGTTTAAGTAGAGAAGAGAAATCTCAAGTAGAGGTCTTTCTTGCAAAAGAAAGGTACTTTCCTATTGTACTCTACACTATAATGACCAAATATCCCTGTACTAAACTCAGAGTCTGCTGCCTAATTCCCTTACTTGAAAGAATTTATGAAACTGTTTTTATAAGAAATAATGATTGGGGAGGGGATTCCAGTCCAGTCTTTTTCTGCTGTCCAACTACTCTAAAATAGCTACAAATACAAAAGGTCATTCAACAAACCAAGCCACCTGAATTTCATCATTCAGAATAACACCCACATAGATTTTCAAATCCAGCAGCCCCATTACCCAAGAAAAAGAAATCCCTAACACTGATGTACATTTTATTGTTACAGTTAATATCCCCAATATCTTTGAAGAGGTTTGTGCCTTTAACTAAGTTTGACATTTGGTTTGAAGCGACCTCTGATGTATATTTTTATTAGAAACATACAGAGAGTTTGTTCCACATAGCACAGGTCGACATGCTACAATACTTAGTGATCTTGACATTTTCCTGCAATACTAAAGAACAATTTTCCTCAACTCTGAACAGGAAGTATGTAGTTTGGTCACTCAACATAAATATTCTAGCAATATTTTAACTATCTCACATAAGCATTTGTTTTACCTCAAGTTAGGTATTAATAATCCACGGATACATCAAGTATTTCTTGTGGTTTAGTCTGAAGAAAAGCTAGGAACTCTGGGTGCCTTAGTGGTATTGCTAAAATAATCATGAGGCATAATTAGATTCCTAAAGCTGATATGGAGAGAGGTAATATTCGAAGTGAGACCTGCTTGATAATCAAGGTTCATACTCCAACCCACCACTTCTGCCAGTCCCTTTGGTTAGCTGATTCCATTTCAGACAGTCAACTAATATTTATCTGAGTGCTTACTATGTGTCAGGCACTGTGCTAAGCTCTGGAGATATAAAAAGAGGCAATAGTCCCTGCCCTCAAGGAGCTTGCATTCTAATGGAAAGAAAAAAATACATAAAATTATATACAAATAAAATAAATACAAGATAAATTGGAAAATAATCCACAGAGAGGAAGCAATAGAATTAGTGAGGATAGTAAAAGGCTTCTTGCCAAAGGTGATGTTTTAGCTGAGTCTTGGAAGAAACCATGGAAGTTAAGAAATGAAGATGAAGAGGGACAGCTTTCCAATGAAAACGCCTGGAGTCAGGAAATGAAATGCCCATTTGGAGGAATAATAAGGAGGTCAGTATCACTGAATCATGCATGATATACAGGGATAAGCGATATAAAGGTTGGAAAAGTAGGAAGGGACAAAGTTATAGAGGGTTTAAACAAGGAGTTTCATATTTGATTCTGAATAAATGGGGAACCATTAGTTTTGATTGAATATGGGTATAACAGACCTTAGCTTTAGGAAAATCACTTTGATAGCTAAGTGGAGGATAGAAGGAAATGAGGAAAACAGGACAGAAAGATCAACCAGCAGGCTATTGCAATAGTCCAAGCTTGAGGTGTAGTGTTGGTAGAAGTGTCAAAGTAAGTACAGGTCACATATGGGGTGGTCATACCTACTAATGACCTAGGTACAATGTAGGGTATTCTAGGAAAGCAGACTTTTCCCTTAGTTATTCAATTCAGTCAGAAAATTACTGAGTACTGTAAATCATTCTTATTAATAGGTCAGGTCATCAAATCTAGAATAAAGCCAAGAAAAAGGCAGTAAGTTGGAAAATTCTGGAAATATAGGCAAGTCAAGAAACAGTTCATTTTTTCCACCAATCAACATTTACTAAGTGCCTACTATGTACCAAGTACTATACTAGTCACTGATGATAAAAAGATCAAAATGAAATCCTTTCTGCCCTCAAGAACTTTATGTTCTATTATTGGGAGATTAAGTATAAACAAAACAAATAAAAATAATTTTTTAAATTGTAAAGGCAACATGGTAGAAAAGAAACACATACATACATTGTCATTCAAATATTGGTTACTTCTTTTGCTGACTAAATATATTGATTCATGTCAACATAGAAAGCCAAGTGCCCTCCCCTATACATACACACAAAAGCACATTGATCTAAAAGTGCTTTGATTTAGGTTACAGTCTTGGTTCTTCTATTAATAAAAGTTTGTATCAAAATACAGAGATAAATAACTGGGTTGGGGAGGGAGAAACTAATAAATAGATGAGTCTAACCATAATGCAGAAAAATAGAGAATCAAAGTTGGACATTATGTCATAATGGTAAAGTAAGGCCATAAATCTAATTTAAAACAATAACTGAAAAGGAAGGATAAGGGAGAAAACTGCTTCTCTATATCCATCAAGCTATATCCAATAAGACATAGCTACCATGTAGAAAGAAAACGCCAAAATTTTATGAGACAAAATGCTATAAAAGAGCCAGTTTAAAAAAAAAACTAGCTTTTGATGGCTATATAAAAATGAACAAAATATGAGTAACAACCAATGTAAGCTAGAGATCCTAATAGAAGGAGACAAATTCAAACCTCATGGTTTCAGCTAGATATGGAGGATGAAACTCATGATGGGACTATAGCTCTGGAAAGATATCTTTCATGCAAAAGAAAGGGGAAGGAGGAAAATCAAAGGGAAGAGGAATAATGTTATATATCTTGAAGATATATTCCTGCAGGAAAATCTAATAAACAAAGAAAAGAGGCATAACAGAGAGCATTTTATTAAAACATTTTTTAAAAATAAATTGATAAATATTTATTTTAAATTAATTTGAACACTTTTAAATTTTTAACATATTTATAAACTTAATAATAACTTAATTTATTAAATTAAATTAATTAGAGATCAATGGACATTTCAACAGAAAGAATATTATCACAGTGCGCCTAGACAGAAAGAAAAAATAAATGAGGAGTTAGGGGAATAATAGGGGAAAGGCAACAGGGGGAAATGGCCAATTCTTACATTTGCATTCAAGTAATTAACTTTGTTAAATACAAGATAGGAGAGATGTGATTAGAAAGCAGATTATCTGGAAAAAAATACCTGAAGGTTTAGCTATGAGTCATCTCTGTGGTACCACTAATCAAAGAAGCCACTGCCTTGCATTGAGACAGAGCTTCCCAATATGAGGTTAAGGTAGTACTACATTTTATTCTGCTCTGGTCAGACCACACATGCAGTATTGTGTTCAATTCATGGGATTTTTTTTTTTTTTTAGGAAGGACGTTGGTAAAATGGATAAAGTCCAGAGCAGTATAACGAGGATGGTAAAGGGTCCCAAGGTCATGTCATATTGAAAATTGAAGAAACTTGGGACATTTAACCTTGAGGAAAGAAGACCCATGGGAAATGTGATAGCTGGGTTCAAGTTTTTAAAGGGCTACCATGTGAAAGAGATTAAATTTGTTCTGCTTGGTCTCAGAGGGAAAAACTAGGGGGAACAATGGATGAAAGTTGAAAAGAGGCAAATTTTGGCTTGATGTAAGAAAAACTTCCTAAGAATTAGTATTTTCTTCAAGAGGAATGAGCTGCTTCAGGAAGCACTGGCTTCCTTTCCTTCATACAAAGGTTGAATGACTCCTATTGGATGTCTTGTGGTAGGGTTGTTATTGCTATTGTTGTTGCTCTTTCAGGTATAAGTTGATCTTGGCTGGCTTCTGATGTCCCCTCTATTTCTGAGATTCATTGATTCTGTGCTTCTGTGATAAGGCTTGCCTCAATTTTAGCAAAACATTTGATATAAGCCTCTCAGGCTACTCAGATAGAAAAGTTGTAGAGATATAGGTACAGGCAGTAATATTAGATGGAGTTAGAACTGTCTGGATGAGCACATGAAGAGAAGTTATTAATAAATAATTCTATGTAAATTTATAAGGAAGTCTCCACTGGAGTATTCCTGGGATATAGTTTAGCTTTTTATCAACTTGGATCATGGCACAGATAACAGACTCATCACATTGGCAGATAATTCAAAGCTCTATTGGTTGGACTAAATGACCACTAAGATTCCTTTACACACTGAATTTATATGATTCTTTACCCACTACTAATTTTGTGTTGTTTTTGTTTTGTTTTCAATGGTGTATTATTTTTCCAATTACAAGTAAAGATAGTTTTCAACATTCATTTTTTTTAAATTTTTATTTATTTTTATTTTTTAATTAAAGCTTTTTATTTCCAAAACATATGCATGGATAATTTTTCAACAATGACCCTTGCAAAATCTTGTGTTCCAAATTCCTCCCTTTCCCCCACCCCTTCCCCAAGATGACAAAACATATATGTTAAATCCATTATATGTATATATTTATTTATACAATTATGATGCTGCAAAAGAAAAATCAGATCAAAAAGGAGAAAAATAAGAGAGAAAACAAAATGCAACCAAACAACAACAAAAAGAGTAAAATGCTATGTAGTGATTCACACTCAGTTCCCACAGTCCTCTCTCTGGGTGTAGATGGCTCTCTTCATCACAAGATCTTTGGAACTGGCCTCAATCATCTCATTTCAACATTCATTTTTGTAAGACTTTGAGTTCCAATTTTGTTTCCTCTCTCTCTTACCTCTCCCTTCCCCAGTATAGCAACCAATCTGGTATAGATTGTATATATGCAACCATTTTAAACATTTATCATGTAGTGAAAGAAAAATCAGAACAAAAGAGAAAAATCACAAGAAACAAAAAGCAAACGATAAAAAAGGTGAAAATAGTATTCTACCATTCACATTCAGTCTTTTTAGTTCTCTCTCTGGATGCAGATAGCATTTTTCATTCCAAGTCTATTGGAATTGTCTTAGATTACTGTACTGCTGAGAAGAGCTAAGTTTATCATAGTTTATCATTACATAATCTTGCTGTTACAATGTCCTCCACTCACATCACTCAGTATCAGTTCCTATAAGTCTTTCCAGACTTTTCTAAAAGCAGCCTGCTTATCATTTCTAATAGAAGAATAATATTTTACTTCATTCACATATCAGAACTTGTTCAGCCAATCCCCAATTGATAAGCATCCCCTCAATTTCCCTCTCCGTCTTCCTTTCCCTCTCCCTCTCTCTCCCTTTCTCTCTCTCAGAGGTGCTGGTAAATTGTTTTTTAGTGATTTTCCATCTCTTCATAACCTCATTTAGGAATTTCTTGGCAGAAATACTGGAATGGTTTGCCACTTCCTTCTCCAATTCATTTACAATTCTCTGATTCAACTTACAGATAAGGAAAATAAACAGGATTAAGTGATTTGTGCAGAGTCACACAGCTCTTAAATGTCTGAGGCTGGATTTGAATTCAGGAACTCATTTGAGCTTTCTGACTCCAGACCCAGCACTCTGTCCACTGTACTACCTACCTATTCAGGCTTCTTGAAGCATTTGCCATTATTCATAGTCTTCTCCACCTTTGGAAAGTCCCTCTATAAAACAAAATGTCAGTTGGATTCTCTCCCAAATCTGTGCTCCTGTTTATTTCTCAGATTGGGCCAGATAAGGAAATCATTTTCATTCCCATGGTTGGGTGCAGTATGAGCAATGGGGAGAAACTGGGGAGGATCCATAGTATGATGGACAGGGCACTGGATTTAGAGTTTGAGGACTTACCTTCAAATTGGACCTTTTCCACTTACTATTTTTTGAGTTGGGGTACAATATAATCTCTCTAGGACTCAGAGAGGCTCTCTGTAAAAGAAGGAGGGTGGACAAGATGACCACTAAGGTCCCTCTGAGCTCTAAACTTACAATTACAAATACACTGCTTTGCACCATACGTCCACCTTCTGTTCTATTGTCAACAGTGTAAAAGGGGGTACAGGGATGCAAAAAGTATTCTATACTCAATGTCAATCAAGCCACATGTGACTTCTGAAACAGATGTTTCCTGCTTGTGATTAAGAGAGAAGCGTGAAATTAATTGCATGACAAACTGATAAGAAGTCACTGAATTGGAGGAGGGGGATGACTGACGAGGGGGAAGGAGGATGTAATTCACCATATGCCACCTGGCAAAGGCACAAATGCAAAAGTAGACATCTTATAGATAAGCTCTGGAAGCCCATGTGAAGCAAATGCAGAGTATCACTATTTGCATCATCCAACTAGCATTCAGCTAAGCCTGTGAAAGGAGGCGATGGTGTCAGGTATAATTTTAGAGGTTGTAGTGTTTTTTGAAAAGAATTTGGTTTGCATCCCTGGTGCTGGTTGTTAATGAGTACAGACCATTAAAAAGCTTTTGACAGCTTAAGCAGGTGCCAACTTGTGAGTGCTTTGGGAATGTCTACAAGACAAACATCCTCTTCTCACTATAAGAATTTAGAGGAGTAACCAGTATCCACATGGCTGTTTGACAGCACCTCTTCTTAATATAGTAAGTATGCCCCCTTCTAGGCTCTATTATTAGCCTGGCCATAGGAAGTTCCATAGACCAGCCTTATTCTACTTCAGTTTATTCACATGTGTGATTTGTCTTACACTATTTGTTCTTTCACAAAGTCACTTAAAATATTTTAAATTTAAGAAATATGCTTAGAATTTAGAAATAAGGTAAATATTTAAGTTCATAGGCATTGTATAAATCAAAAGTAACACTGTTTAAAAAGAGGAAACATTTTGTCTCATGGAATCTCCTATCCCACCCTCTCCTAAAAATGAACGTAAAATGTTAAGAATCTTCAGCAATAAAGGTAACACTACTATAAATAAGTGTGGAAACACATGTGCTACATTCCCCCTGAGTGTTGCATTAGCAGGTTTTATTTCCCCTCTGTTCTGGCTTTGTGGCCTTGTGTTGTATGAGTGTCAAATGTTCCTAGGACCATTGTGTGGACTGGATGGGTGCCAAGTTCCCTAGGTAATGCCTCAACCCTGTTCTCCCATTCTCCCTTGACTATGCAACCTTCAAGATTATAGCCCATTGTGCTGGAATGGCATCAGTGGAAGTGGAAAACTGGAAAGAGGATGCTCAGCTTCTTTGGGGGCCTTATGTCTCACAGAAAGTGGGTACCTGCCCTTGAAACTCTCAGACATGTGAATTTAATAATTGCCTATAAAGTAAAACTTCATAGGTAAATCAATCATGAGCAAGTTTTGCACCCAAGGCAAATGGTATGAAATGTTCCCTCGAAAACAAGTGAAGAAGGCTTCATGTATGAGAGGAGGATGGGACCTGTAGTTTGGGGAGGAATTCACATGGAATATAAATTTAATTAGCTTTAAAATCATATGCTAATATACACCCAGAGAGAGGGATATGAAATATGGACCACAACGTAACATTTTCATGATCTCTATTGACATTTGCTTGTATTGTGTTGCCTTTCTCTGATTCTTTTTTTTTCTTGTAGATAGGATTTTTCTTGCATAACTTCTCAAGCATTTCAACATTATTAACATGTAGTGGACTTCCTGCCATCTAGGGGAGGGGAGGGGACTGGGGGTAAAATTTGTAATGGAAAGCTTTGTAAAGATCAATGCTGGGGAACTACCCATACATATGTTATACAAATAAAAAGCTTTAATAAAAAAAAAGAAAAAAAATCATATGCTAAGTTTAGTTATTTTAAGCTAAAGCAAAGTAATATAAATGATTTCCCACTTACTTTAGAGTTAGAAGGTCTTTCAAATCCTGACTGATGTTTATTTGAGTAAACCTAGGTGAGTAATAACTTTCTTAGGTCTCAGTCTCCTTATTTATGGAATACTATCTAATCTGACCTTCATTGTCTGAAAGTCAGGTGTGCCACAGGATTCTCTGGGATTTAGTATCTCTGACAATGTCTCAGGCTCAAATTGTGTTCCTTCAATTTTAGGGTACAACCTGCACTCCAGTTCCAATCAATTACTTAAGTCATAGTAGCTTTTACAAGAAATTATCTACTTCAAAGGCATATTTCGACATTCCTCTAGCACTTGCAGAATATATCCTTCATTATACCAACTGTTTCTGGGGAGCAAAGGGAAATTAGGTTCACAGTTTAAATCAGTTCCTACATAGCATCAGTCTCAGTATGTCCCAAGTTCAAAGTCCCCTGGACTTATTTGCCAAGACACCAGTTTTCCAAGACTTCCCCACTGAACTAACAACAATATCCTTTCAGGAATCTTGGCTCCAAAGTGACCATGGCTCAAACTTAAAGGTCTAACAGAAAAGGACAAACAAAGCAGACCAAAACCCCAAATCCAATTTTCATGGATGTAGAACCAAAAGGGAGAAAGGAAAATGTGGTCCTTGTCCCATACCCAGCTCAATGCATGGCACCTGTGCTTCAGATGAAAAAGATGTTATTCACTCTCCTGAGAATACGATCAAAGCTTGTTACGGCAATGTAGTCAATGGAAAGAGACCATGTGATATAAGAACTTGAGCTTCCAAAAACAGGGCCCTGATATCATCCATTTGGGTGCCTCCATCTTATATGGTCTAGGCATGTGGGAAATCCTAGTTACATTTATAATAGAAGAGGTTGGGTTGAATGGCTTCTGCAATCTCATCTTTCTTTAGCTCTAGGAACCTAGCACAGACTGCAAGTGCTCTTGGTGTCCTCTAAACTTGACCCCCTGGGACAAAGTCCTGCTTTACTTAAGCCTGTGAAGGGAGAAGCTTCATTGGGATAACCTCACTATACCTCCACCTTCTTGTTCCATGTCTGCATCATGTTTCCTTGTACCATGTTTCCTTTTACCTTTGAAAAACATAATGTACTTTATCTCCTTCAAAACAGAACAGGCAAAAAAATTCATTGTTCATTGCAGCTGGATCCATCCTTGCTCAACAGGATGGGAGTTCAGTTCTACCAAATAGCAAAATTGATGATCTTATACTCTCTCAATCGTTTCAAGGCACAGGAAGTAAAATGTAGGGTTTGTGTGGACACACACACACACACACACACACACACACACACACACACCAAGAAATGGGAATGGGAAGGACAGAAGATGAATTTGTAAGGAAGAGAGGAGCAAGAGAAAAGTGAGGTAGGCAAGAGGAGATTGAATGATGATGCCTTAAAAAAATGACAAAAAGTTTTCGTTTAAAGCCATAGAGGGACTCAAAGGAATTGTGTGATGAGGCTGTCATGTTGACAAAATACAATGATTTTAGAAAAGGCACTTTGTATAAACTGGGTGAAGAACAAATGTAATTCCTTCTAGTATAAAACTTGTCACTTTGTTATCTCCCTTGGGAAGGGAGCTTTGCTGCCAAGTCAAGTGTCAATTCACAGGTTTTGAACTGCTCTCCTGTAGACTATGTAATTTTCTGCCCAATTCTTTATCAGCATAGCTACTCTGCCGCTAACTTCTTCTAACTTGAGGTATAGAAAGCAGCTGGCAGGGGATCTTAAGAGTTATTTTAAAGTTGCTTAACTTAGGTGGCACTTTAAGAGTCAAAAGTAGGGGTTTTCCATCCACATTTTGATTTATGCTTCATCTAGATGCCAATTTCCTGTTTTTAAGCACTACAGAAAACTTTTCCAAAAGGAATCTGAAATACAACAGTGCTTCCTAGCAGAGGTAAAGACGGGGAAGGCAATGGAAAAACAATGTTAAGCAAATCATAAATTAAAAATTTTAAAGTCAAAGGGTGCCTAGAGATCCTAAATCGCATTTTGCATCCTTTTGAACTCACTAGAATCATGTACATTCACTGAAATGGGGAAAATAACAAGAGATTTTCAAATATAATCCTAGTTTTATTAAAATAGAGTCAAGTCAAGAAGTTCCTATTAAGTTTCTATTAGTTGATAAGCACTTTGCTAAGTTCTGGTAATACAAGTACAAACAAAAAGAAAGGTAATTTAAGAGATTTTTGTTTCTCCCTTCAAGAAGCTTACATTCCAATGTTTGGGAAGCCAATATATCGAAGTGGATATGGGGAGAGAAAGATAGCCAGGACATTGTAGGAGAAGGTCCAGGAGGAGAAACCACACCCAGGGAGGAATGAAGATAGATGATCCGGATGGCTTACCTAAAATGGGCATTCTGGAAGGAAACAATCAGTCATTGAAAGGGGCCACATAGGCGGAGGATACTTCCAATACAAGATCCAGGAATAGAATATTCAATTCCAACTACCTTATTCAAGGAAGCTGAGAAATTAGAAATCTAGATTAGCGCAACCTAGAAGATGAGGAAACTGTTAAACAAGCTATAGGGAAAGGAACTGAAAGTTGATAAATTTAAGGTTTATTAGAAACATGATAGATTGTCTCCCAGGCAACTAGATGGCGCCATAATGCACACACTTTTGAGCCTGGAATAGGAAGATTCATCTTCCTGAATTCAAATCCAGCTTCAGATACTTATTGTGTGATCCTGGGCAAGTCAATTAACTCTGCCTCAGTTTCCTCATTTATAAAATGAGCTAGAGAAGGAAATGGCCAACCACTTCAGTATCTTTGCCAAGAAAATTCCAAGTTGGGTCACAAAGAGTCAGACATGATTGACTGAAATGACTGAACAGAAAGGACCATATTATTTATTTCTATTAAATTTTATTTTATTGAATTTAGCCCATTGTTTTAGCCCATTGAGATGTTTTTGATTCCTGACTCTTACCATCTAACATGCCATCTCATTCAGCTTTGCATCACTCACAAATCTGATAAGCATGCTTATGCTGTCTGTACCTTCATCCAAATCATTAATTAAAATGTCAAATAACACAGGGTCAAACCTAATTTCCAGGGATATGCTAGCAAAGTAGAATTGAATTAGCTCAGAAGAAACACAAGATGTGTAAAGTTAGAGAAACCACTCCAGATGTTCATAGTGACTATTTGTGTCCAATCCTTGGCAGAGAACTCCGAGTTCCTATTGATCTGACTCTAATATGCTGATGTCGTTTTTGGTCCTCTTCAAGAATGAAGGACAACAACTAACCATCCAACTATAGTACAGCCCTCTCATCAAGTTGAAACGTCAATGACTATTACAATGCCCCGTAAGTTTTTGGTCTGATCATTCAACCTGTTCTGAATCTAATCAAAATGATTATAATCCAATCCATATCTCTCCAACATGGCTAGCATCAGAGATATTTTTTAATCTACTTAAAGAAAATGTAGCCTAATCCACATTAGTCCTTGTCTACATGGCTATCATAAGACTGTCTGTCTTTCAGTCATGTCCAATTCTTCTTGACCTCATTTGGGTTTGTTGAGGGGTGAAGTTGGCAAAGTTACTGGAATGGTTTGCCATATCCTTCTCCAACTCATTCAGGCAAATAAGGTTGAGTGATTTGCCTAGAATCACAAAACTAGTAAATGTCTGAGGGTGGATTGAACTCATGGAAGAACTCATTCCAAGCTCCATGTGCCATCTAGATGCCCTTTTTATAGATCTAAAAGTGAAATAGACCACTTCAGGAGATTCCAACTCACTTCAACTAGAAGCTTATTTTTTTTCCTAATTCATTTATTTTAGAGCACGTTTCTATTCTAGCATGTGTTAAACAAGATAAATTCCACCTCTAAGATTCTATGACCATCACAAGGTGAATTCCAGTGCCCCAGACTCAGAAGGAGATTTGTAATTGAGTCTAGCTCTGCCACTCACTTGCTGAATAATAGCAAGATGTTAGATTTGTAAATCTAGGAAGGAATTTGCTTGAGCAAATTATTCCACTTTTCTACATCTTTGAGATTAGTTTTATTTCTTGTCACTATAAATTGCTTAACTTCAGACACATTTGACCCAAAGATACCCCCTCCACAAAAATCATGAATTATTGGGTTCAAAAACAATCATCACCTTTTGGCCAGTCTTCTAGTAATGAAACTCTCTGAATTTAAAATGGTCTTTGCTAGCCCATACTCAGAGCCTTTCTATTTTGGTAGTACCTACCCAAGCTTATATTTCACTGGCATAGTATTAAGAGCATAAGGACACCTCTACATCAAGAAAAACCACTGGAGAAAGACTGGCATGAAGGAAACAAGTGGCAGAAAGAGAGAAAGAAGGAAGTCAGTTAATTATTCAGTTAAACACTCAGTATCCCCCTACTGTGTGCCAAGAATTGTGCTAGGCATTGGCAATGCAAAAAAAGACACCACAGTATAAGGTTGATGGTTCAACTGTTAGTATTCCCATTTATAGATAAGGAAACTGTGAGTCAAAGAGACTCACTGAGAGCTTGATTTCTGAAACACTTACTAGGTGTTCCTAGGGAATCTCCTTCTTTGATATACATTGGTCTAGACATATGTTTAATTCTTTCTCAACTAATTCCAATACATTTTGTCATCTGATTTCATCCAATAGCTCCAAGAACATCACTTAACCAAGTTGTGCTTCATTTGTGCCTAGGAATTATTCACACAGGATTGATGTATTGGTTCTCTAACTCAAAGAGGCTTTCTCAGCTGATAAAGGTATCTGGTTATAGAACATCTTAATAGTTGCATTAATTGGAATTGGGATGTTTTATATCCTGCCCCATACACTGTAAATCTTTCATCATTGGGTAAATAATTGTACTCTCCAAGTTGGGAGAGGAATGGATCTAAATCTATTATAGTGGAAAGAAAGACTTCAGTTCCTTGCATTATAAAATGAAGGGCTTATATTAGGTAGACTTCCAAGTCCCTTCTACTCTAACTTTTTGAGAGTTAATGACAAGTTCCAATACTCAACTCTGTTCTTTTTCTAGAGTTCAAATCACTATGTGATTTTCAGTAAGCCACCTACCCTCTCTATAACAATTTCCTCATCTGTAAAATTAGGGTGTTGTAATAGATATTTTCTAAGGCCCTTTTCAGCTCTAGTAATCTATGACTCTATTTTCCTGAATTATTCAGAGGAGTATGCAATGTTTCTATCTCCCAGGCAGAGCACAGAGAAAGAACTGAAGGGACTCAGCTAACTTCTAGTATCCTGAGGCAATGTAATTTGTCTGCAGGAGATAAAGGCAACTCTGGTCCAGGTGAGGCTCAGAGGTTCATGCAAAAATCACTCTGGTGCATGTGTCAGAAAGGTCTAATTTTCCATGGCTTGGACAGACAGGGTCAGAACTCCAGCTGCAAAGAAAAATTTAAACAGAGCAGTTGGTTGCTGAATAAATTAGGACAAACTCTTCCAATTCTGTCTCGTCCAGGTCAGCATGATATTCTGTGTTAGCTTGGAATTGATTTTTAAGGGAAGCACTCTGCAAGTCTTAAAGCACTTCATAGCTATTAGCTGTTGTGTTCATTATTATGATCATTATTAAGCATTTGATTTTTCTATGCAAAGTCAAAAATTTGCAGGTAAGTTTCTAAAGAGTTGGCCCAGAAGTCCCTGTTGTCAAACCTTCTATGTAGCATTCATAGACAAATGGAAAAATGAAAATAAAACTGTCCCATTTTGAATCCTACCTATGCTTTTATGAGACTACACAAGTCATTTTTTTCAGACCTCAGTTATTTCCTTTATAGGATAAATGGGTTAACCTTAGATAGTCTTTCAAGTTCCTTCTACCTCAAACTTTCTGGGAAAAAGCAAGTTCTAATACTCAACTCTCTCTTTTTTTGGATGTTTCTGCCATAAATTTCCATTTCTGTATTTCTGCCAGACAATCCCAGTAAAAGGAAGATTTTGACTAAAAGGTACTAAATCATAGAGTAGACCAAAAGACTCCAGAATTTGAAAGACTTTAAATGTGAGGTTGAGAACTCTAGGACACAGCATTCAGAAGTCTTCTTGAGAAAAGAGAGACCTAGCTGATACCTTTAGGACTAATATGAGAAAGGACTAATGTCTACCAGCACATCCTTACAACATGGGTTGGACCAATTTTCCTCCATTTCTCCTGAAGCAGAGATTCATTTCTCTTAAAAGGAAATGCTGTACCTGAATGGCCCCTGTTTTCTGGCTTTCTGGTCACTGACCAGTATAAAAAGACCCTCTAACTTGGTGAATTTCTGAGTCACTAAGTCTTTCACAATATCCTTCCCTAATGACCAGATGCTTTCTTTCTATATGAAGATGAGGAAGACAGAGAGCAGAGAAGCTAAGTATCATTGTTTCCTTGTTTTCAGGGCAAAGCAAACCTCCTTTAGCTAAGTCTTCATGACAAGCCAAAGTCTCATTTCTTGCTAATATTGAACATGAACTAAGGGTGCCACTATTAGATACTCCTCTGATATCCCAGAAGCAATATATTTTCAAAATAAGCCTTGGTACCATTAAAGAGCTAATATTTTTCTCATAAATGAGAAGTCTAAATCAAGTCCTACAAAGTTTGTAGAAAATTAGACCATGGATATACCAAGAGACTAAAAGACTTGAGATAAGACACATACCATGTCGTAAGCATAAAATTATCCAGAGTAGGTCAAAACAGGAAGAGTAGAAATTGAGTCTGGTCAGTCCAGCATATAGAATCATCTGACCCTTAACCAAGCAAAGTTATTGACAAGTCAGCTAAATATTTAATGAAATGGTCTCATTTCCCACCAGAAAGATAATAAAGTAGCAGTATTTAGTTATAATATTATTTTGACTAACTCTGAACTTTAACTAGTACAATAGCCTCTTCCTATAATCTTTTTTCCTTCAATGGAGATAAGATAATAGAAGAACACAAATTTGATTATACCAGCACTGGAGAGAAGCAGAGTTTTGTTTTTTGTGTTTTTTTGTTGTTGTTTTTTTTGTTTTGTTTTGTTTTTAAAGGCTTTTATTCATTTGTGTCCAACTCTTCCTGACTCCACTTGGGGTTTTCTTGGCAAAGATACTGGAGCCCTTTCCTTCTCTAGATCATTTTACAAATGAAGAACTGAGAAAAAATAGAGGAAAGTGATTTATCCAGGGTGACACAACTACTAAATGTCTGAATTTGAACTCGGGAACATCAGTCTTCCTGACTCCAGACCTGGCTTTCTATCCAGTGAGCCACCTAGATGCCCTTGTTGAAATCCTAACTGTTCTTTAAAGCTTAAATCAAAAGCTTTATATGAAGCCTTCCTTAATTACACCAATCATAAATGATCTCACTATCCTTTTAGGTTCATTTAGTATTTTTCAAGCATCTTGTGATTATCACATATTTCTTTGAATTTTGATTAACTCAATGAAATTAGGTACTTCACAGCCTCTCTGGATCTCAATTTCTCCATCTGTAAAATGCTTTGCATAGTAGGCAGTTAGTAAATGGTTACTCAAATAAATGGAGAGGTTTGAATGGGGCAACTTTAAAGCATATTTTAACTTCCACAGAATATAATTTTGTTTCTATACATGATATATGTAATATATATTAGCCAAATAAACACAAGTATTGAATGAATGAAGGGATGAATGCTTACTATGTAAGCTTAGAAAGTAGGTGACATTAATATTCCTTTTCTTCAGGGAGTTATCCACAGGATTGGGGTAGAAGGTCATATACTACCCTGCCACTTGAAAATGGAGTCAAATGCAAATACAAATTATAATGCTATATATGACCTATTTAATTACTACTCAACAATTATTTATTAAGCACCTATTGTGTGCCAGACACTGTACTAAATACTGAGAACTTAAAGAAAAAGCAAAGACAGAGCCTGCCCTCAAAGAGCTCACACTCCCTTAGAGACTGTGGGGGGAGACAGCATGAAAACAACTTGTATAAATCATGATGAATGAAGGAAAGGCTTCTTATAAAAGGAAGGATTTTAAAATGAAACTTGAAGTATGCCAGAGAAGCTGAGACGTCAAGTTGAGGAAAGAACATTTCTCCCACCACCACCATGCCATGTTTTTCTCTACTCCCAGCTGTTAGAGGGTGGATTTTGCTTTGTGAAATAATCAGGGTTAAATGACTTGCCCAGCGTCATACAGATAGTGAAAGTGTCTAATACTGGATTTGAATTCAGGGCCTCCTGACTCCAGGGGCAGCACTTTATCCACTACACCATCTAGCTGTTCCCAAAGAATAACTCTTGAGAAATAATGTATTTCTCCCACTATATGGGAGTAGAGAGTTCTTGGTACTATCCAAGTTTTATGAAGCAGTTAGCTGCCAGGTGCACTGGACCTAGACTCAGGAAGCTCTGAATGCAAATCCTGCCTCAGAACTTAAAGAACTTGCCTGAGAACTTTTAACATTTAACAACTACGTAACCCTGAGCAGCAATTCGCTTAACCCTATCTGCCTCAGTTTCCTCATCTGTAAATTAGTGACCATAATAACACCTATGTATTATAGTTAACAGGACAGCTGGATAGCACAGGGGATAGAGTACTAGGCTTGGACTCAAATCCAGACTCAGATACTAGGTAAATCACTTAGTACTACTGCCTCTGTTTCCTCATCTATAAGATGAGTTGGAGAAGAAAATGGCAAATCACTCCATTACCTCTGGAAAAAAAACTCCAAATAAGGTCATGAAGAGTCAGACATAATTGAAAAATGTTGAACAAAAAGGATCTGTGTTCAAGGTTGGTGGAAATCTTCAATAGATTGAAATCCATTTACTGAATAGCAACATTATGATTCAAAGATAATCATCATTATTATGTAGTTATGAAGATAAAATAAAATTATATTTGTAAAATATTTTGCAGATGTTAAAGTACAATATGAGAGCTAGCTTTTATTATTAGACCCAATGTTTTTACTTTTCTAATTTTACTTTTCTACTGTTGTTCTTCTACAACAGGGTATCATCTTCCCAGTGAGCAATATCATTTGGGATCACTCTAAGGATTGCATTGTGATAAAACAAATGAAGAATAAGTATATTCACCCAGAAAGCCATCCTATCACATCATGCTCATTTTTGTTTGTCAACAACTTTCCACTTTATGTATATAAAGTTTTATTTTTATCAGGAAAGGGAGCCACTATCAAGGTAGGAAATGCATATCCTCAGTTCTATGGCACCATTGCACACTTACTGTACCTTTTTCAAAAGCCCCCATCCTTAGTGCTGCAGGATCTTTAAGCCCAATCCATTACATAATTAGTTCTACTAAGATAACATATAGTTATTTCATTTGTCTGCTGTTAAGTGTCTTTCTTCTTCACTCCCATCAGCTGTTTTATGTCCACAACTCCTAGCACCTGGCAGCTTTTCTCCCTCCATCCATGGCGGGTTCCACCTGTTAACATGCAAAGAAATCTTATCACTTGTTTTACATGGGCTTGGGAAGGGAGGCTTATACTGACAGCCCTGAATTAGCATTAGCTAAGCATAGTATGCCTAGAGTATGTGCAGGGTATGTTTGCATTTTTTGTGCTGTTCATTTCTGTTGGTCTTCCCCTTCTGCTTAAGGGAAGTAAGTCGCATCACCTCTAGGCACATCTATAATTAACTTACCTCTTTAAAACATTATCCAGACCAAAATTACAAAAAAAATGAAACAAAGTAGGCATTGAAATTAAAGTCTGGCTAAATTGAAAACGGCTCAACAAATTAAGTAACAATATCAGGAATTCAGAGAAATATGAGAAGATCTCTAGGAAGTACAGTGGATAGAGTTGAGGATCTGGAATCAGGAAGATCTGAGTTCAAATCCTACCTCTGATATTTACCAGCTGTATGATCCTGGAAAAGTCACTAAATTTCTGTCTGCCTCAGTTTCCTCATTTGTAAAGTGGATTTAAATAATAGTACCTGCCTCCCAGGAGTTTGTGAGAAAAAAATAAGATAATTTTTGTAAAGCACTTCTAAAATGTGTTAGCTATTATTTATTAGTTTAGTATAGAGTTTATTTGAAAGCCATAGAATCTATCTTTAAATCTCAAATGCACTGTGTGAAAAAATCATTTATCTTCCCTAGACTTCATTTTCATCACCTCCAAAATGAGGGGTTTAAACTAGGTAATCTTTATAAATTTTAACATTTACTTGCTCAACAACTGTCATTCTATAAACTGATGAAAAATGAAGCAAACTCAATGTGAAAAACAATATGTAGAATGGTGCCAATAATTTTTTGTTTTTTTTACTGAGGCAATTGGGGTTAAGTGACTTGCCCAGGGTCACACAGCTAGAAGTGTTAAGTGTCTGAGGCCAAATTTGAACTCAGGTCCTCCTGACTTCAGGACTGGTGCTCTATCCACTGCACCACCTAGGTGCCCCATGCCAATAATTTTTAATGGAACTCTAACTAGAATTTTTCTTCCCTGGGACACAAATAATTGATTGGGGGAGGGAGAGGAAAGCTCAAGAGCAGAGAGCATATAGGAGAAACAAAGAATGTGACTCTTAACCTAATGGGAGGGCTAGGAGGAGAGATGGGTCCAGGACAAGGGGACTATAACCATGGGGCCTTGGGACAGATGGCTGTATGTAAGTTGACAATGGGAGTCACAGTGAATATGAGGCATGACCCCCAGTTTTATGTTGTTGAATGAGGAAAAAGTCTTATTTGCCCCTGCTAATTACATGGTGATCTCTTTCTTTATGACTGGCTATCTGAATTATTTTTTTTTCTTTGACTTAGAAGTTCTGGATTTTGATCATGACTCTTCTAAGTGTGTTCAATTCAGGATTGGGTTGGGTTTGTTTTGTTTTTCTTCAGATAACCAATGGATTCTTCTTATTTTTACTTTAACTTTTGTTTCTAATAGTTTTCTTTTATGATTTCTTGAAACATGGTATTCAGGATATTTTTTAGTCAGAGTTTGCAGGAAGTCCAATGATTCTTAAATTATCTCTCCTGTTTTCCAACTCAGTTTCTTTTTTTTGGTAGTACATGAATTTTTTCCAATTTTCTAGTCTTTTGATTTTATTCTAATGGCATTAAATTACTGAATTTTGCTTGCTTCACTATTTAGGAAAGGTTTTCAAGTCAATGAGACAACAAATATTTCTTAAACATCTACTAAATATATACACAGAGAAGTGTGTATGTGTATCAAGCACTGTCTAAGAGGTAAAAACACAAAGGAAAAAATCTCTGTACCCAAAGAGCCCACAATCTAATGGAGGAAACAATATGCAAAAAATTATGTACCAAAAAAGATATATACAAAGATATATACCAGGTAAATTGAAAATAACCTCAGAGAAAAGACACAGTTTGTGAGATATTATAAAATAGTACAGTTTTCTCCATTCTGTCTATTTCTCCTGAAGAAATTTCAAAAAAAATCAAGTTGAAATTCCTGATATGCACAAAATATTCCTTTTTTACATCATTTGCTTAGGAACAAATTTGTATTTTTAATATATGATATAATAAAACATGTGTCTTCTTCCTCATTTAACTCTTTATGAAATGAAAAACTTTTGAGGAAAACTGACCAGTCTACCAACAGCACCTTGACAACATAGACTGTATTCTTTGCTTGTAGTATTCATGTCAAACGAAGTCAGTTAGCATTAAGAAGGAACACCTTTTGTTATAAACCACGTATTTTCTTTCCCAGCATTTTAATTTAATTCTTTACCTCTTGTTTCAGCTCTTCCTTCCTTTTTTATCCACTCTTTTTTTTTCTTGTTTCTTTATTATCTTTTTAATTTATGGAATAAAACAAGCATTTGCATAGCATAGCATATTTTTTTAAAAAAACTGATTGCACATAAAACTGAAAATCTATTATATACAACTTGCCATTTCTTTTAAATATATAATAATGTTATCTTGTAAATTTTTTTTCTTTATTTTTTATTTTATTTTATTTTATTTGCTTTTTGCTGAGGCAATTGGGGTTAAGTGACTTGACCAGGGTCACACAGCTAGGGAATGTTAAATGTCTGAGACCAGATTTGAACTCAGGTCTTCCTGACTTCAGGGCTGGTGCTCTATCCACTGCGTCACCTAGCTGCCCCCCCCTTTTTTTTCTTCTCTCCCCCTTCTTCACTTCCCTTAGTTTTTGTAATCTTTCTCTAATAGATTTTGATACCTTTGAGGAAAGAAACTGGTTTTTGCCTTTCTTTATACTTAATACAGTGTCTGACACATGGTAGTAGTTTAATAAATGCTTTTTGAGTGACTATCCATTCTTTCTTTTTTTTTTTTTTTACTGGAATTCAGTTGTTTTTCAGTTGTTTCAGTCACATCTGATTCTTTGTGATCCCATTTAGGGTTTTCTTGGCAAAGACACTGGAGTAGTTTGCCATTTTCTTCTCCAGCTCACTTTTTACAGGTGAGGAAACTGAGACAAGTAGGGTTAAGTAACTTGCGCAAGGTCACACAGCTAGTAAGTGTCAGAGGTCAGATTTGAACTCAAGAAAGTAAGTCTTTCTGATTCCAACTGGTGCTTTATGCATTGTACCAACCATTAGCCCTTTCCTGAAATTCCCCTTAAAATTAACTCAAGAACCAAACCTGGAGATGGGAGCAGGCCCATTTACTGCCATAGACTACTTTGGTTTCAGACCTCCTACTTACCAGTATATCCACAGACTTTAAACTATTTCCTGGCCCTGTAGTAGAAGAGACACTATTATGTCTCTTCAGTTTTGTTGATATTATCAGGTATTTCTCAAGGAAGCTGGGCCAGGCTTGAATATTTAAGGTCATCATCTCTCCAAGTCCCCGGCTAGTTTCAGATCTGTGAAAATCATTCAAAATCAGCTGAACTTGGATTAATTACAATGACCCGTCTACTTCCTGCATAACAGAAGATGAAACACATCTTCTCAGTATAAAGTGAGATATACTATAGGTGAGGAATGCAGCACCCAGCACTTAGCACTGTGGTGCTTAATAAATGCTGATTGACTTAATTTGACATCAATACTACAAGTAAGGAACACAGGTTATGTTGTCAAGATGCTGTTGGTATATTGGCCAGTTTTCCTCAAATGTTTTCCATTTCAGAGATATTCAGTGGTGGAAGAAGAAGATACAGCAAGTTTTACTATATCACATTTCAAAAGCATGAATTTGTTCCTAAGTAAATGATTAATACAAAGGAATATTTTGTGCAAATCACAAATTTCATCTTAATTTTTTTAGATTTCTTCAGGAGAAACGGCAAGAATGGAGAAAACTATACTACTTCACAATATCTCGCAAGCTGTAACCCTGCAGATGCCCATTTACAGAAACGAACTCCAGTTCTTTGTAAAGTAAAGAGGGGGGCTTGTCTATAAAGGATTTATTAAAATTTTTCTATTCATGGCCCCTTTTCACCCAAGAAATTTTTGTGCAACCCCTGGGTATATAGGTATGTAAAATAGGTATACAAATCAAATCATGAAGAAATTTATTTTAAAACAATTCTTTGGTAGAAATATAATTTTACCATTTATTAAAAACAAAAGCAAATTTGCATACTAATGAAATGGATGTGCTTATTTATTTTTGCATAAAGAATGAAATCTTGGCAGAATATTTAATACCTTTTACTATTGCCAAATTTTTTCGTGATCCCACATTCAGTTATCTGACCTCATATGTATCATATAGGGTTACAACTTACAATTTAAGAAACTCTGGTCTTTACCACCCCCTTTCTAAATCCCTTCTGCCATGTCCTCTAATTGGAAATTAAAACTGCCCAATTTATTCAGCAATCTTCATTGGGTTCCTATCTTTTTGTGGGGGTCAGCAATAAAGTTTTTTAACATTATGTCCTGAACCCCTATATCCCATGATTTTTATTGCACAATTTGGAATAGCATTATTTGGCATAGCAAATATAAATGGCATGATTTTATGTTGTATATTTTCCATAATTTGAGGACAATGAATATCTTATTATAGCTAAATGCATATATACTGGGAAGTTACTATAGTATAAAAACAAAAGTATCAGTAAATGTTTAAAATTATTTTACATTATTATCATACATTGTTACATTTTATACATTATTGTATGTATAAAACATATGTATACAATAATAAACTATTATACATCCATTATTTTAAAATAATTTATTAAAACTATATGCATACTTGCTAGGGTAGGAAAATCATTGCCTCATATTGCCTAACTTCTAAGAAAAAGGATATATCATTATTAGTATTTCCTAAGCCCCAATAAAATTATCTGGTTACCTGATTCCATATAGATGAAATTGAAGGCACAGTTCTATTTACAAAAATATAATTTCTCACAAATGGATTTAAAAGAAAGCCAATAAAACCAGGCTGAAAGAATCTCTCTTGCATCCATTAGGCTTCCCTTTGCTTACATAAAAGTCAAGAACCTTCAATTATTAGGACAGAATGTTCAACATTCCAATAATTAAGTGACGATAACCCAGATATGAAAAAAAAATCTATGTTTGAAAACAGAAATAGCCTATTTATATTCCTCAGTCTGCAAATGTTAGGCTGGCCTGCTTCAAACTTGAACAAATGTAGCTGGGGGGGGGGGAGAAATCGATCTGAGGCTATGGAGTCATATTTTTTTTAAAATCCTGTTTTCCAAAGCCTTTCTCCTAAATAGAAAGATTCACAGTGTCTTCACTCAGAATCTGAATCTCCATTTCCTTTCTCCTTTATAAGAATGGCTTTGGGAAGATACAGCTTAAATATTAAATTGCAAGTAATTTTTGTTTCTTTGATTCTTTTCTTCAAAGGCTTACATCCATCTTAGTCAATTAGAAAATCATATCAATCATTTTTTAATCTAATGGTTTTCATCCTTTGTATTCTTAAAAATCTCTCCAGTTAAGCAAAGATAGATCAAAGAGCATCTAAATGATAAGAATAATAAAAGTCTCCTCCCTTAGGGGAGAGAAAAATTCACATCTATGTTGTAGGAACAGCCAACACCAGGACTACTTACTGTACCTTAAGTTTTCTAGATTAAAGGCATAATGACAGTCTAGTTCCCATCTTTTACGTTCCTAGAAATGAATCAAAGGTGAAGGTTCCTTAATTAAATAGGGACTCCTCCTGAGAATGAAGAAGATAAAACTCTAATTCCAAGTTATAATTAAACTAGAGAGACAAAAAATGTATAATGGAAAGATTATGGGATTTAGAAGGCATAGATACACATATTGATTTATTCCTTCCCTGATTATCTGATTCTGAATTATTCAAAACCTCTGTCTCAGTTTCCTCTTCTGTGAAATGGGCATAAAAATGCTTACTTTCTCTAACTCAGGATTGTTATCATTGAAACGGTTTGGAAATGTGGTCTTTTAAAACAGCAGCTTTTTGGCACAATTCCATGGGGTTTATAGGACAGTTTGGGGAAGGTGGGAACTCAAAGAGCCAGGTAGGACTCCATTGTTGTATTTTTCTCATCAGTGTTATACCAGACCAAGCAATTCATCAAAACAACTGCAATCAACAGTGAGAGACTGCTGATTTTTCCAATTTGATTTGCCCTGAGTTTATATTGAGGGAGCATGAGAAACGCCCATTCACTGAGCAAGCAGTTGACGTGTGGAAAGTTTTACTGCCCGGCTTTAAGAGGACTTTCGCACACCACGCAAATATGTCGCCTCCTGGGTTGCTGAACTGTAATAAAATACACCATTAAATGAAACATTTGATGGAGGAGCTTGGCTCATTGGTTCGGTGGTTCTAGTCATAAGAAACTCCTCATGAAGCTAATAGATAAAAATGAGCTAGTTTGATTTCTAAGACAAGTGTCTCTTTCAGCAAGAGGTGCTCTGCACTGGCAGTTTCTAACAACACCTTTAATGGAAACCATAGCCTGACACCATTAAATATTAGAGAGGAAAAATGTTGGGGTGACAAGGGACAGTACGTGCAGAACTATATTACAGGAACAGGGGCCCTCATTGGCAAGGAGCAGACCCAGGACAAATCACCCTGTGAGGGCTACCACCCCTCCTGACATTTTTATGAGGGTAGAATCTGTTTAAAATGAATGTGAAGGGCAAGCAGCCTCGGCAGGAAAGGAAGTCCCCTAAGGGCAACAGGCGAAGGAAAGAAAATATTGTGGGCACTAGTTGGGGGAGTCTTGGGGCTTTTTGAATACAAGTGGCCATGGACATCTTGCCTGCCCTTTATCCTTCTGAGTTTCTTGGTCTCTACAGAAACAGTTCAGAGATCACTCTGCTTTACACACATTCAAAATGTTACTGAGCTCAAGGCTGTCACTGCAATATGCATTGCCTTTGAGGCTGAGTCTGTGAAAGAAAGCAATTGACATTTTTTTAAAATACAACTTGTTTATTCTCAGAGGTGTTGGTATAGATAGAATGGTGCACTCAGTAAATGGGTTGGCCACTTGTAACTATCCGTGTCTGACTGCCAAGATCTATACCATATTAAGATGACAGGCTCTATCTTTTGTCCTTATAACTAGAGACCAGATACCAAAGATTCTACTTTTTCACAAATGTAAAGCCTTATATTGTTATACATGGCCTTAATCTCTAAAGTTAGATATTCTGAATCTTGTTATGTAATTGAGCCATACGGTGACAGGGCCATCTCCACTCGTCCTGACCTATATTGGGCTACTGGACCCAGATGACCCTGGAAGGAAAAATAAGGCAAGTGACCTTGCATAGCCATCCTTCACTTAAATCCAATTCACTTGCATGTCACTGTTCTCTTTGAGAATGAAGGAAAAACAACAAACAGGATGACTGTGAGAATCATGGAAATTTCAGAGTTGTAAGGTCACTTGATAGACATTTAGACTAAGCCATTTTACACACACAGCACATATATATATATGTATATATATACATACACATAACATACACAAAATCCCCTCTACAAAGCTCCTGAGAAGTGGTCACACAGGCTTTTCTTAAAAATCTCCAATGTAGGGGAAACTATTGCCTCCTCAGGAAGCCTTTTCCACTTTTAGCTCTAAATTGTTAGGCATTTCTTCCTTCATATAAATTGACCCGTAACTATTAGAGGACTAGTAATAAATTATCTTCAATTTCAATAGAAAGCTATACCCTATTTATACCATTTGTACTGTTAAGGTTTTGAAATAGACTCCATCTTGGTTAAAAGATTATTAGAATCAATTCAGATAGATATACAATTATCAAATTACATTTTTTCTTCTAGACTGATTCCATATCCTTGGAAAAGTAAAGAGAATAAAAATCACCATAAAAATAACATCTTGAAAAACCATGAGTTTATACAACATCCTAATTCAAAATAATAACAGTTATTTGTCAATATATTATTGGCAATACAATTGTTTTCCTCAAAATGATGATAGGAAAAATACAATACTAAAACATTATTGTATTCAATACATTTGAAAGGGGTGCCTTCCAGAACAGCTGAAGATAAAAAAAGACCAAAAAATTGATTTAACTTTAGTCAACCTGATTAAAAAGGCTAACACATCAATAAAAAAATTTTAATGAATAAAGTTAAATAACAACAAAATCAGGTTACCCACTTCCAACAATCAAGAATTTTGAATAGCCTCTTAACCCTTGATCTCTAAGCTTGAGCTTGCTCTCTCTGGCCTGGCACTCTATCCACTATGACACATAGACAAACTAGAGAATGTGTCACAGATCTTCAGGAGGATGTTTTATACTAACTGTTCTTAATGCACCACTTTCATAAATATCCCTTTTCTAAAAGTTACATAATATTGGCTGAAAAAAATGATTCTCCATTCATGATCTTGGAGAAAAGAACACCAATGGGGGCTCAGGTCAATGGCATTAGAGAATCACTCATGACCTCTCATAGGTACCTCTACAAACTGGAGAGGGGACATGTAGCTAGCCAAGTCCTGGAGAACTGACTTAATAGGAATGAACATGGGCTAAGGATAATTCAGAATTTACACAGGCTATACTTATATGATTATTGTCATAGAGGCTATCACATCTACCCTTGGCAACCTCAACCAAACCAAATCTTTATTCCAGCTCATTGTCAGCAACCTGACTCTGTGTTGATCTCAAAGCTTCCATTAAATGAAAAGGGAATATGAAATACTTGGTGTATTGTATAGAGATAAGAACTAGAGCTATGATTTCATTGCTATAGGGATCATTTGATTAAGGAAGCTCTCTTTATTAATGCAGATCAGTGCCTTCTCTGAGACTTAATAGCTTAAATAGGTGCCTAGAGATCTGGAAAGTACAGCTACTTCCTTACCTGCCAGCTCACTCCCAGGCTATGGCTTCATTCTATGCTCATCAAAGAACTTTGTCTACCAGGACACAGTGTTGAATTCCTTCATTTCCCCCACCCCATCATTCCACACCTCCACTTTTCAGTTCTTTTTTGTGTATTCTCTTCCTTCACTAAAACATAAGCTCTTTGAAGGCAGAGATTGCCTTTATTTCTTATATTTGTATTCCCAGTTCTAAGTACAGTGACTAATAAATAGTAAAGGCTTAATAAATGTTTGTTGACTTACTGAGAGGTTTGGACTGACCCAGGAATACACAGAGGGCCCTTGAATCCAGGTCTTCTTAGCCCTTTGGCTATTTATCCATTATGCTTCTTGTTCATGCCCTAAGTAAATATTCCATTTACTTCTTGACAGACAGACCATAGACACATTGCTGACAGCAATCATTTAATCTCAGGAACCTTGAAACAAGACATGGCAGAAGAAAAGCAAAGTGTCCTGAAAGCCAGTAAACACAACCAATCAGCCTCTGGTCTGAGCATTCCCTTTTGTCATCAAGTTTGTCAAAGCAATAAACAGCCCACTTGTAATAGTGCCACCTGTAAGGAATGGTGTCAATCCCTGATAGGCTCAAAAGGACAATCACAAAGGAAAAAGGATTAATCTTTCTTTTTTTCCTTTTTCTTCTTTAAAAAAAAAAGATTTACAAGTTGCAATCAACAAGGGGAAAAGTAGAAATAATAATTTGAGAAAAAAAAAAAAGCAGAGGTCATTTCAATGAGAGTTTCCCAAAGACCTTTTATACTGGAGCTCTAGAAGTGCCTAGTCCAGGTGATAAACAGAGGGACTTTGTGGGGTTGTAACTATAATAAATTTCAAATGGCACTTAGAGCTTAGTCTGAGAATTTTGAAGATTTTTAGTTATTTCTGTTTTGTCCAACATTTTGTGATCCCATTTGGGGTTTTCTTGGCAGAAATACTATTTCCTTCTCCAGCTCATTTTATAGATGAGGAAACTGAGGCAAACAGAGTGGATCACACAGATGGAAAGTGTCTGAGGCCAGATTTGAACTCAGGAAAATGATTCCAGACTCAGCACTCTATTTACTGCACCACTCAGTTGCTCCTATTTTGAAGAATACTCACAAACAATGGAAAAGGCCAACAACAGGAGGGGGAAGTATTACATTCATCAATGATCCTACTTACAAGTCAAGCCAAAAACTAGTTCTTGGCCAGGTCTTCTTCTCAAATACCCATCATATTTATCCCTTTTCCTTAATGGCATTAGCATTGCCAATACCCTAGATCTAGCACTGATGTCTCCTTTCATCTTCAGCCTAACATATGGATCAATTCAGTGAATCCAAACATTGAGAAGCTATTCCCTGAGACAGAATAGATCACTATTGGAAAACTGCTTAAGATAAATGAAAAAGAAGTTAGGAGCTATCTGAACTTCCTAGAGAAGATAGAGATAAAGCAAATACCATTTAAGCTGATTTCACACATGAAACATGTGAAATGTTCATGCAGAACATTAAGTCTGTATTCATTTAATAGGCGAGGTATAGTACATTAGAAAGAACATGAATTAAGACAGATTCAAATCCTGACTCATCTGCTAATTATCTGTGTGACTTGGAAAACATCATTTCATCAGCATGGACCTCATTTTTCTTATTTGAAAATGAGATATTTAGACCAGATAGCACCCAAAGTCCCTCCAAGCTTTTAATGTATAATCCTATGTCATGTCACAAGGATAAGATATAAATAGATAATTTTTTAATTGAGAAGGGGAAAGAAAGAATTTGGTCTTTATTTCTTACCAAAAAAGTTCTTAATCTGAGTTTTATTTTTTCATATGCTTTTTATTTGTTTGTTTGGGGGAGGGCTCTTATTTGGCAAAATAGTGAAACTTATGCATCTCTTTCTCAGAATAACATTTTTAAGTTCATAAAACATACAGAATTACAAAGGAAACCAATTATATTAAAAGAATTATCAAAATATTTTTAAGACAAACTCACATACCCCATTTTCAGAATCCCTGCCTTACAAAATTATAAACAGTATTACTAAAAGAATGTCTTGTGAGTATTTAGAAAGTAAGGCAGGTGAAACAAGTGAAACTAGAATCAAAAAACATCAGAGAATAGACAATACAAATAGAAGTGTAGTAGATACAATGAAAACTGAAATGTCAGGAAAGAGCTGATCTTGAGCCATCTCAACAATTTACTAGCAATGCATACATAGATAGGTAAATCACCTATAGGCATAAAAATTCCTGCAATTCTACCAATCACAGACTTCTTGTAAAGATTGAGTTAAAAACTCCGTTAAACTTAAAGTTTGGCATATTGTCAAATAAGCATTTACTGATCATTGTATTAAACTGTCCTTGACCTTGATCATTTAGGGTCCACCCAGTACTATAGTTGGCTCTTAGTGTACAATATTAAAAAATCAAAGTGACAGTTACTGTTCAAATACTGACTTCAAATCCAGGCTCAGATACTACTTGTCTGACCCTGGACAAGTCATTTAACTCTTTTTGCCTTTACGAAAAAAGAATCAACATTATTATTGCCCTGCAGGACCTTATAATTTTTCAGTTCTTCTTTGGCTTTCTATGTTCTGTCTTTCTTCAAATCATCATCAAGTACCTGATATTATATTGAGCTTTCTCCAGTTTCTGATGAGTCTTATGTAAGCCTTTTTGCCTCCTATACTAATACTCTGATTTTTCCCCAAAAGAAACCAAATCCACTGTCTTTAATATTCCTTCTTTCTCCCACCAAAAGAAGAGAGCAAATATCTGCTCCTTCAAATAAGAGAATGCATTCAGCAATAATATTTTTGAGATTAGTCACCTGGAAAAACAGCTGATCCCCAATTTTTCCTGTTCCCTATAAATATAGAAAGAAATAGAAATATAGAAGAACATAGAATATAGTTTCCTTTTCAGTGAAGGTATAATGATGGATAGCAAACTACTCCATGAATCTATATGGAATGTTGATTTCAAACACAAGTTCCCTCAGAAGCCAGGTTTGATCATCTTTGTTGTCCTTCACTTCCAATTCAATCAAACTATTCTGGAGCAACCCTTTCAATTCCAGACAATATTACTGAACTGCTTTAGTTGGAGAGACATCTTTGAAAAGTTCAATTGTATTTTGGCTCAGAATCATTTGCCATTCTCCTGCCCCTTATACACAGGTCTCTGTGTGTTGATCCTACCAATTGGTAGTGTTTTGGATAATACATCATGGGGCCAATGGCGCCTTAACGATGTATTTCATTAATATATCATCAAAGCCATGGCATTGTTATGATATATTGCTTTAATACATCATTGGAGTGCCATTGCCTTAAGGATGTATGACTCAAAACCCTGGCAACAGCTAGAAAGATCAAGATCGGTTTTGTATTTTTAAAAAACTTATTCACAGCAAATAAGTGTTTTTTTTAACTTTCCACAATAAAATATATCTTCACTGGGAATTAGAAGATGCTAGCTCTCCTAATAATCTTGGAGATGTTTCTTGACTGCTTTCCATTGGTAACACTTTAGTCTCCTCATTGCTCCTAAATATATTTTAAAACACCTACTCAGAACTCCTAGAAAGATTGTGCTGTGAGTAATTGGGGGATTCTGTGGATTTTCCAAAGCTGTCTGATGTGATAGTATAAGCTGCCAGGTTTGGGAACTATCCTCCAATTTAGCCTTAAATTGTGATTCAATAATCCTGATAAAAACATATTATATTTCCTTTTTTCACAGTGTACCCAGATCATCATAGAAATTTAGAATCCAATAAAAAAAAATCTCAGGTTTTTTCTATTAGCCAGTACTATTAACAACAGAAGGGGACAATTATGGCCAGGGAATAGTGTAATTAACGTCAGAAAAGGAACAGAAAATTCTTCCTTACAGATCATCATTATTATAGTGACTCTACAGTAAGAGCTTCATACATGTCTTGAGTATACTACAGCAACTATCTTAATATAGTAGAAGGAAGTGCTGGGCTTGGAGTTGTAAGAACCTGGATTCTAACTCTTCTCCCCATGTGGCCATGGCAAGTCACTTAAGCTCTCTGAGACTCAGTTTATGCATCTATTAAATAGGAAATAACATCTATATCATTTACCTCCTAGAGTTAGTGTATGGATCAAACCATTCAATGGTTGGCATAAGTGTTTTCAAGTAATAAACAAGAGCCAACAATTCAGTATTTACTATGTGTCAGGTATTATGCTGGGTGCTAAAGAAACAAGATAAAAGTGTGACACTGGTGACCACCTTCTCCTCCTGGTCACTCTCCCCTCTATGAGTTTTTGTGGCACTGCTGTCTCCTAGTTCTTCCACTAACCTGTCTGACCAAGACTCCTTTGCTGATTTCTCATTCTGTCATGTCTCTTAACTGTGGGTGTTCTCCAAGGCTTTGTTCTAGATCTTCTGTTCTTTTTTATATTCTCTCTTATTGAATTCCTCAATTGTAATGAGTTTAATTATCATCTCTAGGTAAATGATTCATAGATTTATTTCCAGTCCCCTTCTCTCCCCTCTGCTTCAGGCCAACAACACCAAATGTCTATTGTCCAATTAAATTGTCCAAGAACCATCTCAAACTTAGTATGTCCCAAACAGAACTCATTCTGTTCCCCTATCTCCAAACCTCCCCTTCTTCAAGGTTTCCTTTTTTCTAAGATATCACCATTCTTTTAAACTCTCAGGTTTGTAATGTCAATTTATTTCTGTCACATCTCCATTTCTACTTCCACAAAATATCTAGGATCCAATTCTTTTAAAATACTAGAAGAAAGGACCAGTTAGGGCCTGGATAAGAAATGAGCTCTTAAATAGATCATTAAAAGGTGGCAGGAAAATGCACCCTTTCAGTGCCTCATGACACAAAAAGACTCTGAAGTAAGGTCACAACTCAGTCCAGACTCTCGTCATTTCTCACTCAAATGATTGCAACCACTCCTTAATGACTTTTGCTCCCTCCTCCCAGTCCACACTCCCTCCAAAGCATGTCACTCAAAGATCTTAGCATTTAATATTCTTCTTAACTTAATCCATTCGTATCTTTTCAATCTTATATTTCACGCCCTGACACAACTTCTTCAGTCCAATGACCCTGGCCTCCTGGCTATCCCTCAAACAAGATCCTGCATCTCTAGAATCCAGGCATTTTTTTTTTTGGCCTTTTCTGTTTAGAATGTTCTCCCTCCCCCACTCCTCCTAATGACCTCCCCAGCTTCTTTTAAATACACACTAAAATCTCTTCCTTTTCTGGATTTTCCCATCTCCTCTTAATTTCGGTACCTTGCCTCTATTAATTTTTTCTAATTATCATATATTTGGCTTGTCTGTATGAATATTATGTGTATAGCTTGTATCACATAGCTTGTATCAAAGATAAAATATATTTATTCGTATGTTGTCTCCTCCATTGGGTTTTAAGTTTCTAAGAACACGGACAGTCTTTTGCCTCTGTTTGTATCCCCAGTGCTTATCACAGACCCTGGCACATAATAGGAGCTTTAAAATGTTTTTTTGATTGATTGCTGTCAAGTCCACAAACTTTTATTATGTGCCAAGCACTGTGCTAAGGTAGAATGAATGAGGGAAATGAAATTCAAGTAACTATATGTAAACAATATATAAAAAGGGTAAATTGGAGGTAATCTCAAAGGGAAAGCACAAGCAGAAAGGGGGAAAGACTTCTTGCAAAAGTTGGGATATTAACTGAGATTTGAAAGAAGCCAGGGAAGCCAATAGATTGAGGTAAGAAAAAATAGGTATAAGCATGAGGGACACTTGATGAAAATGCATGGAGTAGGCAAACAGTGCCTTGTTAGAAGAACAGCAAAGGGGCCGGTGTTTATCAAAGAGGACATGGGAATGAATAAGGTAGAAGGAGACCATTAAGGTACATAAGAGTAGCAGGTTATGGAGGACTTCAAAAACCAGAGGATTTTAAATTCAATCCTGGATGTTAGAAGATACCTGAATTTCCTAAATTGGGAAGGGGGAAAGTACAAGAAAGTTAGAACTATACTTTAGCAAGATCAATTTGATGGCTGAGTGGAGAATGGACTTGAGTGGGAAAAACCTTATGGCAGGCAGACCTACCAGCACACTGTTAGAATAATCCAGAGTGAACTCCATGAGGTTTGAATCAAGGTGGTTGAGGAAAAGAAGGGGTGTAAACACATGTAGCAAAGATCAAATATACGCCTATAATTATATCATTCTCCCACTCAATAAACCTCACTGGCTCCCTATTGCTATTAGGATAAAGTATAATTTCCCAAGATTAGCTTTGAAGTCCTTCACAATCTGACCCCAACTTATCTTTCCAGGTTCGATGGATGCTACTCATTCTCCTTCATCTACAATTAAGTCATATGGGATTTCTCTTTATTCCTCACATATAACATATTCCTCATGCACATCTGACCCTATTCCTTTGCACTGTCTCCTACATTTGGGAATTCAGTTTCTCCCTATTTCCACTTCTCTTCCTCCAACATCCAGTTTAAGCACAACCATCTATACAAAGTCTCTCCTTCCTTAACTATTAGTGTCCTCTCTCCTAAAGCATCTCATATTTAATTACTTGGTATTTGTTATCTTTATTTTATATAGTTATGTGTATACATATATATTAAATATATGTAATTTTTATATTCTATATGTGTGCCTAGAAGCAGCAAGAAGCACAGTAGATAGAGCACTGAGGCTGGAGTCAGGAAGAACTGAGTTCAATTCCAGCTTCAGACTAGCTAGTAGCTATGTGACTCTGGACAAATCGCTTAACTTCTCCTTAATATCCTCAACTGTAAAATGAAGATAATAGTAACTCCTGTTCCTCAGAATTATTGTGAGGCTCAAGTGAGACAAGTCAAAGCTTGTTCTTATTGAGATGAGTTAAGAGATGTCAGGAAGGTAAAATCAATGAGATGAGTACATTCCAAGCATGGAAGATAGTTTTTGCAAAGGCATGGCAATGTCATGCTTGAGGAGAATCAAGTAATCCAATCTAGCTGAAAAAGAAATCATTTAAGAAAGCAATCTATAATAAGGCTGGAAACAAAGGTTTAAGCTAGATCGTGAAGGGCTTTCTTTGCTAAACAGAAGTTTGCAGTTCATCCTAGAGACTACAGGGAGCCACTGGGACTTTGTCAGCAGGCTAGAATTGAAGTCAGATTCCTGCTTTAGAAAATATCATTTTGGCAGCTGTGCAGCAGATGGGTTGGAATGGAGAAAAATTGAAGAAACAGAAATCCTTCTGTTTAATAATAGTCCAGGCAAGGGTGGTAGCCATATTAATAGAAAAAAGAAGACAGATGTAAGAGATATAGGGAGATAGAATCAACAAGACCTGGAAATTGATTAGATATGGGAAAGGGCAGGTGAGGGAGAATGAAGAATTAAGAATAATTCCAAATATGAGTAACTAAAAAGAAGGTGGTACCCTCAAAGAGAAACAAGAGGGGTTTTGGATGGAAGTGTTTGAGGGAAAAATAATAAGATCTGTTTTGAAATCCTAATTTGAAATGTCCAGTAGAAATTGGAAATATGGATCTAAAACACAGAAAAAAGATATAGATTTAGGTATCACCTTCTTCAGGGTGTTAATTGAATCCATAGAAGCTGATAAAGTCATAAAAAGCTAAAGGGAGAGGAAAGTGCCCAAGACACAACCTTGGGCTGGACCCACAGTTTGGAGATGATAGCCTATTATCTAGCAAAATAGACCAAGAAGGGACCAAAAAGGTAGCAGCAGAATGAAGAGAGATTCAAGTTTTGCAAATTTAAAGTCATATAAAAATGTCTATTATTAGTCAATCAAATCAAATACATGGAATGTCTATTATGTGTAATATACTGTGCAAGATAAAGAAGAAAAGAAACCCAGAATCTTGACCCTAAAAGAGATTGTATTCATTTGATGGATGATATGCTCATAGATAGACAGCATATAAAATAGAATGTTATAGGTCAAGAGAAACACTTAAAGTATTCTAGATAAATTTGAGAGAGAGGACATCTTTAGTTAAGGAGAACATGGAAGGCCACATATCAAGAAGGAAAAATGCATTGGCTCCAAATGTCATTGTCAGTGGAGAAGAAGATTATCCCATGGCTTTTTCTTTTGTTTTGTTTTTCGTTTCTTTTTCTTTTTTCTTTCCTTTTTTTTTTCTTTTTTTTTTGCCTATAGGGGGTAGAAGTGAGAGAAAGGAAATCCTGGATCTATGATTTTATCGGATTTTATCACCCTGAAAGTAGTGTCCAAAATGAAATTTGAACACAGGTCTTTCTATTTGCTATTCTGAGATGCTTCTCTAAAATAAGTAAGTTTAATAAAAAGAAATTGTATTTCCCTTTAATTGATCACTAAGGAAACTTGAATCAAGGCTACTGAATTAAATTCAGCATCAACATTATCTGAAGAGGGAAGGATCAGCTGGATTCAAGAGCTCTTTTCTGAAATTCCTCAATGCAGTTTCAAATTCCTTAAATAATAGAAATGTGAAGTCCCATAAAAACTCAAAGTCCTCATCTCAGCAGCCCCAGGCTTGCTGAAGCCATGTTTCCATGTGGATTCCCCTCCTCACAAGCTCAGTTCAAACACAGCTTGCCAACACCCTTCAGCTCAATGAAAGCCTTCCTCACTTCTAGTGCCTGGTCTTCAGAACTGAATTCTCTTTGCCTCGTTTTCTCTCTTCATCTAAACTGAAGGGCTGGGAGGAGGAAGCCAGCTGTGTGAGAATAGATTAGCAGAGAAATGCTGATTCAGCAGCCTGCAGTTTCCAGCCATGTGCCGAAGGATCAGTTTAGTCTCAATCAGCAGATAAGAGAAAGAGAAAGCCAGAGGAGGAGGCAAGGAGGGGAATGCCGGAAAATGAATCAGAGGCCAAACTCCTCCAATCCAGGATGCACCCGGATTTGTTAATAAGTCTGGAGGAAGTAAAACAGGACAGAGTGAAGAAGGATTGGGGCTGTTGGTGAAAATCAGAAGGGTGAGGTGGCCGAGCTTCTCACAGCTACTGCCTTTTTGATTGTGAGACTAAAAGGGAACTTAGAGGAAGTGTGGTGTGGCAGATAAAAGCCCCAGATTCAAGTTCTACCTTGGACATTTATTAGCTATGTAAAGCTATGTGAACAAATGAATTGCTTATCTAATAAAATGAAGAGGTTAGTCTCTAAATATGGTCTCTCCTAATTCTAAATCTGCAACTCTTTAAAAAAATGTTTTATTCAGATTGAACTTAAATACAAGAAGAGGGGAAAAAAGAATATCTCAGTGTACAAAGAACAACATAAAAAATACAAATTCAATACAAATATCAGTGTAAACCCATGAATTTTCATTTCATACTATTTACTTTTTTGAAAAACTATGTAATAAATGCTATGCACTTTTCAAAGCTTCTTTCTAAATATTGTTCTCTGCTGTGCATTTTTTCTCCCTCCCTTCTCATCCTTCCCCGAAGAATACTACCATTAGACACAAATGTGTATGTGTGTGTGTACACATCATATATATTTCTATTTATCAGTTCTTTCTCTGAATGTGGATAGCAACTTCTTTCACAGGTCATTTATAGTTCAAGTATTTATAATATTTAAAATGACTTAGTTGTTCTTAGTAAATCTATTATTTTAATTCTAACCCCCTCATTTTACAGATATGGAAATAGATGATGGGTAATGTAGCAATTTATCCACAATATTTTATAATAATTGCTTCATACATATGTATTACATGTATATATGTTTATATGCATGCATATAGAGAGAGCCTAATAAATGTAACAGATGTATACACACATATATATAGTAGAAATCATTTTAAACATATATATATACACATATACATGATGCATATATAAACATATACACATATATACAATGTACACACTTATGTATATAAATACACATATACATATTACACAATACACATTTATACATATATATACATGCATCTATATATGCACATACCCATATACCTATATACATACATATACACAGGTATATATATGCACACATAATGCAACTATATATGTACATACATGTATGTATACACCCACATAGTTGCACATGTATATATATACATATAATTTTTTTTATCTTGGGGCACTGAGAAATTAAGTGACAAAAGGATATTTACTTTGAAGATTTAGCTAGAACAGACACAAACTTTCTCCTGATACCTGAAGTTGGGAGGGAAAAAGATGTAGGTTCCAAATTTAGCTCAGTTCCTACTTAGCATTAGTCCCATCACATTTAAGGACAAATTCTTTAAAGTTAAGTTCTTTTTCTCAGGGGATAGTCCAATGATGGGAACGGTCAAAAAAATCAGTCCTTGTTCCCCAGAACACAGATATTGGATTAACTATAAAACCTTGCCTGGAATTTCAGAACACCAAAGAACTCTATAATCTGGAATGCTAGAATGCTGCAGTATCCCTCTCCCAAAATAGAGGAGGCTTCACTCCTTTCACCTAGGATAAAAAAGAACAGAGGCTAAGTACTAAGGCCATTTCATAGGACCAAGAGCTACTTTCTTTCCAAAACTGAAGAAGGGCTGAAGCTAACATACCTTTTTGAGCCTTCACAGTCAATCAGCAAACTTCCTTTTCTACATGGAGTTACAGAATGTCCACACATGCTCCACTGAGTATCCAAATGACTTTCATTCTGAGTCATCAAAATTCTCTTGGAAGCAACTTCCACCTGAAGAGATGCCGTCTGAAGCACTCTTCACATATATCTGGCCCCATTACAAAACCATCACCTCCAATTTCCTTAACCTGGAATAGATGTTAAATTTTAATAATAATGTGAAAGTGATATTTGTATCACCCTGTCCCCTTTAGCCTTAATATATTTGTCAGGAAAGAGTAAATCTTGATTGAGCCAATGAAATTAGAGACAGAAACAAAGACTAAATACTTCTATTTAATCAATAAATCAAAGACTTGACTTATTGTGTAAAAAAAAGTGTAAAAAATCCTTTACATGAAGAATATTCACACTGGCTAAGGACACTTAGTCAACTTCCCTTTGCAGGTCATTTCTGAAATATTAGCCTTTTTCAGAAGAGAGTCCAATGAGCAATAAATGAGGAGAAGAGAGCCCAGAAAGCCCAAAACAGGAAGGAAAGAGTCCAGTGAATAGAGAAGAGAGAGGGAAAAGCATTCCAGCTAAACTCCTGAGAAGGCTTCAACTAAAGGAGAAGAAATCAAAACTGACAGTGCTTTAAAGTCCCAAGAATGTCAAATTACCACACCCTCCTGACCATAAGTTTTTCCGTTTGGAGGCAAGGACATGGGACAGATCTCTGCAAGCTAAATGCTACTGTATCCCAGTTGAATATCCTTTCTCCCCTATAGGGAAACAATCCTCTCTAATTTAATTTCAAGAATAAATTGCACCAGTTGATCTCCCTGTGTAATATATTCTTTTTCTCCAGTTGTATATTTCTCTGTCAAGAATTGCTCCAAGCCTTGCATGAACTGATGCTAAGTGAAATGAGCAGAACCAGGAGATCATTGTGCATGGCAACAGCAATATTATACAATGATCAATTCTGATGTATGTGGCTCTCTTCAAAAATGAGATGATTCAGACCAATTTCAATGGTCTTGTGATCAAAAGAGCCATTTACATCCACAGAGAGGAGTGTGGGAACTGAGCGTGGTTCAAACATAGCATTCTCATTCTTTTTGTTGTTGTTTGCTTGCATTTTATTTTCATCATTTTCTTTTCTGGTTTGATTTGATTTTTCTTATATAGCAAGATGATTGTGTAAATATGTATTCATATATTGAATTTAACATATATTTCTACCATGTTTAGCATATATTGGACTACTTGCCATCTAGGGGAGAGGGGTGGGAAAAGAGGGAGGGAAAAACTGGAACACAAGGTTTTGCAAGGTCTAATGTTGCAGAATTATCTATGCATATGTTTTGAAAAATAAAAATCTTTAATTAAAAAAAAAGAATGGTTCCAAGAAGTTATAGCTTGTGCAGCACCCATACCCAAGCAAACTATCTTGGCAGACAGACAAAACCAAGTTGAGGATAAGTGACAGATCTCAAATCTGTCTATAAGTTAAGGGGATGTCTATCCTAAGCATGTGAAGATATCTCCCTATGGAATGGGCAGATGAGAACAATTTGTTCCAATGTCCAGGTGCTGTGGAGTACTTAGAGTTTGATCACCTATTGAAGATGTCAAGGTCATCCATTACATCTCTGCCCGTCATCAGTCATTCTTGACTTTTCTCTTGCCACTGGACTGACTTTTTTTTTTTTTGATGTTGTTGTTGTTGTTTTTTAGAGAAAATTTAGAGTCATTTAAAAAGTTGTGTCATTTTACCAGCTTAGCAATGTTCTTCCTTGAAGTGTCTAACCTTTGTGCTTCTACACATTTGTCCTTCCTTTGTATGAATCTCTCAGATACTGAAATGTGTTTAGATAGAATACAGAATTGGGTTGCAACAATGAAGACTATCGCTTAAGTTATTGATCATGCCAATAAGTTTTCTTGACTCTATTCACTCCCATCTAATCTACCCTTCAGATGAAGGTCAGATTGTTTTTTCTTATTTAAAAAAAAATCTGTTCATCTTAATCTCCTCTGCTCCAAAAACAGCAGTAGATCCCTATTTGCCTCCTGAATGAAGTATGAAGTTGCTTTGCTTGACATTCCAGATCCTCCATTATCTGGAGCCATTCAAATCATGCAGTCTTATTTCATATAACTCTCCATTGTATACTCTGTGCTTCAAAATAGGGACGCTTCTTTCTTCTCTAGGCAGCATGGTAAAGTAGATAGAGCGCTAATCTTGGAATCAGTGCTACCTGTGTTTAAATCCCACCTCATAAATAGATTGTGTGACTTTGGGCAAGTCATGTCATTCACATTGGTCTGAGTTTCCTTATTTGTAAAAATAAGAGAAGTACTAAGTCAATGGGGTCAAACTCACATAGAAACCAATTCCTACAAATAGCTTAACTTAAAAAAACCACAAAATAACATTACCTATGTTGTGTTGTATTTTTATTTATTTTGTTAAATGTTCTCCAATAGGATGATTTTAGAGAGGACTGGAGAAACTTACATGAACTGATTTGAAGTGAAATGAGCAGAACGGAGATCATAGTACACAACATCATCAATATTATAGGATGATCAATTCTGATGAATGTGTCTCTTTCCAACAATGAAATGATTGATACCAGTTCCAATGATCTTGTGATGAAGAGAGCCATCTACACTCAGAGAGAGAACTGTGGGAATTGAATGTGGATCACAACATAACAATCTCACTCTTTTTTATTGTTCACTTGCATTTTGTTTTCTTACTCATTTTCTTTCCTTTTCTGATTTTTCTTGTGCAGCAAGAAAATTATATAAATATGTTTACACATTGGATTTAACAAATATTTTAACATGTATAACATATATTGGATTGCTTGGCATCTAGGGGAGGGTGTGGAGGGAAAGAGGGGAAAATCTGAAACACAAGGCTATGCAAGGGTCAATGTCAAATTATCTGTGCATATGTTTTGGAAATAAAAAGCTTTAAAAAATTTTAAAAAATGTTCTCCAATAATATTTTAAGATGTTTCAGGCAACAGTCAGGAGTTTTGTACCCCTCTAGTAGGAAGTTTGACACTTCCATCCTAAATAATCTAGATTAACCTTTCCTTCCATAAAATAAGGCAAATGACCTTCCTTGTGGGTCTTCCTATGAGCAGCATAACACAAAACCATATTTGAATGCCCTAGTTTCAACAGGTTAGGGTCAGTGTGAGGCTGGTCATTAGCTCTTCCATATGATGACCAAATTAGAAGGAAAATAAGCCTCAGATTTAATTGAGATTATGCAGTATGCAAGTAAAAAATGAGCTTTCTTCCTCTTACTCTTCTTATACTCACCTTTAGTTTATTTCCATGTGAATTCAAGCCCTAGGGCCAGGAGAAGAGGTGGAGATGAGATTACAGTATATTTGCTTTAGGCAAATGTATCTATTCTGTCTGCCTGGAAGAGAAACAATTGATTACACTGTTTCTGTGTATTTGTATATCTGTTTGTGTTTATTTATTTTTCAATTAACAAGCATTTATTTTCTGTCCTCCCAATAACCCCCTCAATAGGAAAAGAAAAATCCTTGTAACTAATATATATATATATATATATATATATTTTTTTTTAAAAAACCCACACAAATCCTCATGTTAGCCATGTCAAAAAAAAAAAAAAAGTGTGTAAAAGGAGCAATTGAATGAGGAGGTGGTGAAGTCAGATAGGTAATGACATCAATCAATCTGAGGGTAACCTAATGTCAAATATTCACACTGATGAAAACTTCTGGGGTCCAGACATTTTAAGGCATTTGGATTTGTGGCCAAAGTAGTTAAATGGAGCAATGGATAGAATGTTGGGCGCAGAATCAGCAAGAGAGAAGTTCAAATCTAGCTTGGAACACAAGGGATCCCTCATCTGTAAAATGAGCTGGAGAAGAAAATGGCAAATCACTCCAGTATTTTTTTCAAAAATACTTCCAAAAATGGGGTCATAAAGAGTTAGACACAACTAAAAATAACTGACCTAAAAGGATCTATGAGCAAGGAATCTTTAATGGATTGAAATCCATTCCTGTATTGTTAGATCCTGTTTTTTGGTCAGGCCACTTTTAAAAGAAATCCCTTTTCAAAGAAGGATCCACAAGCTAATAAACCATTTTATTAATAATGTGTTATTCCTTCTTCAGTAATATCCACAGGATGGAACTTAACTACTCTCAGGCCATAATAAGTCGACATCCATTAAAGCAGCAACTGTACAACTTCCTTATAAGTTATTGGCAGGAGTAAATTATAAGCTTGAGCCTTTTGAAAATGCCCTGTCTGCATCATTTTTCTTTCTTTGTCCCTGATAGAATGTCTCCTAAATTAAAAAAAAAACTAGAAGATTGTTTTCTACTCATCAGAGGTCATATTCTAAGAGCCTCTATTTGACTGAAGTGGGGAAAAAGCATTATTTCAATTTTTTTGTTTTTGTTTTTACTGTCTATTAATTAGCCTTTGTTCTCAAAGCCTACTATAACTGGTGCAAGGGTATGGAATAGTTTGTATCGTTGATGAAGTGATGGAGAAATTAACTTATAATAATGTCTAACACACAAACATTTGTATATAATAGATGATCTCATTTGAACCTCATAGCAGTCATAGAAAGTAAACATTACAGATATTTTTGTACCTACTTTATAGCTATAGAAACTGGACCTCAGATTTGTCCATAGTCTTTTCATTTTTTTATACACAATAATTTTCAGAGGTGAGATATGAATCCAAGTCTTCCTAATTCTATGACCAGCATTGTAGTCATTATATCAGGCTGTCACTTAGGTCTGTGCAGGATTAATCTATTAACAGGTGTATCTCCTCAGCATAATTGGGTATAAGAGAAATCCTGTGATTTGGTAACGCCATTAGTTTTCACTTGGTGTAACTTAATCTTGGACAGACCGTAAAACAGCAAGTTAAGCAGAGGGTACACTGTCAAGCAAGAAACTTAATGCAATGACAAACAATGTCCAAAAGACCATCAGGCTTTTTTAATAAAGTGAAAAATGAGGCACATGAGTATTGATATCACTTACAACGCTTCTAGCACAGCTGCAGTTCTTAACACTGAATTAGACCCTATTTTTGAGAAATCATCATTTAAAGTAAATATTATGACAGTGAAGAAGCAAGGAGAGAAAAGGAAAGGAGAGAGAGTGTGTCTTATCACATAGAAGTAAAAGCAATTCAAATCCAATAGGGAATTTTTAAGGAAACTAATCTCATAAAGATCACAGAGCTATGGAAATTAAACAGGTGTTGAAAAATAATTTAAATTCCTCAGTATTTTAAACAGTAACTCAATGAGAAAAATTTGGAAATGGAGTCAAATGCAAACAAAAATTATTATGCCATGTATGACTCGTGTTGTCTAATTAAGGTAATATGCTGAACTTAAAAAAAATCCCAAGAACCTGACTGAGAATATTGCTTGTTAAATCTTCCGTGACAACAATTTGAAAGGAGGATGTGCAACTCCAGAATGTTTGATTGCCTGCAGGATGCTATAGAAGATGCCAAAAAGATATTCTCCCCCCCCCCAAAGGTTGCTCATCCTCATTCTTCTCCCTCCTGCTCTGCTAGATGCATACAATTTTAATTTACGTCATCTTAACCAATTTCGTCTTGCTCAGTTCCTCACAGAAATTTATCGCAAAATTTGCAAAGCTTTTGACCTGTATCATCTTATTAAACTTTTATGAAAAATCAATGGAGTTCAATCATGTGGTGGGGCTGTTCCTCACACAGATGTCAGTGGTAAGTGGAAACATCTATTTATTCCAAAGTCTGAAGGAGAAACTAGGGAAAGTTCCATTCTGTTAACACTAGCATGGCAATGTAGCAGAGAAAAATCTTCTTTTCCTAAATGCTGTATTAAAATAAATACAATCCTGGGGATGTATGGAGAAGGGAAAAGTAAGGATTGTAGGGGTCAGGGGAAGAGTAAACTTTTAATCATCTGCCTTTTCAGATGCTATCTTTGGCTCTCCTCCAAATATAAATACATACTAGCAATCTAGGACCTAGAAGGTGAATCATGACAAAGCCTGAGCTGAGTACAGCTGACCTATACTAGAAAAACAGATTGGCCTAGGGAGTAAAGCTAAGAAGGAAAAGAAATAACTGCAAAGCATAGAATTGCCAAGTTTGGTAAGGATGTAGAACTCAACCACACGTCCCTTACCTCCTGGACTCAGTAACTTCTTATATTTGAGACTGTCTTAGCTTTAATTTTTTTTCACATACCAAGTTTCCATTTAGTCATTCTCTTAGAGAAAGTTAAAATTGCTTCTCTTTTCTTCCTCCTTCCCAAAAGGGACAAGACACCCTTGGAGACCTTGGAAGAGACAAATTGAGAGAGAACAAAAGAGATATCAATGCTGAGGAAATTTTGATAAGGGAGAAATCACTTTTAACTGGGGAAATCAGAGAGGTGCCATCTCAGGTACCGGATCTTTAAGAAAGAAAGAAAA
>JAJPUD010000013.1:1239691-1242191 GCA_023553655.1 Myrmecobius fasciatus | reverse complement strand
TCTCTGCCTAATACTGTATCAAGGAGCAAAGATTTTCTCTAGTAAATAATCAGGAATCCCTTTGGTAGTAAGTTACGGAAGTCCAATCAAGTTAAAATATTATCTTCTAGAAGATGTGGTGCACTAGGCTGGTCTGGAAGTGTTCAGTTCATCTTGATAGAGCCTCTGAAGAGAATACCATTTTTCTTTGACTTTCTCCTTGATTACTACAGGGAAAAGTCTCAAATGGGATGCTCTCTTGGTCTGATAGATAAAACATGTGTGCTGATGCGTCACATAGCATGAGCACAGGTCTCTAAGGATTTGACTGTTTAGCTGTTCTATGGCTAACATGGTATCATGCCCTATGTTTGAATGAAGTTGTGTTTATAAAAAAGACTGATTGAGGAAAACTGTTTAAAATACTGGGGAGTTTAGTACCTTTTAATCAAATAGTGATATTATGCAGGAATAAAACAATGCATAAAGAGTTAGTGTGAGTGTGTGTTATTGTTTTTTGCAAAAAAAAAAAAAGGATAGTAGGTAAATAATACAAAGTTGTATTCCAAATAAAAATCACTCTAAGCTATTTGATAAAAATCAGCATTCAAGATAGTAAAATTAGATATAGAGGTCCTCTTGCACATGTAAATAGTTGGTGGAGGGTGGTTTCAGAAAAATAATCAGATAAGTAAATGCATTCCTAAAGCAAGAGAATGGGGAAGAATCTCTGTCATTTCCTAGTTTCAAGATGGAAAGCAGTCCCATGGAAGGGACCAAAGAATTTTGTTTCTGTGACTGGATGTTAAGTCATCACTATACACAGGATAATTTTGGATTCTTAATTTTTAAAACACTTTGAAAAGCCACTAAATATTGGATATTTCTCCCATCTCCCTAATAATGTTGACATATGCAACTTGGAGTCTAAGAACCTGCTACCTATTAGTCATGTTATCAAGGAGCCTTCTGTCTGACCAATAGATTCATCCCAACTTTCATCTGATGTTATTTTATAAAATAAAAGAGGCAACTAAGTGGCACTAGAATGCTGAATCTTCAGTTCAAATCGAGCCTCAAATCCTTATTAGCTATGTGACACTGGGCAAGTCATTCAATTTGTCTGCCTCAATTTTTTCCATCTGTACGTAGGAATAATAATAGTACTTATCTTCCAAGGATGACCTAAAGATAAAATAAGATTATATCTGTAGAGCAGTTTGCAAACCCTAAAGTACTATATAAATGCTTTTTGTTGTGATTATTATAAATCAGAACAACTAGCTCTGCCTTGGAAGACTTCCACTTCCATTGTGGTAAAAGGAAAACTGTGGTTCTACTTAGTAGAGTGAAATGATGCCAGTGATCCAACAAAAATAAACATTCAAGCTGCTTTTTCAATGGTAACTTCTTCATTTAATATATTTATTTTTCTCACCTACCTCATACTTCTTATCTAGAACTGCTCATTCTGTAGATCCTATGCTTCAGTATTCAAAAGTTCCTGAGAGATGTAGCCTAAATGATTCTCTGGACAACTATGATAAGCTTACACATGAAAGTTTAGGGAATTGATCTGGATATTTCAACTTTTTATAAAGTTCTATTGAGCAATGACATACAAAAGAGGGTAGGCCTCCCCCCATTTTGCATCTCCTCACTACCAGCACCACTGCTGTCATGGGAGTGTGATTGATCCCAGAGGGTGTGTATTAACCAATCAGATGTGTCAGATTTCACTCTGATAGGCAATCATGGCTCTTTGCCTTCTTTATAGCCACAATTTTCCTTCACCCATTACTTTTCTATTCCAACCACTCCTGAAACTGTGCAAGTCCCCAGCTACATCTACAACTTGTGCAGCAGCCCTTTGGGATATTTACAAACTAAGCCCTCACTGCAGCTGGCAGGTGTCATTGGGAAAAACTAATACCCATCATCCCTACTCTCTACTCCTGGGATACTCAGGAAAGGAACATATACAGATAGAAATGTTTTCCCTCTATTGATTATCTGACATTTATCATATATATGTGTGTGTGTATGTGTGTGTGCATGAAAATATCACATATGTATGTTTTATATTTATATATATGCATAATGTGTATAGTATATATAGACTCTGTGTGTGTGTGTGTGTGTGTGTAGTTGTTCAGTCTTTTCAGTTGTGTCCAACTCTTCATGATCTCACTTAAGGGTTTTTTGGGGGGGGGTTGGCAAAGATATTTGGCAAAGTGATTTGTCATTTCCTTCTCCAGATTATTTTACAGATGAGAAACTGAGGCAAAGAGGATTAATCAATTTACTTGGTATCACACAGCTGGTAAGTGTTTGGGACTAGATTTGAACTGAGGAAAATGAATCTCCCTGAATTCAGCTCCCATATCCTATTCCCCGTGCCGTTTAGCAACAAAGAGAGACAAAGACAAAGAGAGGAAGAATCAGAGAAAGACAAAGACAAAGAGACAGAAACTGAAGGAGGGAGGGAGAGAAAGAGAAGAGAGAGAGAGAGAGAGAGAGA
>JAJPUD010000013.1:1195051-1239591 GCA_023553655.1 Myrmecobius fasciatus | reverse complement strand
AGGAAGGGAGGGAGAGAGAGGGAGGGAGGGAAGAGAGAGAGAACAAGATTTATCTATATAGATAGATATAGGTATATACGTATGTATAAATTGGCTCCCCCCATTAAATTGTGAGGTCATTAGAGCTCCCCATTTCTTAAGACAAACATTGGTACATGGTAGGCACCTAATAAATGTTTATTGACTGAGTGAGTAACAAGACAATTCTGAAAGAGCTTAAGCTAAATGACATAATCTCACCATAGAGCTTTCACTCAAATAAAAAAAAATTTAAAAATTTAAAAAAGCAAATATAGCAAGCAGCAGGATGATGTGGATTCTAGTCTGTGAAGATCTTATTGGCATTCACTCTTGCAATGGTGGAGCTGCCCCTCCCTTTGGTTGTGGCTTTTTCTCTGGATCCATTTCCTCAGTTCCTTTTCTCTAGAAGGGATTTCCCTCTTGAAGAGGTGGAGGAAAAGAAAAGGAGGAAAAGACCCCGCCTTCAAATGCCAGACATTACTATTTGCTATTTATCCCAGGCACTGCTTCTCATCTTTTCATAGGAAGATCCCAGTATAAGTTTTCTGTCTCTTCCATGAAAAATTGTAAAAATAGAATTAACAATTCCTCTTATCAGACGAGTCCGCAGTGTATATATACTTGGGGGGGGGGGGGGGAGGGGAACAACTCTGCAGCTTTAAATCTATTTCAGTCTCTTCCAAAGCATTCCCTAATTCCACTTCTCTGCTTCACTTGAGCAATGACAAACAGAGATTAGTAAGTAATGTGACAGTTAATTCAATTTATCACAATTATTGGTTTAAAAACAAAGTAAATAAACTTTTAAGAAAAGTCCCTGTGGGGGAACAGGTACATACTCTCTTGGAAAATAGGAAGGGAAAGATGAGAAGAAAAAGAGACAATTGTGTCTTTCAATCTCTTTCTTTAAACAAATTTCAGGAAAGTAGGATCCTCCCAGACATATTTCAGACAGCTCTAGAATCTGAACTGGTGACCTCATCCTCAGAATCCCTGTCCTACCTCCATGACTGCTGATCTTGCCCTTTTCTCACAGTTCTCACAGTTTTTGTCTCCCTTTTCCTCCTTTCCTTCACTTATTGCTCCTCATTGTCTTCTGCTGCCCAACATGTCTTAGGTTAGGAGGACAGGTCCAGGAGTCTCATCAATTTCCCTCTAGCACTCCCCAGATTAGGGCATATGAGGAGAGAGAAGAAGGAACAGGAAACTTCGACCCCAAACCTGCATCCATCTCCAGCATCTCAGTCTCCTTGGTAACATGAACATGGGGCTACAAAGGAAAGGGAAGATTTCTTTAGAAGGAAGAAGGGGAGAGGTAAAGGAAGAGTAGAAAAAGGAAAGAAAAGGTGGGGGGCAGAATACCAGGAGGATGAGGAAAAAAAAGGGAAGTGGGTAAGAAAGAGGAAAAGAATCACAGATTTAAAGATGAGATCCCACACAGATCATGTAGTCCAATTCTCATTTTGCAGATGAAGAAACTGAGACCCAGAGAAATTAAGGGATTTGACCAAGGTCACACAGGGCATAGTAAGTAAATAAGGTTGGAGTTACCATGAGTTGTATGATTCCAAATTCTACAAGATTTTCACTATACCACAAGAAGAGATTTTTTTTAAAATAGAAAAGGCAAAGGAAGAAGGGGAGAAGAAAGAGGAGAAGAATAAAAAGATGTAACTATGCATCGGTTCCTGCCAAGTCAGGGGAGGAAACTGGCCCAGATGAGCTGTTGCTAAAAAACAGCAAATCAGAAATCTCAAGTATATAGCCTATGAACCTTTCTCAACACATTCTATAGAAGATCTCATTTAAAGATCAATATCCAGAAACCAAAGCATCTAATAGTTTAAAAAGTTTAGAAGGGTCTTCTTGGAGGACTAAAGAAGAAGGTGAAGGGAAATGAAGAGAAAATGGAGGAGAAGAAAAAAAGAGTGAAGAAGTGAGAAAAAGAAGAGAAGGAATTAGAGAAGAGGAAGAAAAAATGAAACAATGAATCTAGTTCCTGTCAGATTAGAATTGTGACTTAGAAGAAAAATCTAGTATACCACTTATGCATATTCTCAATATACATTGTCTCCAAACTCTAATTTTAAAATCTCCACATAGACACCAGATCACCTAATTTGTCTTGAGCATGAAACAATGGACCTGGCAAAAGTTATCCACAAAATTTCAACATACTATAAAGTACCTTTAATCTCAAAAAAAAAAGGCTTAAAGTAGGCCACTAATTTTTAAAACGCACCATTAAAAACTTATTCCTTTAGCTTAAGACCTAGTTTTGTATCACTGACTCCTTTTGTTGGTCTGAAAAATCCAATGGACTCCTGTATATTGTTGTCTATATACATAATAGGAAAAATATCCTAAATTTCACTTAGAAGTTAATGAAAATAAAAATGTAATTTCTCTAAGTTTACCAACACCCTGAAATTGATCCACATACCATCCCATGTTAAGAATCCCTGGTTTAATTTTTTGTCTTAGTTTAGCATATTGTTTTACTGATCAATTGCTTATTGTGTATAGAGTTTAAGATCTTGTCAGAAAGAAGATTTGATAGGAGAAAGAGAGCATTATGATATTGGCTAGGGAGAAGGGGAGCAGTACACAGGGCATGAGGGGTGGTGTTTTATAACAAACTTCAACTGCATCATGGTTCTGCTTCCAGAGTTGTCCAGTTATGCCTTCCTTGCATGATATGAACAGATGTCAGAATTTTGAGAATATTGGTTAACATATACATATACATACATATATATATACATACATATATATATATATATATATACATATATATATAGTGCAAAAACTTAAGAACTCCAATTCAGCAATCATTAATTAAGTGAAAGGCATTATGTCAGTCAGGAAGGGGAGGATGGTTTTGCCTGTGGATGAGGCACCAAAACAAATGAAAAAAAACAAACAAACTCAATTACCCTATGCCTATATTAGAGTAACCAGAAATGATTTTAATACTCGTAATCTCAGGTCAAATATTCAATAGACAAGACCTCTCCAGGAAGCAGTAAACTTGGCAGTCCTTTTTCTTCTCCTCTCTTTCCCTTTCCTTCCTTTTTCCCTTCTCTCCCCTTTCCTCTCTTCTCCTTTTTCCTTCCTCTCTCCTTCTCCCTTCCCTTTCCCTTCTCTCTCCTCCCCTTCCTTTTTCCCTCCTCTCCCCTTAACTCTCCCTTCCTCCCCTTCCATTCCTTTTTCCTTCCTCTTCTCTTCTCCCATTCTCTTCCCTTTTCTCCCTTATCCTTCTTTTTCCCTTCTCTCCCCTTCTCCCTTCCTCTCTCCTCCCTTTTCTTTTTCCCCTTCTCCCCTTCCCTCCCCTTTCTTTTCCTCCTTTTCCTCCCCTTCCCCCTCCCTTTCCCTTTCTTCCTCTCGCCTTCCTCCCTGACTTCTCTCCCTTTCTCCCTTCCCCTCTCCTCAAATCCCTTCCCCTCCTCCTCTCCCATCTTCTTCCCTCCGCCCTTTCCCTCTTCTCCCCTCCCACCTTCTCCCTTTTCCCTCTACTCTCTTCCCTTCCTCTCCACAGCCTGGGTTCCCCAGATTTTGTTTTGCAGAGATCACTCCTTCAATCCTATCTGTAACTACCTTCCCATTATCTCCTTCCACCTAATGATAGCATTTTGCATGTGTTAAGTCAAACAGGAATTAACAAAATTCCAATGGCTTATTCAAATGATAAATAATGAACCATTTTAAGGAAGACGTCTCCTGGGGAGGGCGGAAAACCCTGCAGCTGAAGGCAAGTGAGTCAGGATACCGGGCCCTGCACAGGCATAAACAGGAAACGGGGCAGCTTGTGCAGGGGCTGACAATCAGCGTTGGAATGGTTCGTCTGAAGGGGGCACGATGCTCGACTCTCACCCAGCTCTGCAACCAGAATTTTATTACATGTGTATATTCTTTCACACACACAGGAATGTGTATATTGCCATACTTATTTTTAAATGAAATCCTCACCCAGATGACTGAGAAAAACACTTCATTTACTGAGAACCAATTAAAAAACATTTTTTCTGATCCAAAATCCAGGCACATTTGATACTTAAATGGTTCTTTTTTTTCCCCAAGTTTCCTTTCCTATGATGTCACTTAATAAAATCATTAGGATGTAAAGGTTCACACAGACTTACAAGCCTTATAAGGAAGCCCTTCATGTTCCATCCTACACTACTTTTTATGGGTAGCCTATATTTCTTGGAGTTCACAATGAAGAGGCTCCATGTTCCATCCTACACTGACTTTTTAGGGGTAGCCTATATTTCGTGGGGCTCACAGTGAAAAGGTTAAATAATTGATCTAATGACAAGATGCAATAGTTATTCTTGGAGTCTATTTTATAGAGATCAGATTAAAAATTAAAAAAAATAAATACTGCTTCTGGGACCTCTTGGTTGCATGACTCTGTATCAGTCACTGAACTTCTCAGTGCTCCCAGGCAACAGCCTAAGATTATAAATTGCAGAGCAGATGATGGTATACATTGGTAGAAGTTTGCACACTGATTTTCCTTGTACCAATGAATCATAGTTCCAACCCCCTGCCCTTATTCATCCCCTCCTCATATAAAGCAATTTTTTTTTTGCTTTTTTGCTGAGGTAATTGGGGTTAAGTGACTTGTCCAAGGTCACACCGCTAGGACATGTGAAGTGTCTGAGGTCACATTTGAACTCAGGTCTTCCTGACTTCAGGGCTGGTGCTCTAGCCACCGCACCACCTAGCTGCCCCATATAAATCAATTATAAAATTATGTGAATCTATTTTTGTAAAAGAAATTTTATTTTAATTTTTTATTCATGTTTAACATAAATATACAAAGATCCCCCCCAAAAAAATTTTCATGTATAGAGCACAACATAAAAAGAGGTTCAATATAAAACCATGAATTTATCAATCTTTTTCAAGGAGCAAACTGCCAAAATAAGTTTCTTAAAAAGCTTCCCACTCCCCCATGAAGAAAGGAGGGATCCTAAAGTGATTCCATCATGTAGGTAACTTGAATGCAAATTCTCAAAATCTCTAGAATCATAGAGAGGTCAGGTTACTTGCTCAGGCTAACATAATCATGAATGGGTCTGGGTTAAGACTTAGACATAGGTCTTCTTTGACTTATCAGATTGCCTCTGAAAAGATTATTAATCTTTTTTTTTTTTTTTTTTTTTTTTTTTTTTACTGAGACAATTGGGGTAAAGTGACTTGCCCAGCTAGGAAGTGTTATATGTCTGAGGTCACATTTGAACTCAGGTCCTCCTGACTTCAGGGCTGGTGCTCTGTCCACTAAGCCACCTAGTTGCCCCTTACTAATCTTTTTTAAAGGATATGGAACCTGGTATCTTGCAAACTTCCCTGGAAGGATTGATGATGAAACATATCTCCTTCACCTCATAATGGAACACAGAATGAGACATAGACTGTCAAATATGTTTCAGTTTCTTGTTAACTACTTTGTGACAAGGGATGATTTTCTTGGGAGAAGGAAAATATTGGGAAATGACAATGATATTTAAAAAAATTCAGTGAGATACTTTTTCCAAAAAAGTTATTTTGAAGTATAATATCAACTCAACAGGTATTTATTAAGCACTTACTATGTTCCAGGCACTGTTTCATAAAGAGCATGAATGTTTTATAATGTTTCACAAACATAATGTTTATGCAAGTGTTTAATATTAATAAATGTTCTCAAATTTATATATGAGAAAAGAAAAGAAAAGAAAAAGAAAAATTTTAAATTTTGCAAAATTCTTAATGTTTTAAAATGTTGTGTTTCAAGTAAACTATAAGCCCCTTGAAAGTAGGGACTGTTCCAAAGTTTATTTGTTTCTTTTTTCTTTTATTATCTTGTACCTATGTCATATAATATATCTAGCAATTTAATAAATATTCATCACATGAGACAATATGTATAAAGTGCTTGGCACATAGTACATAGTTAATACTTATTACATTCCAAGTGTTTGTTGGGCTGGCTTGAATTGAGTCAAATATGATAAAGGCATTTTCTCCCTTTATTACTTTTTTGAAAAAATTAAATGGCAAATGTTTTCAGTGCCTATCATCTGCATTCTTTCCTGAATTTTATATTAAGACAAACTAACAATAATGATTGAGAAATAAATAAAGATCATTTTTCTAGTTTTTTTTTCCCCTAGATTCCTTGATGTCAAGAAACCAGTGAAATGATCCTGAAATTCCTATTATCTCAAAAGCAATGATAAGCATTCACCAGGAGCAAGCAGTGGTTCTGAAACATATAAAGCGGACATTGTAAACAAGCAAAGGAAGAAACCCCAGAATATACATTTATCATTCCTATAGCATAATTGCCAACCAGACAGGACCTGATACCATGGGTCCACAGAGGAAAGACACAAAACATTCTCAGCATAAACATTCCCACTGGAGAGCCAATAAGAATCCCTCACACCGTCTGCTGAGAGAGATAGGCAGCTCAACCACCCATCCACCCATTAAACCCCCTAAAGAAGGGGAGAGGGAAGTTTGGAAGACGAGGCAGGGAGAAAGACAGTCCAAAAGGGTCAATACTGACTACTAGGTGGGAAGATCAACTAACAGAAGTGGGGGAAAGCCATCTCAGGACAAGGAGACATTTTTTCCTGCTTCCTAATATATCACCCAGAGGCACATAACCAAGAGCTCTCCCCATATGTCACCAAGATCACCAGACCCAGGAGCAGGACAGTTTATAAAAGGCTGATCATAGACCAAGCCATTGGGTCAGAGCTCCACACCTCAGCAATGGCACAAGATAAACTCTATCCACTGCATGAAATACTGGAAGTTGATGTAAACAGCTTTTAATAGCTGCGAACATTTGTTCGCTTTGTTTGAGACCATCTGGATGTTCCATTGTGTTCAGTTCCACACTAACTGCCGTCGGGTGACAGTTGATATATGTTAAGTACAAGCAAAGTGCCTCAGCCCACTCTGGGGACCATCAGGAGAACTTTTCAGTGTTTTGTGGAATATTCTGTCAGATCACAGCTGAGTTGCCTGCATCCTTGATGGCACAAAGCCAAAGTCCTCCCGGCTTTTTTATCAAAGGAGAGTTTTGCTTTTACTGTTTGAAAGGTTAGGAAAATTATGCCAAAGTTCTTCCAGGCAGCTTGGAGAGCATTGGCTGACAGGAATGATTTTCAATATGAAGCAAAGAATAAAGAGACCCTCTAATCCTGGGAGATCCCTGGCTTGGCTTGTTTTACATGCAGCTCGGTGCACAAACAAGACATTAAACACACCGAAAGGAAACCTCACCAATAAACACGACGTGGTTATTGTTCTAAGGAGAGGAGGCTGTCATTTAAAAGGACATATTGTCCTACCTGCCCAAAATCTTGGACTACTGAAAACTCCTATTTATTTTTTTTATTTTGGCCCACAAAGTCAGGCAGCCAGCATTTATTAAGTGCTTACTATGTGCCAACACTTTGTTGAGCCCTAGAATATAAAGAAAGGCAAAGTTGTTCTTTCTCAAGTCAGTTGTTAATGGAAGTCTAAGGGAGAAAAATACTAGAACTTATGGGATCAGTGGAGACTTTAAAGGTCTTTGAATCCAATATCTTTTTTTACAAGTAAGGCAATTAAGAAATAGGCAGGTTAAATGATAACCCAGAGTCACACAGGAATAAGGTTCTGAGTCAGGATTTGGACCCAAGACTTCCTAATTTCTAATCCAGTGACACATTTATATTACAACATGGACATAAACCAGTTGGAATTTTGTCTTCTACATATAGCTGAGTTAGGACTAAAAATGGTACAGCTGGACCATGTAGTTAGGTACAATCCCCAAAGCTCCACTTTTATCAACACCATAACCAGAAGATATGTCTGGTAGAAAATAAGATAGATGATAAATAAATTAGATAGATAGATGATAAATGATAAATGGTAGATAGATGTTAAATACATGATTTATAGATAGATGATTTATGAAGCACTTACTATGTATGTGCCAGCCATTGTGTTAAGCACTAAGGATACAAATAAATCCAGATAATCCCTGCCCACAAGGAGCTTACATTTTAATAAGAGATTGTAATACAAAGAAGAAAGGTAGAAGAGTGGGGAGAGCATCATGATGTGAGTATAGATGGTTCAGGTGGAATGAGATGAATGCTTACCTATCATTCAGAGCCAAGGGTAGTCGAGAGTTTCTGTGTAAGGAAATGGGGATGATAGCCCAAAACAGAAAGAACCTTTTAACTTTTGTATCTGCATCCCTATAAGACCATGAATTATCAAAGAACATGTTTGAACACATTACTTGGAATTCATTTCTCTAGAGTTTGGACTCCAGCAGAGGCTAGCTAACTACTTGTTCAGAATTTTTGAGAGAAGTATGTATGTTCAGGTATGTAATGGATGGTCTCTAAGTTTGATTCTATGCCATCACACTTTCCTCCGTAAAAAATAAGTCTTTTCATCAGTCTTCCTGCCTCAAGTCCTCTCCCTGCCCCTCGCCCCCACACACATGCACTCCAATCTATTCTCCAAGTCACTGCCAAAGTGATTTTCCTAAAATGAAGAAGGGTTTATTTCACTTCTCTTTTCACAAATTCTACAAGTTTCTTATTTTCTCTAGTAGCAAATATGATGTATTTTTCTTTTGAAATCCTTCACAACCAGGCCCCAACTTACCTGCCAATCTTATTATATATTACTACTCTCTTTTCCATATTCTTTGGTCCAGTCTTTGGCTCCACACATGATGTTCATTTCCAATCTCATCTTTGCAATGGGCATTCTTTATACCTCAACCCTTCATTTCCTTCAAAATTCTGCTCCATCAAGACTTTTTACATGAAGCCTTTCTTGTCCCCTACCCTATCTCACTCCAACCAGCTGCTATTGCACTCCTATACAAAGATATCCATGGATTTATTTTATATATACTTGTACATAAATATATCTTATCTCCCCCAAAAGAATGTAAGCTCCTTGATGCCAGTCTGGTTCATTTTTTTATGTTTGTATCCCCAGTATCCAACATAATGTCAGACATAAAATCAGCACTTAAAAATGTTTATTGAATTTAATTGAATAAGGGACTAAAGAATTTGGGGGAGGGGGAATATATATTTCTTGATCCTATTAAAGCAGTCCTCCACTGTTCTATAAATACAGGGGACTTCCAAGATGGAAAGACATCCATAGTTGTGCTGGGGCTGTTTTTTTTTAAATATCATTCTAAAAGCCTTTATTAAAATCATCTTCTGAAGCATCATTGTGAAATGGAGGTCATCCTAGGTTTGTAAAGGTTATGCCAGCAGAGCTCAGACCCTAGCAGAGTCTTTCAAGCTGGAAAGAATTTTAATAGACAGGATGTATGTCATCTAAGAACGAGCACAGCTCAGTTCAGAAAGGCTCATTGTCAAAAGATTGCCACTAAATAATGACTTTTCAAAGTCATAACAAGTTATGAAATTATTAAGAGGCTGATGGGGTTATCCCTACCTTGATTAACTCATAGATAGTTTAACATTTTTAAAATTTTAGAAAAATCAAGATTGTTAAGCAGAATATTATTTTAATAATAATTATTATTGTTTATATAACATATTAAGATTTGTAAAGTACTTTGCACTTTACAATTCTATGAAGAAGAAGGCTATTATTATCTTTTACAGATTATGCTAAGAAAAGTTATGTGACTTACCCAGGCTCACACAGATAATAAGTGTCTTAGGCAAGAACTTGAGTCTTCCTGATTCTGGAACAAGCACTCTATCTATTGTCATCTAGCAGTCTAATTTTACATGCATAATTCCTCTATATATGCAATTGCTTCCTTGCTTACTATCCCCTCCCTCCAACCACCAATAACTGTAGAGCATGAGATTACATATTAATGACTTTAAAGAGATAGGTAGCTTCCATTGAGTCTAGAATGGACACAGGAGCAGAAATTGAAAATGGAAACTAAGACCAACAGGGTGAGTTATTGAGAAAAACTGCCAAAACAGGTCAGGTGGACAGTTGCTCATAGAACCAAGATGGAGAGAATCAGAATATAGGAAATAAAAATAGTTGGAACAAGTCAAAGAAACATTCTTTTGTATGACAGTGAACTCTAAATGGTAGCTTTCTTTCTTTCTTTCTTTCTTTTTGTTTCTTTTTTTGGTATTTTTCTTTTGAAAGAAAGCTGGATTGTGCCAGTCATTTCTATCTTTGCATATTGAAGGAGAAATCCCATAGGACCCAATAACCAGACCTCCTTCTTCCAACTTCATCCCGTTTGATGATTGCTAACATGTTACAATCCTTCACTGCCCCACTCAGAAATCAGGTCTTCCACATAACCCTGCCAACCAAACATAACTACCTCTCACATTGTACTCTTGTAGCATTTTCTTCTTCCCTTGGGTCACTTAATGTCATTTCCCATTACATTATAGCCATTTTCTCTCATTGCCAGGCATTTTCTCTGGCTGTCCCCCATGCTTGGAACACTTTCTCTACTCCATTCCAATTACTGACCTCTCTAACTTCCTTTAAATTCCAACTAAAATTCCATTATTTGCTGGAAGTCTTCCTCCAAAACCTTTTAATTCTAGTGTTTTCCCTTTGTTAGTTATTTCCTGTTTATCCTGTACATAACTTATTTTTCACAATATTTGTTTACACATTGTCTCTCCTATTAGATTGTAAGTTCCTTGAGGACAAGAATTGTCTTTTGCCTTTTTTTTTTTTTGTATCCCCAGTGCTTAGCCTAGTGCCCAGAACATAGTAAGCACTTAATAAGTGATTGAGTGAGTGATGTGCATGTTTTGCTTTCCTAACTAGATTACAAGTATATTGAAGGAAAGAATTCAAGTTTTATTTATGGCTGTACCCCTATTTCCACAGTACTTGGCACATGGAGAATAACTCAAAAACTGCTTTTTCAATTGAAATGAATTTAATTTCACTCTCAAATCAACAAGCACTTATTACATGCTTACCATGTACCAGGCACTGCACTAAGACTGGATTTTATAGATTTTGGAATACTGCCAGTGTTCAATGTCAGTGGTAAGGAGGGCCAGAAAGTGTCATATACAACTGAAGAATTGTAAATGTATCATAATGGCAAAGAAAGATCCATAATAAATTCTTCAGACACACAATACATGACTAACCACTTAAAGAATTGAGAGGGACAAAAAAATCCTTCTATACACCATTCTGAAAATCCTCCAACAGAATAAAAAATGGCAAGATATTCCTGAAATGAATACTGACAGCTTAGTCAAAAATGCCATCTTAAATTGCAGTGGATAAATCATGCTCTCAAGAGTAAGATATACTTTCCAGAAGTTTCTGAAAATGGTCTCTGTTTCCTGACTCCTTTCAGGATAATTAATTAAGCAACAATTTGCCATTCAAAAGTGAAAGAAAAATAGCATAAAGAAGATTTTTCTTAGATAGGAAGAAGTAACATATTTTTTTCTCCATTATTATTTTCCTTCTTAAAAATAAGAATGCTGACAATGGTACTTAGATGCTACATATCTGAAAATTATTTTAAAAGAACCGTTGAAAGCAGTGAAAAGGAAATGCTTTGGGAGCATTCATCTCCACTTTAGGAGGTCACAACAGAAGATGCCAAGATTTATTTCTGCAGGGGGAGCGCGAGTGGGAGGGGAGGAAGAGGAAACTACCCAAATAATAAATAAATGGAAGCATCAGAGGCAATCTGGTTCCTTCCCATTAATATTTCACACTGTAAAAGTTGATGCTGAAATAGGTATAACTCCAAATATTGAGATGAAATAAACAATAAAACAATTGTATAGTTTTCAGGTCAAATTCTACATGTTTGACTTTGTTGGCCTTTGCTGTTGATCTGGATCTGGATTTTCATTGGTTCTGAGAACTCTCCTTATGGAATACTCCCTCTTCTGATGCAGAATGGCTGGTAAGTGACTGTCACTTACAGTTTCAGAGTTAGCTGAGGCACTGAGAGGTGAAATGAATTTCCCAGAGTCATACTAATGTGTATCAGAGACAAGACTTGGAGTCAATTGTTTCTGACTCCAAGGCTAGCCCTCTGTCCACAATACAGACTTTATTTTCTTTTTCTAATAAGTTTTATTGATGCCTTTTTGTTTTTACATCACATTTCTGGGTATTCTCCTACCTTCAATTGAACCTTGCCTGGTAACAAAGAAAAACTCTTAAACAAAAGCCATGGTAACAGTGATGTATGACAACCTGGTGCTAAATCATAATGAGATAGTCTGCCCCTAGGTCAGGGTTTTATAAGTAGCAGAACAACTATCTCCTACAGATAATAAAATAAAAATACAAAACCAAGTAAAGTATTTTTAAAGAATTATCAAAGAATATTGAAATTGCAGTTGAATTACTAGTTTTGATTTACTAGAATTACTGAGTTCTAGTAATTACTAGAACTGCAATCCAAATTAGTCTTTCAATTGAGGATTTCTTATAGTTAGACCTAGGACTGAAAATGAGTGAATGTGTGTGTGTGTGTGATTCTACAAGATAGGTTCTTTGTGGACCTCAGTTTCTTCAATTGTTAGACTGGGGAGATAAGGAGAAAAATCTATCTCCTTCATGCTTTAAAAACCGTAATTCTGTCTTTCAGTTTTGAGACATTTATAATTTTCATAATTTTTAAGCATTAGGTAAATTACAGAATCTCAAGTTTGGAGGGGAATCTTCTGGAGTCATCTCCTCCAACATGCATCTGAATGGAATCTCTCTCTACAATATTCTGAGTAGTGGTCAACTACTCTCCACCTGAAGCCCCTGTGTAGTAAAGGGAACGCAGTCCATTACACTTCTGGATGGCACCAATTGTCACAAAATGTTTCATTCCATTAAACTTGAATCTGTTTTTCCTGGTTCTGCCCTCTAGGGACAAGAAGAATAAATCTAATCCTTCTTCTGTATGATAGAAGTATTTTTATAGGAGTGATTAGAAGAATTCTGAAATATCAGATCAATCTCTAATCCTTACCAAGTGAGACCTAGTTACATTTTAAGCTTCATAATTCCTATTCTATAAATTATAATGATATTTATAAAATGCTTTTCATGTAATGCTCCACTGGGCCCTACCTACAAGATAGGTATTATTTTATACCTATCTTATACAATGTAGAGGGCAGGTATTATTTTATAGGTTCACATTTTAGAGATGTGTGAACTGAGGCAGAGAGAATGTCAAAGGTAGCATAGCTACTAACTGGTAGAGTTTAGATTGGAACCCCAGTTTTCAGATGTTTAATCCAATGTTCTTTTCATTATGTTATACTATCTATAATACATGAACAAGAAGCCATTCTTTGCCTCATTTGCTACCTACCCTTAATTATTGAATGGGCATTGCCTCAGTCAAACTGAGACCTGTTAAAGACTTTAGATTAAAAAGGCCAAGGTCTCCCATTACATCCAGGCCATCTCCAGTCATCCCAATCTATCTGTGGCCACTGAACCCAAATGGCACAGGCCTTCCTAACTTAAATCCAATTCATTTGCTTTCCATGGCTTCAACAACCTAATGTCATGGTTTTCTTCAAGAATGAAGGGCAACTATGTGAACCTGCCCAAGTCACTTAACCCCAATTGCCTCAGAAAAAAAAGAAAAAAAAAGAATAAAGGACAAAACAACAACTATACATTAACAAATGAAAATTTAAATAAGTAAATAATTAGGGAGATAAATACATACATTAAAAGTAAACAAATGGATTAATAAAGAAATAAAATATAATTTTTCTTCAAAAAAAATAAAGATTAAATTATTTTCAACTCTCCTCAATCCTAAATACTTTGATAGCTTATTTTTGTAGCTTTGTGAAATGATGTGATTATTCATGCTTTACAGGAAGGGCGCCCTGATAATGGATCACATGGAAAAAAAAAGTTCAAGAGGTAGAAAGAGCAGGAATTAGAAAGATCTGCATTCAAATTCTGCTTCACACACTTTATTAGCTCTATGATCCTAGGCAAGACACTTAGCCAAAGGAGATGATAATAGCATCCAGCATTATTTTAAGCCTCAAATATGTTAGTATTTGAAACATCACTTTAAAGACCTTAAAGTATTTTATTAATGCTAGCTAGTAATGTTTTTAAGAAGTAATAAAATGAAAGTTCTTGAGAGCAAGTTCTTTCATTTTTGCCCTGGTATATCCAACACCCCACACTGCACCTTGTACCTGATAATAAATAATAGTAAATGCTTATTGAATTGAGTTAAATTTAAAAACAACATAATTCAAGATCTAAATATTATTGAATTATCCAGATCAACTGAGCATAGTCTTTTTTTGCTGATAAAATGATTATTTCAAATCTGACCAAGTCCTCTTCTATCCACAAATGGCAACATTATATCAATTTCATTTCCAAATTCATTGACCCATTTTACATTCTACACAAATGAAAAAATTGTGCATTTTAAACAGATCACTTTGGCAGTCAGGGGACAGATTGGATGACCTCTTCATGTCCCTTTCAGGGACTAAAATTCCAAGAAATGTGTACTGCCTTACTATATATAGATTCCACTGCAACCAGATCCAAAGGATTTTAGTAGCCATTGAAATGGTAGGTGAGTGCACATATGTGTTTCAAAGCAGAAGTGCTCCCAGATCGCATTAATAGAAAATTATGCTCTCCACTTACAAGTGAGGAATTTAGTAACCAGATGTTTTACATGGTTGGCAACAAGGTGCCAAAACCAAATTCTAATGTTAACTATTTTAATTCTGCATATTCTCAAAGCATGCAATTCACTGGCTATAGATATCTTTAGTGAATAATAATACAAACTTCATAATCAACAGCATTTTAAGAATACTCATTCATTTTTCAATACACTGAATACTAAGGGGCTTTCTAGCTCTAAGTTTTTGAGGTTAAGTCCCTTTCCCCCCTTTTCTAATACACTAAAGAATTCATATAAGGCATTTTAATTGATTGAAAGGAAATTTAGTTAAATGATTTTAATCTCCCAAAGAAAATATCATCCCAAATAGCTATACTTTCAGAATTTAGAATTCCAGAGTCTAATCCAGAATAAGCATAGTTTGATGCAGTGATGATAGACAGACAGAGATATACACGGAGAGAAACAAAAACAGAGATAGAAAAAATGAGATAGGGAAGAAGAAAGAGTGTGTGTGAGAGAGAGGAGATTGAGACAGAACAAGAAAAACTCACACCAGAACAAGGAGAGAAGAGTCAGAGAGACAGTAGATACTGTCTACTATCAGAGTAGACAGAGACACAAAAAGAAAAAGCTCAGAAATATTAAAAATTCAAATTTAGAACAGAAATCGAGAATGAAAAAAAGTTGTGAGATGGAAAAATATCAATATTCATGACTCTATCTGCAAACAACCCCATTTACTTGATTCCTTAATTTTCAATTGACATGGAATATTTTAAAATATTTACCATCTTTGAAACAAAAAAACGCAGCAACTCATTAAAAAATGAACATAACAGAAATCAAATGTAGTGTTAGAAGTGACCTAATAACTCAGAAGCGTCTGTACTATAAAATGTAATGTCACTTTGTTTTTTTTTTAATAAATAAAAAGTGAAGATGCTAATTTTGCTGATGAAGATATTGTGTTTCCCCTCTTGTGCCCTATTCATTATGCAAGGCTGCAGAATATGAAGTGTAGATGTGTGATCTGGGCGATCTAATGATCTCCCACACCTGCTCATCTGGTACAATTTTAATTAACACTCCAAGGAGGTTTGTCAAGAGTAATCAAAAACATTGTCGCTTATAAAGCTGTGGCAAGAAATCAATAGTTTTCATCAGAAAAGGTAAGGTCTGGCATAACTGGACCATTTAATTGCTTCGTTCCAATAAACAAAAACTGCACATTTTAATGACTCGATTCTGGAGATCAATATCTAACCACATATTGCATTCAGCAGCAACATGTGGTGGGATATTCGGAGTCATTTCAATTCCGGACGAAGCATTCCTCTTTTTTATTTCCTCGAGAATGGCGATAGGTTGCTGAGCCCTTGCGGGCCTATGATTTATATCCAATGAGTGACCTCTAGGGCGGTAAGACTCCAACGGGTGACTAGTTCTCAATGGTAAGCTACTGGCACTTGACAAAGTGCCTGAAGCCGAATGAATTTACTTCTCTTTTCCTCAATCATCAACAGGCTCTGCCCTGACCCCCATACTGACTCCTATAACAAGATCTCCTGTCGGAGACTGAAAAATTTACTGTCATGTCGACTTTTCATTGAGCTCAAGTGAGTGCTTCTGTCACCTTCAGTGAACTGAGTCTGTAAAAGATTTAACTAAACACCAGCCACAGTTTAAAAGCTAAATAAGTATATTTCCTATAGAGAAGATAGCATTAGAGAGCATCCGTTTTTCATCGAACGTTCCTTTAGCATCCGTTTTTCGCTCCTTTATAAAGTTCAATGCGGCATTTCCACTACTTTTTATTTCAAGGCGGGCAAGGGGGGCCCTGAATTCAGGTCTGGTTTCTTGAGGCACCTCATGGCACCCTACAGACCTTCAGAATTAGTATCTCTGTAGTGTTTATTAACACTAGGAGATGAGTGTCCACTGTCTATCCAAATGCTTTGGAAGTGAGAGTTATGCCCTTATCAGTGACTAAAAAGATGAAATTTTCCATGAGGACATTGTATAATATGAGATCTACATTATCTGAGCGCACTCAGAGATTGATAGGATTATAGATCCTGGAAAGAACGTTGAAGGTCAAATAATCCAACTATTTGATTTTACTATAGGGAAACTGAGGACCATAGGAGGTAAGAGACTTCTCTAAGGTCACACTGAAATAAGTAGCAGAGCAGAGTCTTTTCACTATACCATATAATCAAGCTATATATAACCATGCCTGAATAAATATATATTCACAAAAATCTTTTTTTTGGCAAAGCCTTGAAAAATAGCCAGATGTTTAAAATAAACACATTATAGCCAAGAGCATCCAAACATAAACAGTCAGAAAATATAAGCACGTACCCAAATATACACAATGGACAGACTAGTTAAAATAATTAAGCAATAAAAACTAAAATCTCAAGAACCTTCTATATCAACAAGGAGGCAATTAAAAGGCTGACATTTGATGGTTTATTCCAACATCTCACTAAAGCCTTACACAAAATTTCCACTCCCTCTTTAATTTTCAATTCTTCTACCCTCCCTGCTTCACAGCTCCTGGCTATTGGCTTTTACAATCTGTCCCTAGGGAGCCAGGAGTTATTACCCCTGTCGAGGGAAGAGAAAGGGATGTTATTCCCTTGTCACCCTCTCCAGCTCCAGGAGATTCCTGGCCCTGATCTATAGCCTTCATTGGAGAAAAGCGTCTGACACGCTGTTAGTTCTCAGTCCTGTCAGATGCATCTACCTGTGCTCCTGGCCTTACTTACTGGACTTAGAGTGACACACAGTGTCCCAGGAGTCCGACCCAGAGAAAAAGGCCAGAACCAACCCTCTGGAGGCAGTAGCAGAGTGACCCATCCACTGAGCAGGGGGCCAGGTTTCCTAAGGAGAGAAGCATTCAGCAGGCTTCCAAGTTTTCCTTACTTGGCCCTTAGGTAACTGCCCAAGTTTCCATAGAGGAGTCCTTCAGAATCGGACCAGGTTTGTTTTCCATGGACAGGAAAGCAGGAGATCAAAGAGTTTAACATGCTCAACTGATCCCAAAGCCAGTCTAAAGACTTCTGGTCCTTCCCCTCATTGGGAAATGTTATTTTCAACTTTAATTATTATAACCTGTTAGTAATTTCTCTGGCACTCTGATAGTTTCTACTGGAAGCCATTATTTCACAGACTCAGGTTTCTCTTTCCTCCCAAGAGGCAGTGCTTGCTTACAGAGTGGAGAGAGTGAGACAATTAAATTTAGGGAGATTGGGCTTTAAATCCTATCTGTCACACTATTATGAACAAATCACATAAGATCCCTGAGTCTCAGTTTCTCCAAGTGTAAGTGAACCTAGCAATACTTCATGGGGTTGATGGTTCAAACGAGTTTTGTTTTTAGCTTGTTTGGTTTGGGGTTTGGAGTATTTATATTTTTCAGCAACTACTCTGCAACATACAGTCTGAAAGGGCTGTCTGGGGCACTGAGAGGATTCCTACTACTTAATTATTTAAAAAAATAGTTAACATTTATATGGGGCTACTTTGGCACAGTGGCTAGAGCGCCAGGCCTGAAGTCAGGGAGACTTGACTTCTGAGCTCAAATCTGCCTTCAGATTTGTGTGATCCTGAGCAAGTCACTAAACCCTGTTTGCCTCAGTTTCCTCATCTGTAAAACAAGCGGGAGAAGAAAACAACAAACCAGTAAGTATCCTTTCCAAGAAAATCCCCACATGGGGTCAGGAAGAGTCAAATGTGACTGAAAATGTCTCAATCAACAATAACAGCATTTATGTAGTGCTTTAAAGGTTTGCAAAACACTTTACAAATATTATCTCATTTCATACTCACAGCAATCTGTTAAAGTAAGTGCTATTATTATCCTCAGCTTAGAAATGGGGAAACTGAGGCAGAAAACATTTAAATGTCTTGTCCAGAGTCATACAACCAGTACATGTCCGAGACTAAACCCAAACCCAGGTCATTCTGGATGTCAAATTCAAAAGTCAATTATTCTCTGTTCATCATACCATGCAAAATCTCTCTAATGCATTAATATATGCAAAGTACTATGTAAGTTCTTATTAAGTTGATTATTAAAATAGAAATAACTGCCATCAATTATCTCAAAAACATTATGCTACTTTATGCAATTGTAAGAGTTCTTTAAAATAAATATACAAAAATTCTCTCAAGTGTGAGGGTTATATTATTTTTAAGAGTATAAAATAAGAATAACTGCTATAGATTAATTTAAAAACATAATGGTATTTCACACAATGAATAAATATTTATCATAAAAAGATAGAAATGCTCTTGTTGGTGGAACTGTGAACAGATCCACCCATTCTGGAGAGCAATTTGGAGCTATGCTCAAAAAGTTATCAAACTATGCACACCCTTTGATCCAGCAGTATTTCTATTGGGCTTATATCCCAAAGAAATAATAAAGGAAGAAAAGGGCCCCACATGTGCAAGAATGTTTGTGGCAGCCCTTTTTGTAGTGGCTAGAAACTGGAAACTGAAGGGATGCCCATCAATTGGAGAATGGATGAATAAATTATGGTATATGAATGTCATGGAATATTATTGTTCTGTGAGAAATGACCAGCAGGATGATTTCAGAGAGGCCTGGAGAGACTTGCATGAACTGATGCTGAGTGAAACGAGCAGAACCAGGAGATCATTATACATGGCAACAACAATACTATATGACGATCAGTTCTGATGGACATGGCTCTCTTCAACGATGAAATGTTTCATACCACTTCCAATTGTTCACTGAAGAAAGCCATATACACCCAAAGAGAGGGATGTGAAATGTGGACCTACAACATAACATTTTCCTACTCTCTATTGATCTTTGCTTGCATTGTGTTTCCTTTCTCTGATTTTTCTTTCTTGTAGATACAATTTTTCTTGCACAACAATGATAAGGGTGGAAATATGTATACATATAATCAATTTATAAAATATTTTATCATAATTAACATGTAGTGGATATCCTGCCATCTAGGGGAGGTGTGGGGAGTAGGGGGGAAAATTTGTAACAAAAAGCTTTGTAAGAGTTAATGTTGAAGAACTACCCATACATATGTTTTGCAAATAAAAAAAATAAAATTTAAAAAAAGAAGAAATGCCCCCAAGGAGAGAAGGGTAGTAGAATATTGGCAAATTGTCCTTCAGAGCAAATTAAATTCATTCACCTATTTGTTTTTTAATTTACTTTGTACCTCCTTTTTCACGTTTTTAAGTTGAAGTATGCTAATGAATGTTAACTAAGACCTAAGAAATAATCATACTTGACATATATATAATACTTGAGGATTTGCGAATCACTTTGCATGAATGGTCTCATTCAAACTTTACAATAAGCTTACCAACATTTATTATTACTCCCATTTTGCAGATGAGAAAAATGAGTTCCTCATAGTTGAAGTGATGTATCACAACTGGAATTTGAACCAGATCTTATTATACTGACCTACCAATGGTCACTTCAGATAAAGTATTTGTATATTCCATGCCTCAACAAAGTCAAAATTGGTGCTGATGTACACTGCACTCTTTTGCCTCAAATAAGCACATGTGTATTTAGTTGTTTATGTATGCTAAGTATATATACATATGTGTGTGCATATATACAAGGTAAAATATTTCTAGGGAAAGGACAGTACTCTGTTTTATATTTGTACCCTCAGCACTTAATAATAATCTCTTGCACATAGTAAGAAATACAGAAAATAGATTTTAGGCAAAGTGTGGACAAATCTGCCATATCACAATCCCAAAAGAGCATATCACTGATCACAAATTTGGGGTAACAGTCTACTGATATTCTCTTCCATAAAAGAGCAAAACAATATGGGTTTACTAGACAAATATCCAAACATCCAAATTATCATCTGGGATAACCTATACTGCCCAAAGTCAATAAGTAATTGTTCATTCCCACAAGTATCCTCACACACATACACATTTTCATCCACATATTTCACAATACCTATGAATGACCTGGCCTAAGAACGAAAGGGAGGAGAACACAGAATTATGTCCCTAAATTAAGCTAAAGAGAATTTAAGAAATAATTCTACAACCACAGTGAGTTGCTTATTTACAACTGGGTACAAATAAATAAACACTTCCTAAGCCTAGCAGAACTTAAATACTGTTTTGGATGGTTATAACAGTCAAAACTCTCTTCCAGGGGACTTGCATGAACAACACTTTTATTTCTCTGATACTGGCTCAGTTCTAGTACTCCTGGTAGTAACATTTTATTATGAATCAATAATCTTATTTCCCAGAGTCTAACCTCTAGAGACTCTGAGGCCCTAGGTGTTTCAATTCATTTTGACTTAATAAATATTGATTAAGTGCCTTCTATGTACCAGGCATTATGTTAATCACTAGGGATACAAATAAGAAAAAGGGATTTGTTCTTGCTCTCAAGGAGTTTATAATCTAACAGGAAAAGACAACACACAAAAGGAAGGCAAAAAGTGCTAAGGCAGGGGCTGATAGGGAGGAAGAAGAGGGTCATATTGTTCTGTTGTTCTGTAGAAGAGTAGCCAAGCAGGACATTTGATAGAAAATGGAATTACCAGAAAGGTTATGAGCTTCTATAAAGGAAGGCTTTGGCAGGAGTTTAATGGTTTACCCTTCAACCCTCTACTCAAGGGTAAAGGCAACTAAAGAGAAATAAGAAAGTGTAGTGTATTGAAACCATGAGTTTTCAGGAGGAGATGAGATTTCAGGTGATTTCTGATGATTTGCTTATCTTGGGAAAGGGAGGACAAAGCCAAGGAAAACAGTTGATGGAACACAGAGTAAGTATGAAAACAAGCATCTGCATATAAAGTATACACAAAGCAATCCAGTGTAGTTTGAAGAGAAAGAGAATGCTAATAACTACTAGGGGAATCAAGAAAGGCTTCATAAAAGATATTATACTTGATATGCCCTTGAAGCAAGCTAGGAATTTGGAGGGGGAGCAGATAAAGAACAGTCTAAACATGGGACAATCACTTACGCAAAAACCAACTTGATTCTGATGGAAGAGATAGAATGTCATATATAGGGACAGCCAGCTGGCCAGTTTGACTAGCACACGAAGTGGAGAAAAGGTTTTTTTTGTTGTTGTTATGAGTCAATTGTGTCCAAATCTTTATGTCTTCATTCAGGGTTTTCTTGACAAAGTTACTGGAGTGGTTTGCCATTTCCTTCTCCAGCTCACTTTACAGATGAGGAAACTGGGGCAAACAGAATTCAATGATTTGTCCAGAATCACACAACTAGTTTGTGTCTGAGATCAAGTTTGAACTCAAGAACTGACTCCAAGTCCAGTGCTCTATCTATTGCACCTGGAGAGCCATCCTAACTGGCCTGAAGAAAGAGTAATAGTATGAAAAGGCCCAGAAAAGAAGGTGGCAGAGAAGGAGGGCTTTAAGTGCTAAACCTCAGAATTTGTATTTTTATCCTAAATTCAAAAGGGAGTCTTTGAAGTTGTTTTTTTAATAGAGGAGGTGACATGGTAAGGTCTAGTTCAGGACAATCAATTTGGCAGCTTTTGAAGGTTGGATTGGAAAGGGAAGAGGCTGGAGTCGAGAATAAGCTATTGCTACATATTGGTCCTTTTGAGTGTTGATGAGGACTTGAACCAGAGTACAGAAAGTATTTATGGGCAAAAGAAGATAGATCCAAAACATGTTTTGGAGGCAGGATCACCAAGACTTAAAAACTAATTGGCTACGAAGGTAGTAAAGAGAAGAGTCAAAAAATGTCTCCAAAGTTACAAAGCTGGATGATTAGAAAAAAAAGTTGTATAGGATATGCATATATAGCATTTAACTCCAACAAAAGTTGGGAGTTGGCTTGTACTTGTACAAGCAAAGCTTAGAGAGATGCAGGATTCTTGGCTCAGTAGGAAAGCAGATGAAATTCAGTTTTATGCTGATAGTAACAATCCAAAGTGCCTTTATGACACTCTGAAGGCTATTTATGGGCCAAAGACCTATGGTGCATCTCAACTACTCATTGTCCATTGAGCCACATTGATTAGTCATAAGGATATGATCCTAGAGAGACGAGGACCATCATCAATTAATGTCATTGACTGCTTACCTCAGGTAGTAATCAATCCCTCTCTAGATAAATTTCCAACTGAAGAGAGGTTTTGAATGTGATTAGGCTCCTCTCCTGTGTCAAAGCATTTGGTACTGGTGCAATTCCAGCTGAAATCTGCAAGATGAAGGGACCATTGCTTATACAAAAGCTGACTGCAATTTTCTGAGTTATATGGCAAAAGGAGGTTATCTTCAGAAGTTTAAGGATGCCTCCATTGTATAAAGATAAAGAAAGCAGATTGTCCTGTGATAATCATGGGGAGGAGGAAGAAAGGAAGGAAAGGGAAATGGGTGTCTCTTAGTCATTGCTGGCAAGATTCTTGTCTGAGTCCTCCTTAATAGACTGGTCCTCCACCTGGGAGATGGTCATTCTTCTGAGAGCTTTAGAAAGGGCCAAAGAATGGTCAAGATGGTGTTTGCTGCCCAACAGCTCCAAGAGAAATGCTAGGATCAGAGATGTTTGTAGAACTGACCAACTTCTACATGTTCTACCAAGATCAATCATGAGGACTTATGGAAAATTATGTCAAAACTTGGTTGCCTAGAAAAGTTCATCAGTATCATATGTCAATTGCTTGCCCAAGTTCTAAATAATGTTCGATATTTCCATTTTCCCAATCACCAATGAAATGAAACAAAGTTGTGTGCTTGCTCCTGTGCTTTTTTTGCATGATGTTTTCAGCCACACTGTCACATTTTCAATGATGACAAACACAGGTGTCAAGGTTGGCTACCACACTGATAGTAAATTCAACTTGAAAAAACTACAAGCCAAGACTAAAGTGGAGGGGAGTGTTGGTGCATGATTTTTTGTTTTCAGGTAACTGTGCATTCAATGCAGCCTCCAAAACCGAGATGCAACATAGTATGGATCAATTCTCTGCTACTTGTGATAATTTTGGCCTAACAACTAATACCAAGAAAACACAGAACCATACACTATCCATATGTGGAACCATTGGTTGCAGAAGATGGAGAAGTTTTAGATGCTGTGGATAAGTTCACTTACCTTGGCAGCATATTTTCCAGGGATGTGTACATATCGATAATGAGATTGATATATGCATTGCCAGAGCTGGCTCAGTCTTTTGGAAGATCCAAAGGAAAGTATGTGAGAAAAGAAGTATCAGATTGACCACCAATCTAAACTAAAGGTTTACAGAGCTATTGTGCTGACCTTATTGTTATATGCCTGTGAAACTTGGACAAGTTTCAATTCCATTTGAAATGTCTTAGGAAGTTTCTAAAGATCATCTACCAGGGTGAAATACCAGACACTGAGTTCTTTTTTCAAACTAAACCATCAAATATCCAAATTCTATTCCTATGGGCTGGCCACATTGTTCAAATACCCAGCATAAGCTTGCCAAAAAGACTATTTTATGAAGACCTCACACAGAACAAATGCTTACATGGTGATCAGAAAAAGAGATACAAGGACACTCTCAAAGTCTCTCTTAAGAACTTTGGAACTGATGATGTGACATGGGAGACATTAGCACAGACTGCCCAGTATGGTGTGCCCTCATCAGAGAAGGTGCTATGCTGTCTAAGCAAAGCAGAATAGAAGTAGCTCAAAAGAAACATGAGATGTGCACATTTAGAGAATCCACCCCAAAAATTCACACAGACTATTTGGGCCCAACCTGTGGCAGAGCATTCCAAGCTCATATTGGTCCGATCAGTCACAGACCAACTATAACTTGACTCTAATGTAGTGAAGTCATTTTGATCCTCTTTGAGAATGAAGGACAGCCTTCATTGTTTACTTTCTCAACCTTCTTTTCCTATATTATATACTTCTCCGATAGGATCCCTGATATGCTTCTCTGGAGCAGGCTTTTATTTGTATTGTTTTGAAGCTTATTCTTAATTATAATTACTTCTTCAAGGTCTCTTAGACAAACTTGTATAAATATCTACATTTGTGTAGACATAGATATGTGTTCATATGTATGTGCATATATATATGTATATATATACTCTTGTTAATAGTATTTACCACTGTGATAGAGATACAGAGTTCAGCGTTCAAATTATAGCAAAAGTCCCTATAGATGGTAAAGTCCTAAGAATGTTTCTGTTTACAGGTGACATTGGGATCACTGCACTAATTTACAGGGAATTGCAGAGCCTAGGAGATCCATTTACACAGGAAAAAATAAATGGATGAAGCAGGTTAATTATTCTGATTACAATCGGGTAGAACATTCTATTCTGACTAAAATGCACAGAGCTTGTCCATCAGTGTGCATAACTTAATCAGAAAATGTCGTTTGGGTCCAAAACTGAATAGGAGGGAAATGAGCTAGATGCCATTTAAAAGCCACACCATCCTTGTGATGATCCCATGCTTCTCCCTGAAGCAAAAGCTCATCTTTTTAGCATCAGTATTCTGAGGGCTGTGAATCATGGAATATCAGTCTAACAAACTTGAAGTTCGTCTAATAGACATTGGAGAGGTACATGATAACCATGAGTAAGCTTCAAAATAATACACATAAAAGCCTGCTCCAGAGAAACCTATCAGGGACTCTCAGAAAAATATATAACATAGGAAAAGAAAGTAGACCAGCCATGTGGAGAAAGTAAGTGATAACAAATGGGCAGTCTGTAGCTTCCTTTACCGGTATTTATGAAATGGGTGAGATCCAGGGACAGGAAGGATTGCCCTTAGCACAAGGGGGGAGCCCTCTCTTCAGGATCTATGAGAAGAGGGGACAAGAAGGCATGGGAGGAGAAGGTGGATCTGGGTTGCTATCGATACCAGCAGAGAGAGAGAGAGAGAGAGAGAGAGAGAGAGAGAGAGAGAGAGAGAGAGAGAGAGAGAGAGCACATCAGTAGATCACACAGAATTATACTAAATTGCCATCAGTAAGACCACAAATACATTAAATAGTTACCAGTACATGCCTTACTGCACACCTGACAGATTGGCTAAAATGACCGGAAAAGATAATGACCAATGTTGGAGGGGATGTGGGAAGGCTGGGACACTGATACATTGTAGGTGGAATTGTGAATGGATCCAACCATTCTGGAGAGCAATTTGGAGCTATGCTCAAAAAGTTATCAAACTGTGCATATCCTTTGACCCAGCAGTGTTTCTATTGGGCTCATATCCCAAAGAGATCTTAAAGGAGGGAAAGGGACTCATATGTGCAAAAATGTTTGTGGCAGCCCTTTCTGTAGTGGCTAGAAACTGGAAACTGAAGGGATGCCCATCAATTGGAGAGTAGCTGAATAAATTATGGTATATAAATGTTATGGAATATTATTGTTCTGTAAGAAACGACCAGCAGGACGATTTCAGAGAGGCCTGGAGAGACTTGCATGAACTGACGCTGAGTGAAATGAGCAGAACCAGGAGATCATTGTACATGGTAACAATAAGACTATACGATGATTAATTCTGACAGACGTGGTTCTCTTCCACAATGAGGTGATTCAAACCTTCCTATCGTTTAGCGATGAAGATAGTCATATATATCCAGAGAGAAGTCTATGGGAACTGAGTATGGACCACAACATTTTAACACTTTCTGTGAATATTTGCTTACATTTTGTTTTCCTTCTTAGGTTGTTTTTTTTCTCTTTCTAGATATGATTTTTCTTGTGCAGTAAGATAACTATAAATATGTATACATATATTGGATTTGTTATATAATTTAACATATTTAACATGTATTAGACTACCTGTCATCTAGGGGTGGGGGTGGGGGGAAAGAGAGGAAAAATTTGGAACAAAAAAAATTTTTTTTGCAAAGGTCAATGTAGAAAAATCACTCATATGCTCTGTAAATAAAAAGCTTTAATTAAAAAAAAAAAAGCAGTACGTGCCTTAGGTTTCACTCAAAGATTAAGAATTCATGGTCCCCATGCTAATGGAGCATACAATCTAACAAAGGGAGAGAGAACATGATCTTTCCTTTTGGACTTCACACAGCACTTCATTTGTAACTCTGTAAATAAATTCTCACGTAATATTGGGTAGTCTCATAAATTTTATAGAGACATGTGGTATAGTATGCACGGCTAGCTTCCTCTAGCAATCCTCTCTCTTCTAGACCGAAGCATCCCTGGACAGCAAGGAATAGGGCTCATCTAAACCCCCTACTCGCCTGTTGCTGCTTGACATCCAGTCAATTCAATGGTGTCCAACTCTTGGTGACCCTGTGGACCATACTGCCCATTGAGTTTTCTTGGCAAAGATGCAGGAATGGTTTGCCATTTCCCTCTTTGATGGAGTAAAAAGCAAAGAAAGATCAAGACTAGCCAAGATCATAGAGCTATTAGTTGTCTAAGGCCATATTTAAACTTTGGTCTTCCAGGCCCAGCACTTTATCCATTGAGCTACCTTGCTGCTTCCCAGCAGTATAGAACACCAACAGGAGGTTTGACTATATGAATCACCTTGCAGAGCTTATAAATGTGGATGTTCCTCACAGATTGAAACATCTATATACCTCATCCTGCAAATTATTCACTCAGGGCTTTCCATAAACAAACTGAATGATTCTACCCAATGGGTCAAATAGTTCTCCTCAGGTTCTTTTAGGGTCTCCAGTGATAGAATACTTTGGCTGTCTTTGTTGCAGAGCTTCTTCATATTTTATGTAGTGGATATCTTTGGCAGGATCCACTCAGAATAATGTTCTTAAATAAAATTTTAGGATCATAATAGTAGCCAGTGTTACTGAATTACAACTTACCAAATCATGTTTCAAAACAAGTTTACAGACCCTCAGGTTTCCAGAGATTCTTTAATTCTTGCTGACATTTCTCATTTATAATAAGTGAGATCATGTGCACAAAACCGGAAGCCTGAAATCAAGCTTCCCCACCTAGCAGCTATGAGATTAAGTACAAGTTGTATCAGGTTGATAATAATACATATTACCTGGAGCTTGGGTGAGGAAAGCCTTTAAAAAACCACACAAAGGGCTAAATAAATGTGAGCTATCACTAGAGGAACAGATGCTAATTCAAACTATGATTTTTTTTTATACCTGTTAGCACTCCTAGTATGGAAACTGCCTCCACTAAACTAGTAACTCATTTGTAATTTATCTTCTTAGAGAACCTTTTAGGAAATTATATGAAGGGTTGCATGTGTGACTGTGGTCACAAAAGTCAGATGTAGGACCTGAACCCAAATCTTCCAAAGCCATCCCTCTATCAACTATAGTATGGTGCCTGCCTATATTATTATTACCAATCATTATTATTGTAGTAAATGTGAAGCAGAACAGAATATCACAAGAGCCAAAGAAGGATTAAAAATTGTCAGGCAAGCTGGATGATATAAAATCATCCCACTAGTTATTAAAAGAAACTCTATCCTCATGCTTGATTTAAAAACAAAAGCCTTTATTTTTCTTCAACATCTTACATCATCCATCACAGCTGATCCATGGAGGAAAAAAAAAGGGAAACATCATTTGATTGTTCATCCAATAAAAGGCTTCAGTCAAAAGGTTGCACTCTTTTCTCTCTCTCATCTCAAAAGATAAGTCCTTGAGCCTCTTTCCTTTGTCTATTTTTGCCATGATAGTTGAGCTTATTCCATTATGTCAGGTCTCTTTTGAGTTGGAGGTTGGAATATTTTCTGTTTATTTTGGAATTAGCCATCCCCCAATCCCAATATCTGCACTGAAGCCAACTTCTCAGTCCGTTCATATGCTTTTAACAGAGAAAAATTAAAGGGAGGGTGTAAATCATATCATAAAAATATTTGTCATTCATATCAGCACTTTTTTTAAGAAAGGGATTTTAAACTCCTTTTCTTTACTAAGAAGAGGACTAAGGATACTCCTCTGCTTTGGGAGTGGGGTGATCTAAGTATTGTCTGAGGGCCACCCTCGTAAGTTCAGAGGCTTTATCACCAGTACGAAGGCCAACAAGTGATGAATGGAGAGGATGGAGGAAGGAAGGACAAAAACTCATCAAACAGTATATAAAGGCTGGAAAAGGTCAAGATATGCATCATTGTAGAAAGTACAAGGGATAGGGACTAGACTGTGGTTTCACTGGTATAGGGAATTCCTAGCAGAGAAAATTCTCTCTACTAGCCAAGCCTTTTTCTATAACTTTTTCACCTAGAATGGTGAAATGACCTACCCACATTCACATAGCCAGTGTATACCTAAGTCTTCTTCACTTTGAGGGCAGCTCTCAACTATTATGCTCATTCCTGTAAGTACTAACCTAAATGAAATCATGGATCCTTAAAATATTTATGAGGCACATAATATTGGCTCAGATATTTATTCATCTAACAAAACTGGCTTTTTATTTAAATGAGGTTTTCAATTTAATATGCCTTACACATTAGTCACACTCCCATCTTCATCTTGGAAATTGAATATCTATAGTTCCATGAAGAAATGTGGTATCATAAATATATAAGACTTAGCAGTTATGTGGCATAGTCTTTTTAGAAGCTAGGTGGCAGTGGACCTGCCTTCAAGAAGAGCTGAATTCAAATGTGACCTCAGGTACTGACTAGATATGTAAACTTAGGCAAGTCATTTAGTATCTATCTGCCTCAGTTTCTTCATCTGTAAAATTGTTATAATAGCATCTGCCTTCTAGGATTGTTAATGAAATAATATCTGTAAAACATTTCACAAACCTTAAAGGATCATATTTTATTAAATATACCAAAATCTTCTAATTTGAACATTTTATAAGAAGGATTTAAAATATTTGACCAACCAGATAATTACGCTAAAATAAAAATGTGTTTTCTATTAATAGATCATTCCCCAGAGGCTTTTTCTCTTTGAAAATCCCATAACTACTTAGAACCAATGTAAATAGTTTAGGAACTTTTGTTTTATCACTTTGTGAATGGATGTATTTCTGGGGAGATTTTTGGTAAGGGGTTAGAAATGATCAAGTCTTTCAAATTAACATTCATTCTAGGTGTAATATGCTACCTTGGATAAAAACAGCTTTCAAAACCAGAGAACAACAAGTGAACAGACTCTTGGTTCCATGAGTAGAATCTAATACCCTCTTAAGCCTTGGAAAATCAACATGAAATGCATTCTAAATCACCAAGGACAGGCCCTAGCACTGAAGACCTCCATCAAGCTTATTAAATATTCTCCATGTGATCCATTGATTTCTTTATGGAAATCTAAAATGGTAATATTTCAAAAACAGTCGGAACTTTCAATACCCTAACTATGAAATTATTATTCACCTGTATTCTTCGAGATCATATTTAACTTCCCCACTGTAACCTCTGGGTACAAGTCCAAAGCACAGAATACTTAGTCAGTGATTCACACATGGCTTCCAATGCCATGAAAGCTATCCTTTGCTGCTCTGAGCAGATTTCTTGTTTTCAATAAAGAATGTGTATATATATATATGTATATATATATAAAGAATGTATATATATATATATATATATATACACATACACACATACACTGATTTTGGAAATTTATTTCCTCAAAATTTTAGTAATAGCTTAAGAGGATGAAAGAATGAATGTATCACCATGAATACATGTATAGGTCAGAAATTGTGCCTGTTCCTTGAGTACTTTTTAAAACAAAACTGATTACAAGGCAACATAAAATCAGAGTTAGAGCTAGAGGGTATTAGAGTAGAAGGAACTCGCTACCAGATGGCAGGGAAAACTACCCTAATATTACTTATATAACCTTGACGTGATTAATCATCTCTCTAAAATGTCACTTTCCTTACCTGTAAAATAAAGGTGTTGGATTAATTGATACAGAAAGTCTTTTCTAGTTTCAAAACAAAATGTCTATAATACTATTAAAAGCAAGCCTGATGGAATATACATGTTATGCTATGCCTTAGACCCTTATAAAAAGAGAACTCAAGACTAAAATTTAGTTTTATTTATTATTATAGATAATTGATACAGTGTAGAAATCTAGGTCTCCTTATCTTTCTCTCCCATAGCAAAATCTGAAACATGAGGGTCCACTTCCTACCTCCCACCCAAAACCATGGACATATAAAGAGACTATTTCATGCAGAATCAACACAGTTTCATTCTGGGGAAAGGGAATGGTAACACCTGATAGGATGGGGAAAGGGACAGAAAGTGTTTAAATCCCCAAAGATCCTCCATAGAATTCTTTTTTCTCTCTTCTCTGTCTACCAGAATGGAGTAGAGAGAGAGTGGGTCTCCATTCTCATGGCAAAAGCAGGAGTTAATCTAACAATAGCTCTTGTAGAAGCAGTCTTTGGAGGTCACAGCCAGTATTGATATTTATCCCGACTTCTTCCTCAGTCAGGAAGAACTGCCTCTGTCAAAGCAATTCTACCTTCTTCTTCCTTCCTCTTCTGTCTTCACTTTGGTCACTGCCCAAAGACTCATTACCTGTTGAAAGATATTCTAAATGAGTTCACTTACTGGTATAGCCATAAAGAAATGGACTAGGAAATTTACAAATATAAAAAGAACCAGTTTTAAGAGACTGAGATTATGACATGAATATATTTGTGTGATGTATTTACATGAAGAACTCACACAAAAATGTATTCGTGCTTTAATGGATCATGAATTAAACCACCCCCAAAGTGCCATCCTGATATCTCATCAGGACATAGAGATAATTCTGGCTATATCTTGCCAGTGTTTAACACTGTGCCTGTTATGTATTACAGTGCTTAATAAATGCCTGTCAACTAACTGATCAATACAGAGTCTACAAGGCTAGAAGGGCTACAAGTACAGTGCTGACAACAAATAGTCTGCTGTCCAAAAACCAGCCCATCCAAGTACTGAAAGGCTCACCCCAGAAGCCCACCCCCACAGGTATAAATTCTTTGACCATAATGGCTCAGGAAAGAAGCATGAATGAATGGAAAGAGGAGTCATATAACAATGGAGCAAATAGGAAAGACAAATGCAAGGGACTTTAGGGACAAACATTGAGTCTGAACTTACCTGAATGGATCCACAATCTCATCAATATGGAGATTCCTTACAATAAGGCAGGTCACTACCCATCTGTGCCTTCTAACCCATCTCATGAATCTCTTCCATGTTCTCCCATAAGTCCAACACAAGAGGGCTCACTCCATTTTCTAAGGTTCTTCATCTAGATTTCCTGACCTGAGATAGCAACAGGACATGAAGGCTATCCAAAAGAAACCCCCCACTCTGGGTACATGGTTCGCCTACCTTCTTTTCCAAGCATGCATCTCTCTGGTAGCATGCTTTACAATCCTGCACAATTCAAGGTTAGTAATATCTAACAATCTATTCATATCCAGCATGTATCTCTCCATTACCCTATAAGTAAGTGGTCTTGAACTTAAGTTTTTTAAAGATTATTCTGTGTCCCAATCATACAGCAGCACCAGAAGAAAACATTTTTTTAAAAATATGGACCTGATCAAGCTTTATTCATTTATTGTGTAGCTCATAATTTAACCTGCTTTCATGTTTTTTGTTCCTAGTTTTTTGTTTTTTTTGGTTTGGGTTTTTTGTTTTTGTTTTTGTTTTTGCTGGTTTGACTTTTACAATATAGGAGGAAAGGGCACAATCAAGCCAATACTTGGGTTATATTTGCCATTAGCTATACCCATAGGTAGGTAAAATATGTAGGGTTTGTTTAAAATTACTCTGAAGCCACATGCAGACAGTCATGGGAAAGCAAAAGCTAATACAGTAAAAGCCCTGATATCCCAACTATCCTGTTGGATATCATTATTAACCAAAGCTTTAGGAAAATGACAAAAGTGAGCAATGATTCCTCTGTACTATCAGAAGATGTAGGATCACCATGTCAACAAGTTCATACAAAATAGAAAGTCAGTGAGTCTAGACCAAGTATCTAGACCAAGTACCTTTGATCTCTACATCATCCCTGGGTCCTAGCACAATACCTTACATAATAGTGCTTTACAATAATAGCAAATATTAAATGCAATGTACTGAAGTTGACATTTCTTAATTGCAGATAAGTGGCAACATCAATTCCTTATTTTTATCAATTGAGGTAACTAGGACAAAATGTTTTGCCCAAAGTTGTTGACTCAAAACTGGAACCCAAATATTTTGCCTCCAACTCTTTCCATTATCCTATTTGCTTCCTAGAGACTACATTATAATATAGCAAGTGAACAACTAACTTCTTCCCAGACCATTTAAACCAGTAGCCACCAAAGGTTAGAAGTCATATTGAAATCCCATTGAAAAATTGGCAACATAAATTTATTTGATTTCTTTTATGAGTCATATGTGATTATATCTTTAGGTCTAATACATTCACCTAGCAAAATACTTTATTATTATTGGCTCAGCATCCTAATTGAATGTGACACTTCACCAAGGTAGTTACTCCATTGATGTTAGCTGGGTGCTCATTATGTGATTTGTAGTTTATTTCTTCCTCCTCTAGGCTCTTGGTCATTCTCCTATTTATGAATACCTTCACTAAATAGATGAAGGGTGCCATTTTGTGACACAGTCAATTGTTGACTAAAAAAGAAAAAAAATAATGATAATCCAACACAGCAGTTAATACAACAGGCATTGAGTTTAGAATAAGCTGTGTGAGTGACAAACTTGGGTGAGGGCAGCAGCTTGGCCTTTACAATGTGCTTTTTTGGTTTGTGTTAGAATGGGTTTGCTTTTTTTATGTACACAGCCCATTGGGAGAAGTGGTTTGCTAAGTGGATGTGGGAAGCCAGCCTGCGAGTATAAAGTTGATGTGGAAAGATGTGGAAAGCAACAATGAGAATCTGAAATCACCTCTGGATTTCAATTATCATTCAATTGCCCATGCAATCCATCTTTCCCATTACTTTATAAGTTTTTGAATGAAAAGCAAAAAGACTTCTTGATTTATCAGGTTTACAATTCCCTCCCTCAAAGCACTGGGGAATTTAACTCAGAATTAAATTAAGGCCTTTTGAATTGAAATGAGATTATGACTCACTTTCTCTTAAACACAAATTAGTTCCTAGTATCTCCCCAGAAATCTATCGCTTTTTAGAGAATCAATATTTTGAGGAGTTAGAAATGATCAGGTGAAGTCAACAGTCCCAACAAGTTTTAGTCTGATTTTTAATGGATTGAGGATTAAAGAAGCAAGTACATTTCAAATAGCACAGGGGGTAGCAAGAAAAGGAATTGTCTAGTTAAAAACCTTCTGAATAGGAAATTTTCCTGAAATTTGTGTTCAGAGTTCTAGGATCCCAGTATTTGTGGAGGACTCTTTTTTTTTCTGTTTCCCTTCTGAAAAGCCTTTAGTAACTAGACCCTTGAAATGCATATCATTGTTCTAAGTACTGTCTGTCTTCCCTCTGAGTATGCTCTATGAAGATGGACGAACCTAAATAAAGATTAGTTGATAAAATTGGGATAGTTTAGCCTGTAGAAATTTAAGGGGGACATTGGTTAACCAAGTGTTAGAAGAGCTATTATGTGGAATGAGGAAAGATCAGAATTGCTTGGTTTGGCCCTGCTGGGAAGAAATGAGACTAATGTATAGAAGCAGTAAACAGGTGATTTTTCCATTGCATAATGAAAAAATTACAACTACTGCTGTCCAAAAGTGGGATGAACGCTTTTAGGAGGTAATGAGTTGATGTTATCTGAGGAGGCTGAATGACCACTTATTAGGTTCTATAAAAGTGATTCCATTTTCATATATAGGTTTTCCCTCTGAAGACCATAAAGTGCTAAGACTCTATGATTCACAGGATCATGTCTTATGACAGCTATGAAACATAACTGTAGAAGAAAATAATGGCCAGAGGTGACATGGAAGAGTAGATAAATAGACAGTTCCAGATTCAGGAAGACCTCAGTTCCTCTCCTCTCTGAACAAGTATATATAATGTGTTGGGTATGCCCAAATACACTCTAATGTGCTGGCTTAGCAGAGTCAGGACTGGCCAGGAGACAGAATCCCTCAGGGGATGGAGGCAACTCTCCCACTCTTGAGGTACCCCAGTTTGATGTAGGTACCTCTGCTCCCTTCTTTTATTTCCTTCTCCTACTTTCTGAGATTCTGGCATAGGAAGAAGAAAGGCATCTACAATCCTCTTCCAGTCTCCTTCCACAGGACTACTTTATCTGACCTGAGAACCCTTCCCATTGAAGGAGTCAAGTCCCAGTCAGGTCCCTGTCTTTTTCTTCCTCCCTTTTTCACCCAAGAGGTCTTTCCACTCAGTGGTTAAATTTAACAATTCCAATGTGAAACAACAAATTCTGAAAGACATTCAAATACTATAAAGGAAAGGAAATTAAAATAATATAAGACTATTCTGAACTTACTAAAAACCAAAAAAGGGAAATAAATAGTATCTTTTTAAAAAGCAAAGAAACTCAAAGTACAACCCAAAATAACATGCTTTGCCCACCTAAACCAATCACCAATGAAAAAAGATAGATGCAAAATAAAAAGATATTTCAAGCACTCCTAAAAAAATAAATTGAACAGAATTATTTGATTTGCAAATATCTCAAATAACAGAAACTCAAGAAAGGCAAGTAAATACAACTCCTAATGAAAACATATAAACAAAATAAATTACCTGATTTCTAGAAATGCTTAGAAGAAAAAAAATTCTAAATCAAGTATGAGGTGTTTTAAAAAAAAACAGGAAATATACATGCAAGAACTATATATATGCAATTTAAAGCCGCTTTTTTACAGAAATACAGTCCTAAATATAAGAGAATATTAATTGCTCATGAGCAAGGCAAGTCAATATAATAATTTAATAATTATAATAATATATAATGTGATAATATTATATAAACTATTACATTATATGATATTATATAAACATTGGAAAAATTACCTATCAGATCTATAGATAGAAGAAATTATTAATAATGATTAGACAAATGATAGATCCCAGAAAATAAAATGGATAATTTTGGTTAAATCAAACATAAAAGTTTCTGCAAAAGGGGGCAACTAGGTGGCGCAGTGGATAGAACACCAGCCCTGAAATCAGGAGGACCTTTCAAATTTGAACTCAGACACTAAACGTTCCCTAGCTGTGTGACCCTGGGCAGGTCACTTAACCCCAATTGCCTCAGCAAAAAAAAAAAAAAGGTTCTGCAAAAACAATTTAACAAAGCTAATTGGAAGTAAAACAATTAACTGGGAAAAACCTTTGCAACAAGTTTCTCAGATAAAGGCCTCATTTCATACAGATAAATATACATATGTGCATATATAGATTTGTATATACACATATGTTATTGATGAAAATGTATAAGAATAAAGGTCATTTCCCAATAGAAAAACGGTCTGAGGATACAAACAGACAATTCTTAAGAGAATAACCCCAGACTATGTATAGCCATGAGAAAAAATGTTCTAAGTCACTAGTAAAGAAATGAACATTAAAGCAATTCTGAGGTTCTACTTTATATCCATCAGAGGAGCAAAGATGACCAAAAAAAGAAAAATGTCAAATTTTACAGGAACTATTAAGAAAATAGGTACACTGTGCACTGTTGAACCTATGAATGAGTACAACCATTCTGGAAAACAATGTATACATAAAAATTACTAAACAGTACATGGTTTTTGATCCAACTATATCACTGCTAGGCTTATCCCCAAAAAAGAATTTTTTAAATGAAAAGGACCTATATATATATATACATATTTATAGCAGGGTTTTTTGTCATTTCAAAAAAAACTAAAGGAATGTACATTAGTTGAGGAATGGCTGGCTGAATAAATTGGGGTATATGAATGTTATGGAAAAAATTGTGCTATAAGAAATGAGGAAACAGATAATCCTAGCCTTAAGAGACTGTCTAGCATATAGTAGGTACTTGTTATTTATTGAATTGAATTGAATTTCAAAGAATTATAGAAAGACTTGTATGACTGATACAAAATGAAACAGAATCAGAAGAATAATTCACTCTGATATCAATATTATTAAAATAAACAACTTTGAAAACTTTTGTAAAATGATAAAGCATATGAAGAATGAAATGAGCAAAACCAAGAGAATAATTCATACAATAACATTGTAAAGACAAACAAATTGGAAAGTTGCAAGAACTATGATCAATACAATGATCATCCATTCCAGAACTTGGTATTAATAAAAATAAAAACTGTTTATGAGAATGGTCCTAATTGGATTTACTTGTCAGGTTTGCTATAGCAAGGATTCCACCACTTAGCAAAATTCCTGTAACACGAAAGGTACTTAATAAATACTTACCAATGGACTGACTTTGGTGTATAAGTTGGATTTATTGCTAAGGTCCCTTTCAACTCAAATTCTGTGATTCCATAATTCAATGATTTTTAGAGCAAATTTTTAGAAAAAGAGACAGGTGTGATTTTTAAACTATAAGCTAGTGAAGTAGACTTCACTTCCTGAGGAAATCTTATAAAAAATATTAAGGAAATGATATGTAAGAATTTCAAAAGGAAATTGGAAATCACCAAGAGCTAACATAGGTTTTCAAAACAATATGGTGCCAGACTAATTTACTTTTTTTTTGAATCACTAGTCTGATCAGGAAAATGTCATAGATAGAACATACCTAAGTATAGCCAAATTTCTCAGTGAAGAATTTGATGAAGTTTCTCATACTATTCTTTTGGAAAAGATGTTAAAGTATAAACTAGATGATAGCAAAGCTGGGTAAATCAGAATTGGCTAAGTAACTAGGACCAAAGAGAATTAATGCTCATATTAAAAGAGATCTGTAAAATCCCATCTTTCCTTAACCCTTTCCAAAATTTTTATCATTGACTTGAATGAAGCCATAAATATGTTAACAAGCAATATAGATTTTTGAGCATAAATTCATTTATCATCTAATGTAATAGGAAGATTTAATATGAACTGATACAAAGGAAAGTAAACATAATAAGAAAAGAATATATATTAAAAACTACAACAATTTTAATGTAATGAATTAAATCTGTGCTTACAATTAAAATGACTAAGATTAATCCTGAAGAAAGAAAAAAAATTGACTTCCCTCTCTTGTTTGCAGAAATGGGGAACTATCAGTTTTAATGAAAATAAATTAAACTCTTAGTTAAGGAATGGAAAGAAAATAAGAGTTTTTACAAACAATAAATTAGAACAGAGCAACTTTTTCATTGTTTTAACTTTATCTTATTTTTCATGCTTTTTATTTTCACAACATGTTCATTTTGAAATCTATCCTTCCCTTTTCCTTACGCTGTGCACTATCCCTTTTGTTAAAAAATATTAAAGAAACGAAGGGGAGAAATTTAAAACTAACTAGTTCAGCAAAACTAACAAATACAATGACCCAGTTTGTCAGTATTTTAAATGTTCTTTAAAATTTTCAAAATTCCCACACCTCTGCAATAAAAATAGAAGATAGGTGTTTTTTTTAACATTTCTCCAGAATTAAGCTTGATAATTATAATTAGTCAACTTTCAGAAGTTTTATTACTGCTGCCGTTTTGCTGCTATACAATACTCCTCTGGTTCTTTAATTCATTCTGAATTAAATCATACAAATGTTCCCAGGCTTCTCTGAAATCTTTATTTGTACTGTTTTTTACTGTGTAATAATATTCTATTTCATTTATTGCCACAATTTGTTTAGTCATTCTCTCTTTTGATTTCTGGTTGGAAAAAACAAGTGCTACTATGAAGATTTTTCTGTACATAGGAAATTCCTATCTTTCACCACCAAGCAATGGGATCTCTGGATCAAAGGGTACAAATATTTTAGCTACTTCTTTAAAAATAATAATTCAAGTTGTTTTCCAGAATGGTTAGACCAATTGAGATCTCCACCTATGATGTGTTGATATAAATGTTTTTCCAAAGCTTCTCATAGTGACTTGTCATGTTCTTCAGTTTGTGTAATGAAACCTCAAATTGTTTAATTATTATTTCATTTACTATTAGTGATTTGGAATAATCTTTCATGTAACAGATAATAGCTTGCTATTCTTTTGATAAATGATTATTCATATTCACATCTTTTAATTAGGCTATTGCAATAGACCAATTAGAACCTCTGCCTTAGGTCTGTCTTCATTATAATCTATCTGTCACCAACTTGCAAAAGTGATTTTCACAGGCATTGATATGATCACTTACCCAATATATTCTACACTATAACGCTGTCATACTCTCCTATCAATGTGCTGAGTGGAGCATGGGAAAGAGTGAGTACGTGGAGAAACTAGCAAGGGACTTGAATGTGGAAATGCATGTGTCTAGAGCAATTCAAAAACCAGAACTTGGTAACATTGGTTCCTTCAGAAACAGTCTGCACCCACAAAGTCACTTCTGGTCCCCAGAGCCAGGCAAAAATACTCCACTTCTGCTAAAAAACAAGTGTTTCGCTTTTTCTATACTATTGTATGTCATTTCTTTAAGCCAAAGAACTACCAAGCTCCCCAGACCTTCAAAGAGCAGAGGAGATTTTGCTGTGTGCAATCAGTTCCAAGATTCTTCTCCCAATAAAGCAGATACAAAGTCTCTTTCTGTTTCTCCCTCTCAAGCCAGAGAAGCCAGGAGATACCACCAGATAACCCTGAGAGCTTTCTTCTCACTCAGCCTTTAGATGGCACTAGAGAGCAATAAGCGCTTCACTCAGCAGCAGAATGGAAGTTTCTTCTCATGAGATTTCAGCAATTGATGTAGACTTTGTCCAGCAATCATCAAGGGAATCTCCCTCTTCCAATCAACAGGCTTCCATCAAACCAGTGATCTCAATTGGAAACCTTGTTTCCTGCCCCAGTTTCTTGTGGCCCCTCCTAGGATCACCTTACCCTCCTGCTTTGTTTTCTGCCTGTCCCTTCCTATGGCTTCTTCTCAGGTCTCATTTCTTTAGCTTCCCGAAACTTCCATTTCCTAAAGTCAGTCTCCTGTGGTCAGAAATGTATTCCATTACCTTTTAAAACTCAAGAAATCCAGGTTTTTGTCAAGTAACTATGAATCCAACAAATTTTACATATAATCTTCCCTTAATACCCAGCTATTTTAATTTATAATTGAACATTATAATCTCTGAAATTAAGAAGCATGCAAATAAACTGATGGATCACAGCCTTCACTACCTCAGTCATTACACTGCCTTCAAACAGGTCTTCTTTCAATACAATCACCTGACTAGCAGTTCTCTCTCAACCATCTTAGCTGAAAGACTGTGCTCTTCAAATGTTGTTTTCTGCCCTTTTCAGATGTATGACCATACAATCATGGCTCATAGAATCACAGATTTAGAACTAAATGGAATTTTAGAGTCCAAAGCTGTTCACAAACCAAGCACATATGAAACACATGAAAGAGGCAATATCCAAAGTAAGAAAAATCTTCCTAATAATTAGAACTATTCAAAAATGTAATTGACTTTCTTTCTCACCGGCATCTTTCAAGTGAAAGCTAGATGAATACTTCTTGGGACTGTTGTGGAGGTTAGATAATATCCAATGTTCCTCTTAATTCTGACTTTCCATGATTTAAAAAATTGTGACTTTTAGATAAATGAGACTTTGTCCATCTGTAAGTCAGAAAATAATACCACTTGCTCTACCTTCCTTTTGGGGTTATTGTGCGCAAAACTATAAACTATACAATGCCATATAAATATATTATTCCACCCATTTTCATTATCATTATAAGTATCAACAACAGTATTGGAATATCAAAAGTTTCTTAGTCTAGATTTTACTTTGTTATCAATAGGGCAGAAGGAGTTTCTTCTCATCTTAGACTTCTCATGAATGGGAAAAAAAATAGTTGTAATGTTTCTAAGAGCTTGAACAATGTCATCTCTGTACCTTTCACTTTGCTTTTTGGGGGTATCTGTTTAACCTTTTATGTCACAATTCTGTAATAAGGTCCTTCAAATGTCCTCGTAGAAAGGAAACTGAAGGACAAAAACTACAGATGATTCCCTCAAACATGCCCTTCTGCTACAAACAAGGTAGATACTATTTTTAATTCTTTTTAAATACATTTTGGGGACAAGGCCTAAGAAGAAAAATAGTCAGTCATAAAACTCAAAGGCTATTATCTAAATCCACTTCTCCTCAACCTTTGTAATTCTTTGAAAAACAGGTCATATAATGAGAGCTAGAATTAAGAATAGGCTTTTTCAGTAATCTAGAAGTAAAGACCAAAGTCATATTGTATTCTTCTCTCTAAACAAAGGAAAGGTGGATGTATACCAGACTATCTGTGGACAAAATTCATAAATCCAAGTAACTATGGCAATTTTTAATATTTTTTTCTTTTAAAAATTGAATAGTAGGGGCAACTAAGTGGCACAGTGGATAGAGCACCAGCCCTTAAGTCAGGAGGACCTGAGTTCAAATCTGGTGTCAGACACTAAACACTTCCTAGTTACATGACCCTAGGCAAGTCACTTAATCCCAATTGCCTCAGCAAATAATAATAATAAATTGAATACTAAAGAGCAAAAGTCAGGAGATCTTGGTTCTATAAGAATAAATTATTAACCATTCTGGAAATGCTAATCAAGATTTTTAAAATTTCTCTGCTCCTAAAACTGAAGGCAATAATCTAGAAAATAACATTATTAAATCACAATCTATGCAGTCCCTCCTTGTGAGACAGGTTTGTGATGAGAATTCATGAAATAATGAAATAATTAGTGATTTAGAGGGAAGACAAAAATTCAAGATGCTTCCTTTACTTGAATTAATCTGAGGACAAATAAAAATAAATTATTATGGGCAGTTAGGTAGTTTAATGGATGAAATGTCAGGCCAGGAGTCAGGCAGACTGGAGTTAAAAATCTATCCTTTGAAATGTGACTAACTGTGTAACCCTGGAGAAGTCATTTAACTCTGTTTGCCCCAGTTTCCTCATCTGTAAAATGGGAATAATAACATTACCTATCTTTCAGGGTTGTTATGAAGACTAAATGAGATAATTGTAAACTGTTTATAACAGTGCCTGACAAATAGAAAGCACAATATAAATGTTAATTATTACTATCAATTGTCATGAAAGGTCATTCAGAGGGAATAGTACCTGACAAAAAAGCAAAGGAAAAATAATAGTAGCACTTTTAACTTCCAGGATCATAAAACCCAGCTTTACAAAATTAGTTTCTCTTAAGGATCTCAAAATTCCCTTTAATTTACATTCTGGAGAGTTTCCCCTTTGGGACCCAAGTGAAGGTAGTCTGTGGGCAATAGCTTATATTAAGGACCAGGCCTGTTTATACAGGAAGATTTCTAAAGAATTGCACAAGACTGACATCAGACACAATCTCACTGAGTTTCTTCAGCCTGTTTTGCCCAGGAGGGACAAGAACCATTTTTAGTCTTCTGTCAGTTTTTTTATCCATGTAACAAACTCAACATTGACCCAGTTCCTTAACCTAATGATAATAACAATAAGGAATATTTATATAGCACTTTAAGGATTTGTGAGGGACTTCACACACATCACCTCATTTAACCATCACAATAATCCTGTGAGTTAAATGCTATTATTATCCTCATATTCAAAATGAAGAAACTGAAGTCATAAGAGGCTGTGATCTACTATCTGGTTTTTCACAACCAGTATTTGAGGCAGAATTTGAATACTTGTCTTTCTGACTCCTGTCCAACATTTTATCCACTGTGCTACCCAAGCTGCCTCTTGTAATTCACTAATGATTACCTTGTGCAATGTGCTGGTAAATATTTAACAAGCAGCTAATAAGTTTCATCTGCATTGTTAACATTTTCTCTCTCACTTTCTGAAATCTAGACAATCAATAAAATAATAAAGCAAGCTCTGATATGTAGCATTTGCTTACTTCCAAATACAAAGGCTTACACTGAATATTTCACAATTGGCTCTTCTGAATCTGTTCAAACTGGAACTAGTATACCCTGTCATTCCTGTGATTTCATTGGTACAAAGCAGAGTTTCTTTAACTTTTTACACTCGCCCCAGGTATACATATCAAATAGGTATACAAATCAAATATTTACTGATAATAAATATAAAATAACAAATATATTGTATTTATAATGAGTCCATTGATTATATTTGATAAATAAGTAATAATAATAAAATAAAATAATTTCCTTGCATTCAGTTATAGGAGCCCATATGGGATTGTGAACCACAGTTTAAGAAGAGGGGATTAGAGAAATGCCTCAGAGGAAAATCCTTCTACCAATATAAATCAGGCCTCTTACCCAATTTATGATCTTTGAAATTTTCCTGAGACAGGGAGAGATTAAACAACCAGTCCAGGGTAATAAAGCTAGTATATATCAAAAACCTCAAATCAGATCTTTTTGACTCTTAGGTCAACTCTCCCTCTATCCACTGATACCCTAATACTGTCACTTACTGGTGACATTAATCATATTGTTATCTGATTTGAAAATAGATCGATAGATAGATGAATAGATGGATAGAGGACATAGCAGTGAAAGTGAGTATTTTGTTTTAGGAGGTGCTACAGCTTTTCCCAATATAATTCTAAATACTGGGAAGAATTCTAGCATCCCCTGAAACAGATTACTCATTTTCATTGCTATATCATTACAGATAAAAATAGCTTACATTTGTTAAGCACTTTACATGCATTATTTCATTTGATTTTCTACCTAGTTCTATGAGAATGGTAGGGAAAGGTTAGGGGGAATTGCTTTAGTTTGGAAAACCATCATCCCCAGGCTGGAATCTAATTCTGCACACAGCAGAGACTTCAGTTAAATGTTTGTGGAATTAAATGACCCTAAAAAATAATCACTATACTATATAATAATAGACTTAAATATAATGTTTGGGGAATTGTACACCCTATATGTAATAAATAATTGTACTAGTCCCCATTATTTATGCAGAATGTCCCAAAAGTCTTAGTGCCTTTGTTCAGTTTTATATTTTATATAATGCTTTATATAAATTGCATATTATACATATAAAATGCACTGAGATTTACAAATCTCTTTCCTCACAACCGTGAGAGGGAGGTAATCCAACTAACTTTATCCCCCAGTTGGCATGGTCACATAGCATTAAAAATGTGAGAACCAGAATTCTAAGCTGGATCTCCTGACTCCAAATCCATGCAAGATTTTATTAAACCAACAAATCATTATACATAAAAATGGATATAAATTCAAACCCTATCAATCTCAAAGAATCATCTCAATTTTGGGGGTAATATCAAAAATTTCTTGAAATAAGCAAACTGGAGACTTGGAAATCTTTTTGTCCTGTAGAAATGTACTATAAAAATGGTGACTGAGCAATTAAAAGAAATATGGCCTATTTGGCTTCTTCCCTAAGGAGCAAGAATTGTGTTTATAGGTTCCTTTAATCAATCAGTCAATCAGTAAATACTTATTAAGTACCAACTACTGGGTTAGGAGCTAATAAAAATCACTGTCCTTGAGTTCACATTCTAAAGGAGGACAGAAAATGTCCTCATATAGGTATAAACAATGCAAGTAGATACAAAATAGGTAATTGAGAAGTACTAGCAGCTTCAAAAATCCTGAACAGGATCCATTTTGAAATGAGTTTTTAAATAAACTATATGTTAGAAGAGGCAAAGATGAGGAGGAATTAATTCTAAGTGACAGTCTATGTAAAAGCACTGAGATATGGGGCAGCTAGGTGGTGTATAGAGCACCAGCCCTGAAATCAGGAGGACCTGAGTTCAGATCTGACCTCAGACACTTAACACTTCCTAGCTGTGTGACCCTGGGCAAGTCACTTAACCCTAATTGCCTCAGCAAAAAAAAAAAAAAAAAAAAAAAAAAAAAAAAAAAAAA
>JAJPUD010000013.1:1157703-1188942 GCA_023553655.1 Myrmecobius fasciatus | reverse complement strand
AGCAGCAAAGTACCTGAAAATTAGAATCAACCAATTAGAAGTTAATGACTCTTTAGGACAATAATTCCTTAATTTTAATGCCTTTCCAATGAGACTGACTCAAATTTTTAATGTATTTATCTTGTTCATACATAATTGTTTACATATTGTCTCTCCTATCAGATTGTGTGTTTCTTGAGAGCAGGAGTTGTTTTTTGGCCTTTCTTTCTATTCCCAAGGTTTAGCTCAGAACTAGCACATAGGAAGTGCTAAATATATGTTTTCTCATAAGCTGGCAAGAAATATTAAAACAAAGTCAGAAGAGTGCAAAACAAAAAAAAATGTGAGATATCTCAACAAAAACAACTGAATTTAGACAAAAAAAAGATTGAGGAGAAAACACATTTTATTCTCCATTTAGCCACTAAAGTAATTTTTCCTCAAACACAGGTCTGACCATATTTCCACCATCCCCTAACTCAATAAACTCCAGTGACTCCCTATCACTGCAAGATCAAATGAAAAGTGCTCTGTTTGGCACTCAAAACCCTTTACAATCTAGCTCCACTTTATCTTTCAAATCTTCTTATACCTTATTCCCCAACATGTACTCTTAGATCTAGGGACACCAGCCTCCTGGCCATTTCTCAAACAAGGCATTCCATCTTTTGGCTCTGGGCATTTTGTCTGACTGTCTCCTGTGCCTGGAATAATCTCTCTCCCCATCTCCACCTACTGGCTTCCTTTAAGTCTCAGCATCATATGGATTTAAATTCCTTCTCTTAAATCCCAGGATTCTCTGGTATTCAAAGCCTTTCATAATCTAGCTATGCCCCCTCCCTTTGGAAAGTCTTCTTATACCTCAGTCTCTCTTCCCACTCACACACACATCCATATTCTTTGATCCAGTGACAGTGGCCTCCTGGCTTACTCCTCAAACAAGATGCTTCATCTCTTGGCTCTGGGCATTTTCTTTGGAGGTCCCCCATACCTGGATTGCTCTTCCTCCTCAGTTTCAGCATCTACCCATTTTCCTATATCTGTATCAATATAAATCTACAAATATCTTTTTAAATTTTTTTTCTAAATTTACAGGAGCAAAAGCAGAACTGGATTGCAACTCCATTGGTTCAATTTCAGCCTGGAACAAATTGTTATTGCCAGCTTACAGATCTCTAAAAAAAAATTAGGCTCATAATGGAAAGGATAACAGACCATTAACTATAATGAGTGCCATTGTAAAGCACGTGTCCCAGCAGCATAATAGCAACTGCATGAACATGATTTTTCATACAGACTATACAACTCATAATTCGTCAACTCCACACCAGCACACATGGCCACCAGAAACAAGGCAAGTGACTCTGAAGCAGCAAATTTCAATTCCTGGGTCCTAAACCTGTGTTGAAAAGCACATTTTATTTGGAGAAGGAAATCTCTGTACCCTAGGGGAAAAAATAATAAATACATCAGAGAGATAGATGGCAAAGAGGGAAAATCACATATTGTCATTAGCACTCTCTGTATAGTTCTGTGAGGAATCTAATCATCAGTCAGGAACTAATATTAAAAAAATATATTGTTCACATTTCAAACCTATTTATGGGGATTATTTACATAAATGGAAAAGACAGCATGATCTAGTGAAGTGTAAGGCCAACCTTACAGTCAAGAAGGCCTGGGTTTAAGTCCAGCCCCCCCCCCCGTCTCTCTCTCTGTCTCTCTGTCTCTGTCTCTCTGTCTCTCTGTCTATCTCTCTTTCATACACACACACATACACAGTGTGGTCATCAACAAGTCATCTAACTTCTCAATGCCCCAAAACAGCTCTCTAAAATTAGATATTATAGATGAGTTCCCCTTAGAATTGATGGAAGGAGATTCTTCACCAGAGGTTCTCTGCACTAATGAAATCATGTCTATACCAAAAGATTTACATAAATGAAATTTCTAATTCTCTGGGATAGGGCTCAAAGCTCATAAGATAAGAACTTCTTTTTAAAAAGTATGCAATAGTATTTTCACATTTTGTTTGCTTGCTTTTTCTTTCTCATGTTTTTTCCCTTTTGGTCTAATTTTTATTACACAACATGACAAATATGGAAATATGTTTAAAAGTATTGAACATGTATAATCTATATTAGATTGCTTCCTGTCTTGTGGAGAGGAGAGAAAAGGGAGAGGAGAAAAAAAAATCTGTAACACAAAATTTTTCCAAAAAATGAATGATAAAAATCATCTTTATAAATATTTGAAAAAATAAAATATAACTGACCATTAAAAATATGCAAGCTGAGAATTTAAGATAAGGGGAACTATGATTAATTCACCCCTTGAAAACCCTCAAATATTATGTATAATTCAATGACAATCAACTAATCCATCAAAAAGTATTAAGTAGTTATTCTGTTCCAGGCACTCTGTTTTCCCCAGGAGTAGGAGAGAAAAATATAAAGGGAAAAAAATTCCCTAATTTCAAGGAGTTTATTTTTATATAGGGAGATAACATGTGTAGAGCTAAGTAAAGGGATAGGGACAGGGGTTGTACCTCTGGTTTCATTAAAATATGGAACTCTCAAGTAAGGAAAATCCCTCTTCCAATGCAGGTTGGCACTTCCTCCATAATTTACAGTTTTAGAGAATTATTTGCTCAGTATGTGTCAGAGACAAAACTTGAACTCAGATTTTCATGGCTCCAAAGCACTTTTACCACAATAGTTTTCCCTAGAGAAAATCCAGGGAAGGACGAGATCTATAGCTAAAAAGGAGAAGAATCTATCCACAAGAAATGGATGGTCAGCAGGTGCAAATGCTGCACAAAGGTCAAGGAGGACAAGACCTGGAAAGTGACTGCTGATTATCAGTAGGCCATTGATTATCTTTGAGGGAAGACTTTCAGTAAAATTGTGAAGGGTGGAAGCCATTACTGGGGGCTGAGGAGAGAACAGGAGCTGAGGAAATAAAGATATATAAATAACTTTTTCAAGAAGTTTAGATGAAAAGAGAAGTGTAGATAGTACTTAAACAGGTCGCCTACAAGGGTTGATTTAGATTTGAACTATTAAAAAGATGGCATCAGGGAACAGAATTTAGATTTCATATATCACTGAATTTTAGAGTTAGAAATCCAATCTAACCTTTTCTTTTATGAATAAAGAAACTAAGGCTTAGAGGTTACATAGCGAATGATTAGTAGATCCAAATCTTTTAACTCCAAATCCAGTGCTCTTGCCATTGTACCATCATGACTACTAATTTGTCTTTTCTCTCTGAAGGGAGCAAGAAAAATAGCTCCCAAGTAACCAAAAAGACATTGAGTGGTGAATCTCCTGGAATGGCACTAGACCATAACTAAAAATACAGGAGTGATGGGCTTTTGACCAGGGATAGAGTGTGTCTCATTAGGAGAAGGAAGAAGATATTTGCCTGGAGATGTGCAAGCAAGATTGAGTTGAAAATTAAGTTGGAAATTCAAAAGGACAGGGAGAAAACTGCCCAACTGTAACTGCTAAGCTTGTTATCACAGCTAGTATCTGATACAGTTTCAAGCCAAATTTTGTCAATTGTCAGCTCCTCCTAAAACAATGTATCTGAGCTAAGTATGAAAGTATGGAGAATCAAGAGCCCTATTCTGCAGATCCAGTGCTTTATCTGGTGCACCACCTAGTTTCCTGGGAGCTAGGAGATGTGATTTCTAATCCTGAGTCTTTCATCCACTAATGAGGATACTTTAGGAAACTCAGTGACCACTATGGTGTAGCCCTTTCTCTCTGTGATCGACCCAGCACCTCCCTGTCTGGAACTCCTGAGCTCAGGAGATCCTACCTCCTCTCTCCACCTACTGGCTTCCATGCCTTCAAGTCCCAAATAAAATCCCATCTTCTTCAGAAAGCCTTTCCCAACCCTTTTTTAATTCTGGTGCCTTCCTTCTCTCATTTACATCCTATTTGTCTTATGTATAGTTTGTTTCTCCACATTTTTTTTGTTTATCTCCCCTTTAGATTGTGAACTCCATCAGGGAAAGGACTATCTTTTGACTTTTTCTGTATCTCCTGTACTGAGCACAGTGACTGGCACAAAACAGGTGGTTAATAAATGTCAATTAGCTAATTAAATAGTTAATAAATTAACACAATATCAGAAAAAGGAATCAAAATTACATTCATGACTTTCGCTATCTCTATACCAATGTGCAGCAAACAGGCAGTGAACCAAGATGATAAAGAGATATTAATAGAAGGAAGTATATGTAGCTTCATAATTATCTCTAAGACTAAGTACAATATGTTGCATGACTGGAAGATGACATTAAAAGGGTTTACATTATTTAAAAGAAGAGCTTATAAAATTACACTCTTTTAGAGCTGAAAAGGTTCCTTCTCAAATCCAAAGATTCCCATATAGAATCTCCAATATAATATACACAAGAGGTCATCCAACCTCGTCTTGAAGACCTTTGATGACTAGAGCCTGCTACTACCCACGGAAGTTTGTACAATAATCATTAGGAAGATTTTCCTGACCTCAAACTTAATCTGCATCTCATGCCTTATTGATGGTTCTGCTCTTTGGAACCAAACAAAACAAGTTTTCTCTTCCTCCTCATGATATTCCTTCAAATATTTGAATACAACTGTAATATATCCTTTACATCTTCTCTTCTATAGGCTAAATATTCTGTCAAATGATTCCTAATGACATAAACTCTTGGCCTTCCACCATCTTGACTGCTCTTTTCTAGATTCTCTGCAACTTAACAATACCCTTTAAAAATTCTGGCACCCTCACAATGCACTGATGAATATGGAAATATGTTTAGAAGAACTGCACATATTTAACCTATATTGGATTATTTTCTGTCTAGGGGAGGGGGGAGATGGGAAGGGAGGGAGAAAAACCTGGAACACAAGGTTTTGCAAAGATGAATGTTGAAAATTGTCTGCATGTTTGTTTGTTTCTTTGTTTGTTTTTTGCTGAGGCAATTGAGGGTTATGTGATTTGCCCAGGGTCACACAGCTAGGACAAGTCTGAGGCCAAATTTGAGCTCAGGTCCTCCTGACTTCAGGTCTGGTGCTCTATCCACTGCACCACCTAGCTGCCCCTCTTTGCATGTATTTTGAAAAATAAAAAGCTATTATTATTTTTTAAAAAATAAACACAATGCTCCACATGTGGTCTGACTAGAGTAGATACCTTTATTTTGGGAAACAATATCCCTCTTAATTCTCCACATGATCACAATAGCTAGGTTTTTTTTTGGGGGGGGTGTTTTTTTTGTTTGGTTTTTTTTGGCTCCCACATCATACTGATGACTCACATTGACCTTATAACCCACTGCAGTTCCCACAGACCTTAGGTTTTTTATTCAGACAAATTGCTAACTATATCTTTCCCCATCTTGTACTTGTGAAGCTGATTTATTGAATCCAAATGTAAGATGTTACAGTCAATGCTACTGAATTTCATTTCATTAGACCCGTTCCATCACACTAACCTGTCAAGACCTTTTTGGATCCTAGCTCTATTGCCCAGCATGTTAGCCACCCCTCCCAGCTTAATGCCATCTGTAAAGTTGACAAATATGGTATTTATGCCTTTATCCAAGTCACTGATAAAAATCAATAGCTTAGAGGCAAGTGTAGCTCCCTGGCATACTTTACTGGAGACCCCCTGCCCAGTTGGCTTTGAGCCATTAACAACTGCTATTTGACCAATACATCGAGCCAGTTCTAAACACATCAAGTTGCATTATCATCTAATCCATCTCCCTCCATCTTCTCCATGAGACCGGTGTAATATATTTTGTCAAATACTTTGTGGCTGTTATTGTGACTCTTTGTGACCCCATTTGGGGTTTTCTTGGCACAGACACTGGCGTAGTTTGACTTTTTTCTTTTCCATCTCATTTTTACAATTGAGAAAACTGAAGCAAACAGAGTTAAGAGACTTGCCTAGGGTCACAGAGCTGGTAAGTGTCTGAGGCTGGATTTGAACTCAGGTACCCCTGACTCCAGAGCCAATATTCTATCCGCTATTTAGGGAGCCACCTAGTTGCCCCCCAAAATCATGGGACACTTATTGTTGAGTCATATTTTAGCCTTGTCTGACTCTTCATGAATCCATTTGGAATTGGATTGGCAAAGACACTAGAGTGATTATTATCAAAACATATCTCAGATACTTACTGGATATGCTTGAATGTGTAGTCAAGTCACTTAACTATTCTTCACCTCAGTTTCCTCATCTGTAAAATGGGGATAATAATAGTATCTACCTCAGACAATTATTGTGAGGATCAAATGAGATAGCATGTACACAGCACTTTGAAACCTCAACATGTTATATAAATGTAACTATTATTGTGGCTATTAAACCTGAATTACTTGGCCTTTTTTTTCTCTGTGTCATACGTCATTGTTCCACCATCTTAAGTGATGGTCCTTTTTCCTTCTTCTTTAATCTTTGTTCCACCAATATAGCTTTCAAAAATTAACTTTTTAAAGTTATTCTTAGTGTTCCTCTTAAGCCTCAGCTCAATCACTACTTTAGCTCTTCTGATACACACATATTATAGAAGACAAAGCCAAATTATTTTTTTTTATTTTTTAATTTTTTTTTATTTGCAAAACATATGTATGGGTAATTCCTAAACATTAACCCTTACAAAGCTTTCTGTTACAAATTTTCCCCCCTACTCCCCACCCCTCCCCTAGATGGCAGGATATCCACTACATGATAATTATGTTAGAATACTTAAGAAATCGAATATATGTATAGTTATCAAAGCCAAATTCTTATAGTTATCCCTTTCCTACTATCACTTGCTTCCATATTCTGTACAGATCGCTTTCAAACTTGGTTATTGAGTTCCTCTGCAACTACATCAGTCTCTTCATACAAATCTCATTTTTCCTTATATAATTGTTTTCCTTTGTTTTTTCAAATTTCTCATTCTTGGGAATAACTCATGCCTCCTGAGCTGATTTCCCCCACTAGAATTAAAGGCCATGGGATCCTACCTAGACTACCTCCTAACTTGTTGAAACCTGTTCTTCCAAAATTTGATGTTTATTTGGGATTAAGTCAAGCTTTCCTCTCCTGTAGAAGAGGGCAGCTTAGGTGGCATTAGGGAGAGAGAATTAGGAAGAAGAGGAGGGAAGGAGGGAAAGAAGACAGAAGGGAGGAAGGGAGGGAAGGAAGAAAGGAGGGAGAGAGAAAGAGGAAGGAAGGAGGGAGAGGAAGAAAGGAAGGAAGGAAGGAAGGAAGGAAGGAAGGAAGGAAGGAAGGAAGGAAGGAAGGAAGGAAGGAAGGAAGGAAGGAAGGAAGGAAGGAAGGACATAAAGAGGGAGAGAGGAAAGAAGGAGGGAAGAAAGGAAAGAAGTAAGAAAGGAAGGAAAGAAGGAAGGAAGGAAGGAAAGAAGGAAGGAAATAAAGAGGGAGAGAGGAAGGAAGGAGGGAAGAAAGGAAAGAAGTAAGAAAGGAAGGAAAGAAGGAAGGAAGGAAGGAAGAAGGAAAGGAAGGAAGGGAGGGAAGGAGGAAGAGAGGGAGGGAGGGAAGGAGGGAAGAAAAGGAGGGAGGAAGGGAGGGAGGGAAGAAAAGGAGGGAGGGAGGGAAGAAAGAAAGGAAAGGAGGGAGGGAAGGAAGAAAGGAAGGAAGGGACTTATTAAGGCCCTACTATGAGCCAGGCTTCACAAGTATTATTTCACTTGCTTCTCAGAAAAACTCTTGAGAAGCAGGTGCTATTATGTCCATTTTTTAGTTTAAGAAACAGAGGTGGAGAGGCATTAAGTGACTTGGTGTAAGTCACACAGTCAGTAAGTGGTTGAAGGCAAATCTGCACTCAGGTTTTCTTGACTCCTGGTGCAACCCTCTCTCCATCATACTCTGGCTGCCTAGAAGAAGTATCTTCACCTTCACTAAGTACTGTAATCGTTCTACCAATATTCATAATTTCTATTTCATCCTACCATATTTAAGGCCTTCCCACAAGATCATTTTCCATCTTGTGAATTCCCCAGGTTCCCCTCCCTACTACGTCCTCAAAATATTCCCACAAAATCAAGCTTCACCAATCCTCAACTAGCTTTTCCTTACCCCTTTTAGTCCATCCAATCCCTCTTCCTCTCTGCAGCCAAGTGGAAATGTGACAAAGTGGTCTAGAAGGAATGCCATCGATTTCTTGTCCCTTTCTCCTTGCCATCTGACTTCCGCTTCAGTCACTACAGAACATGCTCTCTCAAGGGTAGCAGATCATTCTTGGGCACCATGTTCAATGATCTGCACTTCTCATAGGACTCCTTTGCAGAATGGACATGGCTGGCCGTCCCCACTATCATATATTCTCTCTTCCCCACCATCTTGGTTCCCTTCTCACTTGTGAAAGTGCTCCTTTCTATCTTTGTAGGCAGCTCCTCACCCTGTAGTTTGTCATCCATTTGTATCTGCCTGTTTTTGAAATGAAATGTTACGTGCATTGTTGTTATTATATGCTACTTAATATATATGGATCTGTGTAACTGCCTGTGAATTTGCTCCTGAGATTTATTTTACCGGTTACTTCCGAGCTGTGGCTTGGAACAAACAGTTCATGTGGAAAGGACTGGGACATTTTAATTGGCTCAACATGAGTCAACAACATGACACAGACATTAGGAAGATTAAAGCACTCTTAGGCTATTTTAAGAGAAGTATAGTCATCCTGAGAGGAGGGGAAGTGGCAGGCCAACAATACTCTGGCTGGGACATACTACATATGACATATTGGCTCTAAGTATGGTCATTTTTTAGGAAGGACATCGATAAGTTAGAACTTGTCAGAAGAAAAGCTGACCAGCCAGTCCTTCAACAAGCATTTATTAAGAGCTTACTATATGCCAGTCATTGTCACTGAGGATACAAAAGGATTCACAACCATGCTATACAAGGATTTGATTAAAGGAATTAAAGATGGTTAGCCTAGAGAAAAAAAGGGTTATCATTTAGAGCAGGTGTAGACTTGCTCTGTTTGTCCTTAGAAGCCAGAAATAGGATGGCAGGATGAATAATGCAGGGAGCAAAATTTTACCTCAATCTAAGAAATGAGAGCAATTCAAAAGTCTTCAGAAGACTTCAAGGATGGATGAACATCACAGAAAGTTGTAGGAACATTTTCTACTTAAAAGACTTCGTGTTAATTGTGCTTTATATTTATTCTTCTCTCAGTTCTGCTTCTGACTCTCTAGACTTTGGGCCACCATGTTTTATCTGTTTTCTTATCCTGGAACAAGACCTTGTGGTCTTTTCACCTTGAAAATCTCTGCCCCCCTCAAACCTTATGGCTTCTCAATTTGGAACTATGCTCAAAAAGTTATCAAGTTGTGCATACCCTTTGACCCAGCAGTGTTTCTATTGGGCTTATATCCCAAAAAGATCTTAAAGGAAGGAAAGGGCCCCTCATGTGCAAGAATGTTTGTAGTGGCTTTTTGTATTGGCTAGAAACTGGAAACTGAGTGGATGCCCGTCAATTGGAGAATGGCTGAATAAATTATGGTATATGAATGTTATGGAATATTATTGTTCTGTAAGAAACGACCAGCAGGATGATTTCAGAGAGGCCTGGAGAGACTTGCATGGACTGATGCTGAGTGAAATCAGTAGAACCAGGAGATCATTATACATGGCAACAACAATACTATCTGATGATTAATTCTGATGGACATGGCTCTCTTCAACAATGAAATGTTTCAAACCAGTTCCAATTATTCAGTGAAGAAAGCCATACATACCCAGAGAGAGGGATATGAAATGTGGACCACAACATAACATTTTCATGCTCTCTATTAATGTTTGCTTGCATTGGGTTTCCTTTCTCAGATATTTTTTGTTCACGTAGATATGATTTTTCTTGCACAGCAAGATAAGTGTGGAAATATGTATACATATATTCAATTTGTCAAGTATTTTAACATAATTGACTTGTAGTGGACTTCCTGCCATCTAGGGGAGGGGAGAGGACTAGGGGGGGAAAATTTGTAACGGAAAGCTTTGTAAGGGTCAATGTTGAAGAACTACCCATACATATGTTTTACAAATAAAAAGCTTTAATAAACTGAAAAAAAAACCTTATGGCTCCTTATCCCATTTAGTTCTCTTGAAACCTCTATTTTGGGGAAGGGCCCAGGATCCCTACTCTCCATCTCAGCTTTGTCACCTTCCATTAGTTTGTAAGCTTCCTGAGGGCATGAACTATCTTTCTTCTGTCAGTCAAAAATAAACACCTAACAAGTCTCTACTGTGTGCTAGGCATTGTGCTAAGTATTGCTGGTATAAAAAGAGGCAAACATCAATCCCAGGTGGAGGAGACAATAAGCAAACAAAATTATGAGCCTGAGGGATTGGGGGGATGTTCTTTCCCTCAATAATAAAAGGGAAGGGAAGGAGGAGGTGTTTAGGGAGAAAAATGAGTTCTATCTTAGACCAGCTGAGTTTTAGCTGCCTACTAGACATCCAGTTTGACATGTTGGAAAAGCAAGATTGGAGATCAGCAGAGAGTATGGAGTAGGATAGAATAGAAGGACAGCTAGGTGAGACAGTGGATAGAGCACGAGTCCTGAAGTCAAGCAGACTTGAGGCCAGAATTCAAATCTGACTTCAGACACCAACTTAACTGTATGACCCTGGGCAGGACCCCACCAATAAAATGAGCTGGAGAAGGAAAAAAGAAAATTCAAAATGGGATCACAGAGTCAGACATTATCTAATTAAAAGAGATAAGGAAGGAAAGTAATCTTGATAAAGGGTATCATAAACAATGAAGAAGTTATGTTATTAAATGTATATGTACCAAGTGATAGTGCATATAATTTCCTAGAAAATATATTGAGCCAGTTACAGGAAAACAGACAGAAAAACTATATTAGTAGAGAACATCAACCTTCTTTTCTCAGAATCAGACAAATCTAATCACAAAATAAATAAGAAAGAAACTAGGCAGGTTAACAGAATCCTAAAAAAAACAAAAATCTAGATATGATAGATCTATGGAGAAAATTAAATAGAGACAAAGGAATACACCTTTTTCTCAGCAGTACATGGCAACTACACAAAAATTGATCATGTATTAGGGCATAAAAGCTTCACAATCAAATGCAGAAAGGCAGAAATAGTAAATGCTTTCTTTTCAGATCACAATGCAACTATTTGGAAAAATAGGTAAAGGAGTCCTGCCAAATTCCTTCTGTGACACAAAAATGATATTGATACCCAAACAAGGAAAAATCAAAACAGAGAAAATAAATTACAGATCAAGGAATACTGGAGAGTCAGGCATGATTGAATAACAATAACATGGATTTGAGAATCATTAGCATAAAGATAATAATTAAATCTATGGGAGATGATGGAACCACCAAGGGAAAATAGTAAATAGGGAAGAGCAAAGAGGGTCCAGGCCAGAACCCTGAGGGATACTCTGGTTAGAAGGTGTGCTTAATACAGGGCTTTGCACACAGCAAGCACATGATAAAAGCTTATTGATTTGGAATGGCTTGACTTGATCATACTTAGGTTGAAGAAGCATTCCACTCCTGTCCCTGTTCCTAACAAATAGGCCAGGTTTCCTCTGCTCGCTCATTCTGGAAATCCTCTTATAATCACTGTGGCCTGGTTGATCTGGAATTTCCAGTCCTACCTGCAGCCTTTTCAACCTGAATATCACTCTGCAAGGCCCACTCTCACTGATGAGCTCTTCCTAGGGTATCCATTTTGGGAAGGAGACTTAGCCAGCCTTCATTCCCCCTCCTGGCCCTGGCCCAGACTTCCAGATTTCAAAATGGTATATCTTCAGCTTTCTCATCTTGTGCCCCGGGCTTCCTTAATCTGAAATATTTTCACCTGGTTTCCCAGGTCGGGAATGTTCTCCTAACTCTACCTCCAGGCTTCCTTCAAGTCCCAACTAAAAATCCCACCTTCTTTCCTGATCCCCTTTAATTCTACTGACTTTCCTCTATGGATTATTTCTAATTTATCCTGTATGTAGCTCATTAATCTTCCTCCTTGAGAGCAGGAATTGTCTTTTACCTTTCTTTGCATCCCTAGCACTTAACACAGTGCCTCACATATTGTAGGGCTTCATAAATATCCTGAAACCTTCTCAACTCAGAATATCTCCCCATAAGATATGCACCCTTGTCCCACTAGGGAGTTCTTCTGGGGCCTCCATATTGAGGAGATGACCAAGGCCCAGTCTGTCTCTGACTTCCCTACTGCAAAACCATGCCCTCGTTGTAGATATCTTTGTTCTCCCCAGCCTCTTTTGCATGTTGTCCTCTCCTCCACTCATTTGAAACTAAGCACTTAAGGTCAGGGATTGTTTTTGCTTATATTTATATCTTTCCTAGGCACAGAGCCTAGCACAAAATCAGTGCATAATAATTTTTGTTCCCTTCCTTCCATCTTTCCTCTCTTCCTTCTGTTCTAATTCTAATCCCTGGCAAGCTGTGATCCTAGACTACTTCCTTCCAATTCTTAAGATTCTATGGCCCTAACTATATGAAGGTTGAAACATGGAAAATTTCATGAAAGGCATGGGAATTTTAAAGAGAAATGGAGGAGAACAATATGACCAAAGATAATTACTCTTATTTTCCTTATCTGTAAAATGGGGGCAATGATACTGGCCCTCCCTATATCATTACCTTGCAGTCAGGCTCTAATGAGGTGTCTGTAAAGCACTTTATAATTGGGAAGTATCCCGTGTATGTAAACTATTATCACCATTTGTAAGTCTAGGGTGTTGAAACAGTAGATTGGAATGGCCAGCCATGGAGATTCAAAGGAAAAAAAAAAGAGTCATCACATGCATATCGATCAGCAATATCTATTGGGTACAACGAAGTGCATTCATTCTATTTGTTGCTCTTCAGTCATTTTGGTAATGTCCAAATCTTTGTGACCCTATTTGGGTTTTTCTTGGCATTTGCCATTTCCTTCTCCAGACTGTTTCAGGGGTAAGTGACTTTCCTAGATTTACACAGCTATCTGAGAATGAATTTGAACTAAGGTCCCCCTGACTCCAGAGTCAGAGTTCTATCCACTGTTCATCATGCTGATGTCCATCTGGATTGTAACAAAGCTACATAAGCACTGAGCAAGACAAGCTGCATGGTCAGTGGAGCAATGCATCAACAACTTGCAGTATATACACGTAATGGAATATTATTGTACCTTAAGAAATGACAAAAGGGATGAATGCGGAGAGGATTCCTGATGTGATGTCCGGATTGGAACCACAATGTTCTGTTTCACAGACTGAGTGAACACCCAGCTTTTACCTCAACGGAGAGAAAACAGTGACAAGGGAGGGCAGAAGAAATAGAGCCCTTTACAGAGAGGTTACAAGCCCAATAAAGTGGACAGAACAAGAGACTATCAGGAAAGGCCAAGGGAAAGGAGGGAAAAGGAGGAAAGAAGGAGAGAGAAAAAGAACTGCAGCAGCACAGCCGCTCCAAACTACTACATGAAGTCAGAGGAAATGATGTTCACAAAGGGATAAAGACTTCATGGTGAAGAAGCTTCCTTCACCAGGCCAGTGGGCACCTTCTCAGCTCTTATGGCCAGAGCAGTAAAAGATTTAATGACTTGTCCAGAATAACAAAGCCAGGATTTCAGAGGGGACTTGAACCTAAGTCTGCATGGCTTTTAAATCAGTCTTCCATTTACTATGCCATGCTGTCTGTCTGTCTGCCTGTTTCTCTCTGTCTCTGTCTCTGTCTCTCTCTGTCTCTCTCCCTCCCTTGTTCTGTTTCTCTCCCTTCTTCCCTCCATCCCTCCCTCTCTACCTATTCTACCCTCTCCCCCCTACTCCCTCCATCTCTGTCTCTTTAAATTAATTATTTAATTTTAATTTTTAATCTGAACTTAAAGACCTCAAACAAAATGAATATTTCCATATACATTATAGAACAGAACTACATGCAAAACTAAATTTCTACCATATGCAATTCAACTTTCTTCCCAAGAATATATCCTAGGATTGCACATATTTAAATTATATCCAATTGCTTGCTGTCTTGGGGAGAAGAAAAATGAAGACAAAAGGGAAAAAAAATAGAACACAAGGTTTTACAATGATGAATGTTGAAAACTAACTTTATATGTATTTGGAAAAATAAAATACTATCGAGAGAGAAAAAAACATGACAACCAAAGTTATATCCTTATACCCTCATTTTATACTTCTACTTCTCTACTATATCTCTATGCCCAATACCCCCTTTTCAGCTTTTTGGTCTATATCTTCTGCTGCTAGACTGCAAACTTTTAGAAGACAGGAACTGCATTTCTTTTTCTTATTTATATTCCCATCATTTAGCAGACTTCTTGGCACATAATAGGCTCCTAATGAATGTTTGTTGACTGTCTAATATGTAATTTTCAAAACTGTTCTCCTTGTCTGTGATTCTTTATGGACTTCCTGATGTTCTCTTTTTTGGTTGCTGTTGTTGGGGGGGGGACCCTAATCTTTAAAATTCCTTTCCTTCCATCCTCATTGAAATAAACAGATAAATACATAAATAAATACATAAATACATAAAGCCTTGTCATAAATATACAAAGTCAAGCAAAATAATTTTCTATATGGTCATGTCCAAAGGAAAATGTCTCATTTTGCAACTTCAGGCTACTGTGACATATTGATTAAGAGGAGTCATCACCAGTCACCCTGACCTATGTCTTGCCACTGCACTCTAAATGATTCCAGAGGAGAAAGTTGAGGCTGATGATTTTGCACAACTCTGCCTCACTTAAATCCAATTCACTTCAAGTCAAGACATCACTCTCCCAATATCACTGATGTTTTTTGAGAATGAAGGACAAACAACAACAATAATCTTGGTTAAGAAATGGGGGATATGTACCTTCAGTGGTCCTCTGGAATCATAGTTGGCTACTGCATTAATCAGAGTACTTAGATCTTTCAGAGTTTTTTATTATATTTTTATTATATAAATTACTCTCTCGGTGCTGCTCACTCTATGAACTCAGTGTTTATATATATATATACATATATATATATATATGTCTTAACAGAATTTTCTGAGTTCATCTTTATCATTATTTCTTAAGATACAACAATATTTCATTGCATTCACATACCGTGTTTTGTTGAGCCACTCTTCAATTGATGGGCACTCTCATAATTTCCAGTTCACTGCTGCTAATAAATAGTTTTAAAAATACTCTGTACAAAAAAAATAAAATATTTTTTTAAAAAGTAGTCTGTATTCAGAGAGGCCTGGAGAGACTTGCATGAACTGATGCTGAGTGAAATGAGCAGAACCAGGCGATCATTATACACAGCAACAACAAGACTATGATGATCAATTCTGATGGACATGACTCTCTTCAACAATGAAATGCTTTAAACCAGTTCCAACTGGTCAGTGAAGAAGGCCATATACATCCAGAGAGAGGGATATGAATGTGGACCACAACATAACATTTTCATGCTCTCTATAGATGTTTGCTTACATTGGGTTTCCTTTCTCAGATTTTTTTTTCCTTGTAGGCGTGATTTTTCTCGCACAGCAAGATAAGTGGGGAAATATGCATACATATATTTGATTTGTCAAGTATTTTAACATAATTAACATGTAGTGGACTTCCTGCCATCTAGGGGAGGGGTGGGGACTAGGGGAGAAAAATTTGTAACGGAAAGCTTTGTAAGGGTCAATGTTGAAGAATTACCCATACATATGTTTTACAAATAAAAAGCTTTAATTTTTAAAAAAAGGAAAAAATGTAGTCTGTACATATAGATCCTTTTCCATTTTTTTCTTTATACGGCAAAGCCTAGAAGGACAAAGAGTATGTAGAGTTTAATTATTTTGGGGGATGTTATTCTAAACCACCTCAAAAATTTTAAAAGAACTATATAAATGTCAGCTACAATTTTTAAGTTTATTAATAACAATGATAATTTCTCAATTTCTTAATATAATTTCCAGTACCTTAGGTACATATCTAGATTATTATTGTTGTTGTTGTTATTATTTTATTCTTCTCATTGGGAAAAGATGGAATGCAAATAAAAACAATCTTGGAATAAGTCACTATCTTTTTATTATTATTATTTTAAATTTCCAGAACATTTTCTGTGTACCATTTCATGGAAGAACGAAATGACTGTTTTTTGTAACTGAACAAAATAATTAGGAAGTGAATTCATCTTCTCTAGGTTCAGTGTTATTAATATAATACTTGTTATCACATTCTTCTCATATTTTCTAAGAGAGTTCAGAAAGAAATGTTCTGGGAGAAAGTTTCTACCATGTTAATATGCTTTCATATTGTATGCTATGTTAACTATTAAGGATTTTTTTCATTAAATGAGAATGTATTGGGATTCAGGTTCCTCTTCCATCATCATTGAAACCATCTTCATGACAATTCTAATAGCAGATAAGATGACAAGGATAATTTGTATCATCTTCTATCTCTATAGTGTTTTCAATTCTTCCAGATTTTGAAATTTTTTCATTCTACATGGTTTGGGCATTGTAAATATTCATTATCATGCCATCCACAAAAAATGCTTCTCTAGGAACTGCAATATAGTCACAACCACCTGAAAAATTGTTCCAAATCACTAATAACAAAGAGAAATGAAAGTCAAAACAACCTTGAGGTTTCACCACATACCCTGCAAATTGGTGAATTTGCAAATGACAATACCCCATGTAGAGGAACAGGCATACTAATGCATCATTAATGGAACTGTGAAATGGTGTAATAATTTTGGATAATAATTTGGAATTATGAAAATAAAATGACCAAAATGTCCATTCTCTTTGAACCAGACTCCCTTACTAGGGTCACATTCCAAGAAATCTATGGATAAGAAAGTCCGCATATACTACAAAATATTTGTAGCATCTCTATTTGTGATAGCTAAGAATTGGAAACAAGGAAGATGTCCATCACCTGGGGAATGGCTAAACAAACAATCATATATAAATATAAAGGAATATTACAATGCTTTAAAAACTGTTATATGTTTTGAATACAAAGAAGCATGGAAAGATTGATGTGAACTGATGTAGAACCAAGACAACAATGTAACATAATAATATAAATGGAAAGACAAACTAAACGGCAAAAAAATCAAAAGTAATTACAACCAAAGTATAAAGGTCAAACAAGACTCCAGGGAAAAGATAGATATGAGAAGAAACCCTCAACTACCTCTCCATAGAGTTAAGATATCAATAGATGTTATATGTTGCATATATTTTTGAACTTCTTCAACATATCAATCAGTTGTGCAATTTTTTTCTTCTCTAAAAAACCATTACTTGTCCTGTAGGATAGCTCTCTGGGGAAGAAGAGTGATACTGGAGATAACTGTGGTGATTAACAGAAAATGTCAGTGAAAACTTATTTTAAAAAGACTTTCTAGGTTTTTTGTATCATTTTGTTCTTCAGTTCTTTTTCAGTCATGTGTGACTCTTCATAACCCCCATTTGGGGTTTTCTTGGCAAAGATACTGGAGTAGTTGGCCATTTTCTTCTCTAGTTCATTTGACAGTTGAGGAAACTGAGGTAAACAGGGTGAAGTGACTTGCCCAGGTCATACAAATAGTGTCTAGGACAGATTTTAGGCCAGATCCTTCTAACTTCAGGTCTAGTGCTCTACCCAGTGTGTTTGCAATGATTGTTCTTTTCAGTACATTCTACTTGCTGAATTCTCATGGATATTTTGTGGTTAATATTCATAATACAAAGAATTGTTATCTTTGGGTTTACAAAATATACTAAGAATGGAGCACAAAATAATTGGGTCATAGATTTAGAACTTAAACACTACTACGTCTAAACCTCTCATTCTACAGATGAAAATATTGAGGCAAAGAGAAGATAAGATAGAAGTAAGTAATTGGTTCAGAGACATACAGAGATTTCATTTCTATCCATTGTACCATTTAATTACCAACTTTATGTTTTGTTGTTGTTGTTGGGTTTTTTTGCTTTTTTTTGCTGAGGCAATTGGGGTTAAGTGACTTGCCCAGGGTCACACAGCTAGGGAATGTTAAATGTCTGAGACCAAATTTGAACTCAGGTCCTCCTGACTTCAGGGCTGGTGCTCTATCCACTGCGCCACCTAGCTGCCCCCAACTTCATGTTTTTCTATGCATCTGGAAGATGATAAATGTTTTCTCACTGGCAGTTACCTTGCTGTCTCCACAACTTCAAAATATAATCTTCATTAATCAATTATTCTAAGCTCCTTAAGGATAACCTTTTTTTACTTGCTGGTGGAAATGACCTGATCCTGAATCCCCATCATAAACTCCTGTTTCTATGAACAAATTTGCATGACTCGGTTAATTGATCAAGATTTCTTTGTTGATGTATTGCTGTTTGAGTTTATGTGGCTATCAGTCATGGAGAGCCCCATTACTGTTGTTGCTATCACCATTATTATCAATGGCATATTATGCTTCAAAGTTTGTACATTATCTTTGCTAAGTCCTGGCTCCCTAAGCAAGAATTTCAGAAATATCCTAAATATTTGATAAATGCAACTAAATAGTTCTCTAACAGAGAAGTACCTCTCTTCCCTCTGGACCCCAGGGCAATGCAGAAGATGCTAGGATCATGTTTGTGCCTATGGGGAGGATACTGAGAGGAGATGCTTCTTCCTCTCTCTGGTCTCAAAGTGCCTCAAGATAAGTAGAGGGTTCTGGGAAATGAAGGGAACCAGAGGGAGCTGTTCTAATCCCTGAACTGTTCTTTCCCAGTGAAACTTCGAGTTTAGTGCTAAGGGCAAAGACAGCTGTAAAAGCCAAAGTTGGGTAGCAAAGGTCACAGCAGTAGAGGCTTAACCAGCTGCTGCAGCCTCCAGCAGTATCCAAATTGCCTAGATATTCCAGGAACTCCAGAAATAAATACATCAACAGCGGCCAGCAGCGATATAGAAAAAGAAAAGAACAAAGCTTTCATTGCATCCACATCATAGACTCTTGAATATTTTACAAATATATTGTCATTAACTCAACCCTGATTTACTCAGATATGAACTTGATAGGTGAAGTCTCCCAGAAACCCAGGAGAAAGAAAGGGAAAAAAGGAGTTGCTCAACAATCTCAACGTGTCTCCTGATAACTGAAAAATAAACCAATTTCCAACAAGAAGAATCTCTGCTCAGGAGCCAAATGTCAGTTTACTTTCAATATAAGCTATCTATGTTAATTTTAACTTATACCTCCATTATCTCATTACATCAAAGGAGTGCAGATTTCAAGCTGGAAAAGACATTAGAAATCATCTAGCTTCCCACAGTTTAGAAGCAGGTGGAAGGCATTTGCTGGACCTAGATTCACATTTGACTTCAGATATTTACTAGCTATGTGACCCTGCGTGAGTCACTTACTCTCTCTGCCTCAGTTTCCTTAATTGTAAAATATAGGCTAATAATAGTACTTAGTTCCCAGAAATTGTTGAGGATAAAATAATAGCATATTTGTAAAGCTTTGCAGACATTAAAGCTCTATACAAATGCAAGTTATTATTTCTAATAGCATTGTTTGGAGTAGTATTACTCTTTGCAAACAGGGATTATTTCAATTACTGGTTTTCTGTCCTCACTGTCTAACATAGTGTCTGAAGCATGATGCTGTCCAGTCATTTAGGCACTTCTGACTCTTCAAGACCATGTATGGGGTTTTCTTGGCAAAGTTATTGGATTGTTTTGTCATTTCCTTCTCCAGTGGATTAAAACAAAAAAGTAGTTAAGTGACTTGCCCAGGATCATATTTCTAGTGAAAATCTAAGTCCATATTTGAACTCAGGTCTTTCTGAATCCAGGATCAGCACTTTATCCACTGAGCCATCCAGCCACTTATCTACAGCAGAGGAAAAGAAATGGATTCTTCAGACCAAATAAATAAATTGATCAATGAAACATATATATGTGTGTGTATGTATAATATTATACATTTTATATGTGTGTATACATATATATTCCCTATTCCCCACCTCAAGGAATTGGGGTCTATAGCCACTAATGAAAAAAACCTAGAAATGTTGGGTGGCAAATTCTCAAGACAGAATTTCTTTTAAAAAAGAAAAAATATTATGGAAAGCATGGAAAGGGTTAAAGGAAAATCCCAAATAGGAACTGGTCTCAGCATCAGGAGAGCAGGAATCTGTTTCCTGGACTGTGGGCACTCTTTGGTCTGAGGTCCAGCCAACCTCTCTCCAGGTCAGTCTCGAAAAGCAGTCTGAGGCCCTTTGGTTAGGTCACATGAGACATCCCTACTAAATGTCTCAGACAGAAATCGAGTCAGGCTTCCCTGGCTCCATCTTCAGCATTCCATCCATGAGAGCACACTGCTGCTCCAGGAATTATTAAATATGTCTCATTACCTACATAACCAAAAAGTCATGGGATTTTGAGGCTAGTGGGCAGGGGCAGAGCGAGAAGGGGAGACAAGAAATCCCTTCATTTTACAAGTGAGAACACTGAGGCAAAGAGAGAGAAACTTGTCCATGGACAATAGAAGAACAAGGACTAGAACTCAGTCTCATCCTCAGCACCACCTCATGCTATCCCCTGGCCCTCTGTTCTAATCTTATCAGCAGTGCACCTAAGCTTTAATAGGCACAATTTTTCCCCAAAGGCAAAGCACAAAGACTGAAGTTTACTTTCTCCAGCAGAGGAAAACAAATATATTCCAGTTTTATTATCCAGATAAATAAATTGGTGAATAAAACACGTTTTATAGAGTCATAGAATTTTGAGAGATGGTAGGGAACTTAGAAATCGTTTATTAATATTAATCACTCCCATTTATATAGCACTTTATGGTTTACCAACAACTACAAAAAATTTTCTCCCAACAATACTGGGAGGTAAGTAATACAAATAAGTTTTGTCTTCTCATTGTGTCAAGTACAAAGGTCATTGTTGTTCAGTTGTTTTCAGTCACATCTGACTCTTCGTGACCCAATTTGGGGTTTTCCCAGCATTTTGCCATTTCCTTCTTCAGCTTGATTATAAATGAGGAAACTGAGGCAAAAAGGGTTAAATGACAAAGTATCTGAGGCTGGATTTAAACTTAGATCTTCCTTACTCCAGGTTAGGTGCTCAATCCACTGTGCCACCTAGTTGCCTTGATATCAAAGTAATAATAAACTTGAATTTTTAGATTCCAAGTTCTCTTTGCACCACATCTTGTTATGTCTCAAAAACCAACCCTTTCATTTTATAAATGGAAAACTGACCCCAGAGCAGTCTTTCACATGGTACACAAAAAACAAATACTTAATGAATTATAATTTGTGTAAAATGTGATTTGCCTGAGCTCCCTTACTAAGGGATGTATGAAAGGGATGTATGAAATTGATATTGCCAGAGCTCCAGCCTCTCAATTCTTGGCTCAGAGCTCTTTCTTTTACACAGGGATGCACTTTGTGCCCCTCACCCCCAACTTGAGCTTAAAAGGAAGCATGTCATGGTGGGGAAAGCACTAGAATGACATGAAGGGGATCTAGATACAAATTCTTCCATTGACATTAATTCTGTGGCCCTGGATGAATAACTTGACCTGAATTCAAGACCATCTTGAGTTCAAATTCTTCCCCAGATATCTGTTATGTGACCTGGGCAAGTTGGTCAGTCTACAAGCATTTATTAAGTGCTTACTATGTGCTAAGCACTGTCCCAAACACTGAGGATGCAAATACAACCAGAAAGAAGTACAGTCATCGATCACTAGAAATATATGATCTCATATACACATATACATATGTGTGTGTGTATAGAGACAGAATATTGTAAACTCATAGATGTGTATATTACTGTCCTCCTCCCCCTATCATAGAAGGTCATATTTTCATATTCCTAGCATCAAATGTATACCTACTTAGTACTTAATGCCTATTAGTTAATTGATAGGCAAATAAGTAGGCACATATATAATTTATATACCCTCTCTCCTTCTTACTATTCTCACCTCAGTCCAATTTTTGTACATTTATAAATTCTTATATTTATGTATTAGATTTTGGGAACCACTACCTAAACTAACAATTGTATATCACTGACATCTATATTAATTTAGGTTTTTCAAAGTGCCTTCCATAGATGATCTCACTTTATTCTCACAACAATACTATGAAGTAGGTAGATGTTCTAACTATCCCTACTGTACAGGTAATAATAATAACTAATACTTATATAACATTTTATGGTCTAAAAAACACTTTATAGATAGGATCTCATTTTATCCTCATAACAACCCTAAGAGGTAGATTGCTATCATTATCTCCATTTTACAAAGGAGGAAAACTGAGGCAGATTGAAGTGAAGTGACTTCAATTCCAATATTCAATCCATTGTGTCCCCTAGCTGCCTCAACAGTAGATTCTGTGTGTGTGTGTGTGTGTGTGTGTGTGTGTGTGTGTGTGTGTGTAAAAAAATAAGGACACCTTAGCTTAGGTTTCTTTTTGGGGGATAGTGGGATAGGCAGATTGATTAAGAAATGATAAGTTTTCCAGAGAATAAGGATTCAGCAGTCACTGATGTTTATATAGAGAATGATTTATTTATTACAAAACACAAATTAATATTCACTTTAAAACATAAATAAACTATTTGATTCCAAATAAAACAAGGAGCAAAAAGAAATCAATGAAGAAAAGGTCTTCTGTGTCTCTTAGTTGGCACTCCTGGGAGGCCCTCAGCCTATTCTTGTTTTGGTCCCTCTCGGCTCATGGGCAGCTGCTGAGCAATCTGATCTTCAAGGCTTAAGTGCTGCTTGTCTTGCTAGCAGGTACTCTCTCTCTTTAATTTACCTGCTCTGAGTGGTTCTATTTTTCTGAAACATCCTTCGAAGCAGTCTTCCTTCCCCAACTCTTCTGAAATAATCTCTAAATTCCCAGCCCTCCCAGGGACTGTTTGGTCCAAACTCGTCATCCCTATACAGATAAGAACCAGAATTTTTCAGTAATTTATTTAAGGTTACCCAGTTGTTAGGGATAGAGGAATGGGTCGTAGAGCCCCTAGAATGGGTCCAAAATCACCTGATTTTGCTAGGTGATTGGTTCTTGGATTTGGATCACACAGTTTTGACTTACTTGAAGCCCTGGATTCCCACACTGGAATTCCCTTTGACCTCTGACTCCTCTGAGATCCTCCATTTAAGAAGGGGGCCCTGACCAGTTTACCATGCCCCTTGCCTGGCTACCCCTTCCCCTTTTTATGTGCTGTCTTCCCTGATAAGCTCACATGCTTTTAGTGGACAAGAATTGTCTTTCTACTTGCATTTGCACCCTCAGCACTTAGTACAGAGCAAGAACTGACTGACTTCACTAAGAGCTGAGGGATCAGAAAAGGTACCAGCTCAAAAGAGAAATTTGAGCTGAGGCTAGAAATAAGGGAGAAATCCAAGGAGTTGAACTGAGGGTGGAGTGCATTCCAGGAATGAGGAACAAGCTGTGCAAACGTGCGGAGATGGGATGAAAGCTGGTATGTGAGCAACAAGATCAGTTCTGCTGGATGGGAAAGTACGGGAAGGGGAGAAAAACAGTCTGAGCATGTGTGAGCCTCAGTGAGGGGAGGAGGGGAGCAGGGCAGTGATACAAGGGAAAGAGCCTTGGACTTGGCCCCAGAGAACCCATTTCTGATTCTTTACACTTGGAGGGGAAGGGCATTGGGCAGGTCACTTAACTTGTCCAGGTCTCCTCTCTAAAAGAAGCAGGCTGGACTTGTAATGATCTCTTACTTCCTAACTCTGGATCTGTGATTTTAGAATTATAAGGCTGGGGAGGCAGATTGGAGCCAGATAGTGAAAGGTCCAACAGAGGTGTTTGTGTCTGATCAGAGAGATAATTAGGAGCCACCTGAATTTATTGAAAAATGACTGGTCACTCCCATGTCTTAGGAGCATCCCTTTGACAGAGAGGGCAAAGAAGAATTGACCATAGACTTAGGGACCCAAGGTCATCTTGTCTCTTTTGCAGATGAAGAAACTGAGTCCCAGAGGATTTAAATGATTTACCCAAGGTTACAGAGAATAATTGACAGAGGGCAGAGATAGAGACTGGACATTTGATTTCATGAATATAGGGGAATCTCTCTTAAAAACATATACTGGCACCTCTGTAATCTGCCTGAAGAATTGCCTAGATTCAGAATCAAACACAGAAGTTAAACCCCCCCCCCCCAGTGTCTGGTAAACCAGATTAAAATAACTGGAAAATATTCACCAAAATAAATAAAAATATATTACTCAAATGTTAATTTGCAGTTTTCATGTCATTATGTAGCTCCTCAACATCCATTTCTTTTTTGAGTTTCACACCCCCACTCTAGAACACAAAGTGGTTAAGTAACTGGCCCAGGGATATGCTGCCAATGTTTACCAGAAGCTAGACTTGAATCTAGGGCTTCCTGGCTTGGAGGTCAGTCAGCTCTCTCTCCATCAGGAACACTACCCCAGTCAGGGTTAAGATTCAAAACCATGTCTCTAACTCCAAATCTAATGTCCTCTCCACAGTATCATGCAGCCACTGGTTGAGGATGGCTGTAAAATTGGAACTATGAAAAGAAAATGGTCCCATATTTCATATGGGAAAATTACAGGCTTTCTGACATAAGTTACTTAAGGAATTGGTGCTGCACAGTTTCTTGGTAACGTCATGTTAGGGAAAAGTGATCCATAGACTAGACAGAGCCAAAGGAACTCAGTCAGCCTAGAGAAGAGGGTTCCGGCTGAGTGCACCTGCCTCTTTTAGCTCACTTTGCAGGAATTACAGCCAGCAGGGCCTGAACTCAGCTAATAGAAGCCTTCGCTTGAACACTGCAGTCACTAGAGTGAAGAAGCCTAGAATCTTATAAAGAAAAGAAGTGAAAGGCAAGATTGTTGACCTCTTTGCAGTGGTTTTTAAAAGTCACAGTGATTTTGCGTCACCATACCCCCACTTTTTAGGGGAAAGCATCTGCTTTCCATATCATCTCATCAAATGAATCACTGAAATTCAAAAATTATAAGGGATGTTAGGGGTCATCTGGTCCAAACTAAACAAGAATCCCCTCTATAACTGACCTAATTTACCTGACCTTTGCTTAAAGACTTACAATGAGGTCTCTATTGATATTTGCTTGCATTGTGTTTCCTTTCTCTGATTTTCATTTTTTTCTTGTAGATAGGATTTTTCTTGCACAATTTGTCAAGTATTTCAACATTATTAACATGTAGTGGACTTCTTGCCATCTAGGGGAGGGGAGGGGACTGGGGGTAAAATTTGTAATGGAAAGCTTTGTAAAGATCAATGCTGGGGAACTACCCATACATATGTTATACAAATAAAAAGCTTTAATAAATTTTTTAAAAAAAGACAATGAGGAAGAACCCACTGAGTTCTGAAGGAGTCCATTGATCTTTTGGGTAGCTCTACTTCATCAATCAAATGAGCTGGAGAAGGAAATGGCAAACTACTCCATTATCTTTTTTTAAAGAAATTATTTAAGTATCTATTTTTAAAGGTTTTTTTGATAATAGCTTTTAATTTTCAAAATACATGCAAAGATAGTTTTCAACATTCACCCTTGCAAAACCTTGCATTCCAAATTTTTCTCCCTCATTTCCCCTCACCCTCCTCCCCTAGACAGCAGGTAATCCAATATATAATAAACATGTGTCATTCTTCTATACATATTTCTATAGTTATCATGCTGCACAAAAAAAAATCAGATCCCAAAGAAATCATAAAGAAAGGAAAGGGCCCCACATGTGCAAGAATGTTTGTGGCAGCCCTTTTTGTAGTGGCTAGAAACTGGAAATTGAATAGATGCCCTTCAATTGGAGAATGGCTGAATAAATTATGGTATATGAATGTTATGGAATATTATTGTTCTGTAAGAAATGACCAGCAAGATGATTTCAGAGAGGCCTGGAGAGACTTGCATGAACTGATGCTGAGTGAAATGAGCAGAACCAGGAGATCATTATACACGGCAACAACAGTACTATATGACGATCAATTCTGATGGACATGGCTCTCTTCAACAATGAAATGTTTCAAACCACCTCCAATTGTTCACTGAAGAAAGCCATATACACCCAGAGAGAGGGATGTGAAATGTGGACCACAACATAACATTCTCATACTCCTTGATTGATGTTTGCTTACATTGTGTTTCTTTTACCTGATAGATATTTTGTGTAGATAAGATTTTTCTTGCACAACAATGATAAGTTTGGAAATATGTATACATATATTCGATTTGCCAATATTTTAACATAATTAACATGTAGTGGATATCCTGCCATCTAGGGGAGGGGTGGGGAGTTGGGGGGAAAAATTTGTAATGGAAAGCTATGTAAGGGTTATTGTTGAAGAATTACCCACACATATGTTTTGCAAATAAAATAAAATTAAAAAAAAAGATTAGTAGACTGAAAATACTATGTTATGGAAAGGTAATGCAAGCTTGGTAGCTGAGATGGCTCAGTGATAAGGTGCTGGGCCTGGAGTGAGAAAGTCCTGGTTTTAGATACTAGCTGTGTGACCTTGAGCGACCTCCGTTTGTTTTGTGGAGAAGGAAATGGAAAATATTTCCACTATCTTTGCCAAGAAAACCCTACGGACATTATGATCCGTAGAGTCACAGAGTAAGACAACAGTGCAGCCTTAGGCTGAATTGAGAGATGGTGTTGTGACTTGGATAATGATAGTTCTACCGTCCCCTGCCTTGGAGAGATCACCGTATTTCTGTGCAATGTGTTTTGGAAAAGCTTCTGATCCATTGGAGAGGACTTCAGTAAGCATGGTGACAGGACTTAGGTTCCTCTCCTATCAGAATGGGATGAAGAAGGGTAGGCTGTTAGGTGGAATAGAGATTAGACTTTATCTACTTGGGCCAGAGGGAAGACTCAGAGCAAAGAGGCAGGTTATAACTATCACCACCATAGGAATGTTAGCTAACCTTTATATAGAGCATCAATTCTCAAAGTGTTGAAGTTCTGACACCCTTTTAAAAAACCTGTGAAATCAAAACTTTTTATAATGAAATGTTATTTGCCTATTAAAATATTCCTCCCTCTTCCAACTACATATCTATGTGTGACTGGATTTTCTTTATATACTTCAATGTAAACAACATATTGCCACAAATTAATGCAGAAGTAGATATGAGAATCCAACTATCTTCTATTCAGCTGGACATTAGATTTGTAAAAATATTGAAAACAATACCATTCCTATCACTAATTTTTGGAAAAATAGTTATTTTTCACAAAATAGATTATTTATATTAATGTGTACTTTATTATTATTTAAAAATGAATTAATATTAAAATGTTTTATTTTCTAATGTAAATATTGATTGACATAACCCACATTAAAAAAAAAACAAACAAACAACAAACCTCTTTGGAGTTCTCAATAATTTTTGATAGTGTAAAAGCATCTTGAGGCCAAAATGTTTGAGAACCCCTGATACTGACCTTTAAGTTTGCAGAATGCTTTACAACTCATTGGATCTTCACAACAACCCAGTGAGATAGATGCTATTATTATCACCATTTTATGAATGAATCTCCATAAAGTTAAGTGACTGATTCAGGGTCATACAACTAAAAGGAAACAAGGGTAAGATTTGAATGCAGGTCTTTCTGACTCTAGGTTTAGCATACCATCAATTTGCCACCTAGTGGCATCAAGGTTTCTTATTAGGAAAAACTCAACATTGAATTATTGTTCAGTCTTTTCAGTCGTGTCCAACTCTGTGACCTCATTTAGGGTTTTCTTGGCAAAGATACTGGAGTGGACTGGGTCTGTATCCCAAAGAGATCATAAAAAGGAAAAAAAAAACCTATATGTGCAAAAATGTTTGTGGCAGCCATTTTCATAGTATCAAGAAACTGGAAACTGAATGGATGCCCATCAATTGGAGAATGGCTGAATAAGTTATGGTATATGAATATCATGGAATATTATTATTCTATTTTTATAATGAAAAACGACCAGCAGGATGATTTCAGAGAGACTTGCATGAACTGATGAAATGAGTGAAATGAGCAGAACCATACCCAGAGAGAGCACTGTAAGGGACTGAGTGTGAATCACAACATAACATTCTCACTCTTTTTGTTATTTTTTGCTTACTTTTTGTTTTCTTTTTCATTTTTTTCCTTTTTGATCTGATTTTTTTTTTAAATTTTATTTTATTTGCATAACATATGTGTGGGTAATTCTTCAACAATAACCCTTACATAGCTTTCCATTACAAATTTTCCCCCCAACTTCCCCACCCCTTCCCTAGATGGCAGGATATCCACTACATGTTAATTATGTTAAATATTGGCAAATCGAATATATGTATACATATTTCCAAACTTATCATTGTTGTGCAAGAAAAATCTTATCTACACAAAATATCTATCAGGTAAAAGAAACACAATGTAAGCAAACATCAATCAAGGAGTATGAGAATGTTATGTTGTGGTCCACATTTCACATCCCTCTCTCTGGGTGTATATGGCTTTCTTCAGTGAACAATTGGAGGTGGTTTGAAACATTTCATTGTTGAAGAGAGCCATGTCCATCAGAATTGATCGTCATATAGTACTGTTGTTGCCGTGTATAATGATCTCCTGATTCTGCTCATTTCACTCAGCATCAGTTCATGTAAATCTCTCCAGGCCTCTCTGAAATCATCTTGCTGGTCATTTCTTACAGAACAATAATATTCCATAATATTCATATACCATAATTTATTCAGCCATTCTCCAATTGAAGGGCATCTATTCAATTTCCAGTTTCTAGCCACTACAAAAAGGGCTGCCACAAACATTCTTGCACATGTGGGGCCTTTTCCTTCCTTTATGATTTCTTTGGGATATAAGCCCAATAGAAATGCTGCTGGGTCAAAGGGTATGCACAGTTTGATAACTTTTTGAGCATAGCTCCAAATTGTTCTCCAGAATGGCTGTATCCGTTCACAGCTCCACCAACAATGCATCAGTGTCCCAGCCCTCCCACAACCCCTCCAACATTCATCATTAACTTTTCCTGTCATTTTAGCCAATCTGACAGGTCAGTCTACTAATCTTAAGACAAATTGTTATATCATAACATCTCCCTCATATTAAACTTGTAAAGAATATATATTAATATGGATGCTGATTTAGATATAACCTCATGTCTTCCCCGAGCTTCAGTCCTGCATCACCAGCTGCTTGTTTGAAGTGGATGTCTCAAAGACATCTGAAGTTCTACATGTCAAAAACTAAATTTGTTGTCCTTTCCCCCAACCTCCTCCCTCCAAGCTCAATGTGGGAAAATAGGTGTACAAATGCACCATTGGGGGAACTATGAACTAGTCCACCATTCTGGAGAACAATAAGGGGATATGCCCCTTATTTTTAAAACTGTTCATATCCTTTGATCCATTAGGATCTATACCTCAAGAGAACAAAGGGCCTACTAGGTCTATACCTCAAAAGATCAAAAAGAAAGAAAAAAAGATTCCTGTGTACAAAAAATAATTACATCAGTTTTTTTTGGTGGTAGCAAAAAAAAAAAGAAAGAAACTGAGGGGACAAATTACAATTAGGTGAAGGAGATGGAATACTATTGTGCTTTAAGAAATGATGAAATGAATGCTTTCAGAAAAACCTGGGAAGATCTATGTGACCTGATTCAAAGTAAAGTAAACCAAATCAAGAAAATAATCAACAAAGAAACTAATATTTTAAGGAAAATCAACTGTGAAAGAGTTAGCAATTCTAATCAATGCAATGAACCACCCCAATTCTAAAGGATTCATGATAGAAAATGCTATCCATCTGCAAGTAGAGAACTGATGGATGTGTAGTGCAGATTGAAAAATATTTTCCCCTTCATTTTTCCCCCTTAAAACATGGCTAATGTGGAAATGTTTTGTGTGACTGGATATGTATGATGGGAATCATGTTTCTCACTTTATCAGAGTGGTGGAAAGAGGAAATATGGAATTAAAAATAAAAATAAACTTTTAAGAAAATGAATAAAAATTCAAAAATAAGTTCTTCCACACTTTCCATTTTGTTATTGAAATTGTTACCATTCTTTCAGTATCTTAGATTCACAACTTTTGCTTTATTACCTGTTTCATATTCTCCCTCATTCCACATTTCCACAATCAGTTGTCAAATCTTGCTGTTTCTAGGTCAATAGCATCTCTAAGATCTTACTCTTTCTTCTCACTACGCATTGATCCTTGGGACATTATATTGGAGACTTCCTGCTTAATTGACATTGACTCATTAATGACTATTAATTGGCTCTAACCAGTTCTGAATGTACCCAATAATAAAATGATCTAACACAAAAGTCATGGAAATAGTGAGCCTCATAAATATAAATTTTTTTTTCACTCTATTCCTGCTAATTTCACACACAGTTTCAGAAATACCTGTCTTTGTTTATAAACTTGGCAGAGTCAGTCACTAGTTTATTTAGAATGCAAGTAGTCATGCCCCTTGGTTAGATGAAATGTTTATCTTAGCAACGAAGTGAAAGAAAGTCAATCAGCTACTAGATGTGCTGGCATTGATTAAAGCCTTTCCCTCCTTTTATGTTTTCTAAAACAGTGTTACTGAGCTAGTCATCTTCACTGTGCTAGGATAGATAGAATGCCTAGTGAGTCCATCCTTTGGGAATTCCTGCTGTTGGCATCTGCTTTCAGCAGCCAAAAGAAAGGTGGAAAGCTGCTGGGTTATGGCACATTATCAAGATTTTCTAATTATAAAACAGTAATAACAACAAGCATCTTTCATTTTTATTGGGTAATTCAGAGCATAAGCTACTTGAGTACAAGGATTCTTTTGTGCTGTTTCTTGAGCATTCCTAATTTATTGTGGTTGATCCATGTTGCTTATAATTAAAATTAATATAAAATTTCAAAGGGTCTTATAATCATGTATAAGTTATTTTTCACAAGGACACTGGAGAGTTTTATAATTTCCGTATGAGAAGGAGTGTGGTTTAATTCAGGGAACAAAATCCCAGGTAAAAGAATTCTACTACTTTGGGGAATCAGACTTCCAAAAATTCTCCATAACAAAGAATACCTTTCTACTTTCCAAGTACTCTCCAAGGCAGAAGAAAAGATTCAAAGTGGAGGTGGGATGCAGAAAAGGAAAGAAAGAAAGGAAGGAGGGAGGGAAAGAAGGGAAAGGAAAAAAGAAGGAAGGAAGGAAGGAAGGAAGGAAGGAAGGAAGGAAGGAAGGAA
>JAJPUD010000013.1:1087901-1157693 GCA_023553655.1 Myrmecobius fasciatus | reverse complement strand
GGGAGGGAGGGAAGGAGGAAGGGAGAGAGGTAGAGAGGAAGGGAAGGAAGGAGGGAGGGAGGGAGGATCTGAAGTGGCAGAAGGAACAAGAAGGAAGGGAATAAGCATTTATTAAGCATTTACTATGCATCCAGCACCATCCTAGATACTTTACAAATATTATCTCATTTGCCCTTCACAGCAATGCTATAAGGGAGAAGCTATTATTAAACCCATTTTACAGTTGAGGAAACTTATGCAAACAAAGTCTAAGTAACTTGCCCTTGGTCATACACCTGGTATTTAAATTTGAGTAATCCTGACTCCAGCAGGTGACACAGTGGACAGAGTGTCAGGTCTGAAGTCAGGAAGATTCATCTTCTTCAGTTCAAATCTGGCCTCAGACTTTTATTACCTGTGTGGCCTTGATTGCCTCAATTTCTTCTACGTCAAATGAATTAGAGAAGAAAATGGAAAAATCTTCAGTATCTTTGCCAAGAAAACTCCAAGTAGATGCATGAAGAGTCAGACATGACTAAAGACAACTAAATCAAACTTCCAAACTCCAGGCCTAGCATTCTATCCATTGCACCACCTAGCAAAGAGAAATCCTGGAGGAGATGACATTTACAGGACAATTAGACCCTGGCCCAATCAACTGACAAATATTTATTTAGTACTTACAGTATTGTGTGAACAGCTTTGTTTTAGGTATTAAGGAGGTTTACCATCTATTTTGGGAGAAAACAATATAATGGATGTAGCATAGATAAAGCTGTAGTTTTGAAAGCAAACTCTCACTGGATTGAAGCTAGCTTAACCACCTCCCAATTATACTTATACTAGACAGTCAGGATGTTTTCCCTAAAGGGTAGCCACGCTAAGACTACCCATTCTCAAGAGTTCTTAAGCCCCTACTGGTATATTTCCCATTTACACAAATTCATCACTATGATATGGTTAACTCTTAAAATATGAAACATAAATTAGAAGGCAAAAGCAAAAATAATCATAATAGAAATAATTTTTAAATTACAATTTATCCTAAGACCTAGGTCATTATCTCTCATCAATATACAGTTCATGTGAGACAGAGAAAGAAGAGTAGACAATACCATAAAAGCCTAGCAGAAAGGCACATGAATAGGGAAACTCATGACCCTAGACTTGGAGCCTTAATGTGGTCTCTTTGGAGAACAACCTGAACCCTATGTTAGTCATATAGACAAGAAATGATCTTCTGAACCTCTTTGCTTTTCTGCTAGACAAAGTAGTGTCTCTGCTACTCTGTGGTTAATGAAGCCATTCTTTTAGCTAAAAGTAATTCTTTTAGTTAATAATATCCTTAAGCATGGGAATCTACAGAAATTCCAGATCCATTTCCTCTTTGTGAAAAGGCCATGTGGTCCCCCTTTTAGTGAAAATCCATTTAAGCTTTTTATCTGTACTTTCTAGGATCCGAGAAATGTTCTCCTCAAGACAAGAAAGAAAATGAAGGACACCATAGCTAAGAGTTTGAAGGGTCTCCCTTCTCTCAAACTATGGATGGCTCTAGAAAGCAAGGCAACTTTCTACCAGCTAGTTCTCAGCTTTCCCCAGTTAGCTCCCAGCAACAAAGTACTATAAGCCAGGGACTATACTGAGTACTGTGGATACACAAAAAGAGGCAAAAACTAGTTTCTTCCCTTAAGGAGCTTACAATCCAATGTGGAAGATGACATAAATATACACAAAGCAAACTTGCATACATATATATATGATAAATAGAATATAATTAACAAAAGGAAAGTTTTGGAATTAAGAGAAGTTGGGAAAGACTTTCTATAAAAGATAGGATTTTAGTTGGAACTTAAAGGAAGTCAGAGAAATGTGGAGAGAAAACATTTTGGAAGGGAGGACAGCCGGAAAAAATGCCAGCAACTGAATGATAGAGTGCCTTGTTTGTGGATTTGCAAGAAGAGGTGGCAGCTGGGTTATGAAGGACTTTGAACACCAAATAGATGATCAGATACTTGTTCCTGGAGGCAAATGGGATTAGGGAGTAGGAGAATGGTGACTTGGTCTAATCTCCACTTTAGAAACCTGAGGGCAGAAAGGATGGTGGACTGGAGTGGGGAGACCCACCAGCAGGTCCTAAAGTGATGAGGGCTTGCACCAGTGCCAGAGGAGAGGGCATTTTCTTTTTTTTTTCTTTATTAAAGCTTTTTATTTGCAAAACATATGTATGGGTAATTCTTCAACATTAACCCTTACAAAGCTTTCTGAAAAATAGAATATATTTATGCATATTTCCACACTTATCTTGCTGTGCAAGAAAAGTTGTGTCTAGAAGAAAAAAATCAGAGAAAGGAAACACAATGCAAGCAAACATCAATAGAGAGCATGAAAATGTTATGTTGTGGTCCACATTTCACATCCCTCTCTCTGGGTGTATATGGCTTTCTTCACTGAACAATTAGAACTGGTTTGAAGCATTTCATTGTTGAAGAGAGTCACGTCCATCAGAATTGAGATATAGTATTGTTGTTGCCGTGTATAATGATCTCCTGGTTCTACTGATTTCACTCAGCATCAGTCCATGCAAGTCTCTCCAGGCCTCTCTGAAATCATCCTGCTGGTCGTTTCTTACAGAACAATAATATTCCATAACATTCATATACCACAATTTATTCAGCCATTCTCCAATTGATGGGCATCCCTTCAGTTTCCAGTTTCTAGCCACTACAAAAAGGGCTGCCACAAACATTCTTGCACATGTGGGTCCCTTTCCCTCCTTTAAGATCTCTTTGTGATAGACTGCTGAGTCAAAGAGTATGCAGTTTGATGACTTTTTGGACATAGCTCCAAATTGCTAGGAGAGGGCATTTTCAAGTCATTGCAAAGGTGAAATCAGGAGGTCCTGGGTGCAAGCTGTGGGAGGATGGGGGGGGTCTAGGATTACTCCTGGCTTGTGATACTAAGGGGTTGGGAGGGTGGTGTGCCTCTGGGAAGGTAGGAAGGAACTAAGGGGAGGGTAGACTTGAGAATCATCAGTAAGAAAGTAGTAATTATATTCATGAGAGCTGATGGGATCACCAAGTGAAATATTATAGAGGGAAAAGAGAAAAAGCCCAGGAGAGAATGCAGAGGGACCCCTGAGGTTGGAGGGTGTGATCTGGAGGAGGGTGGTCAGAGAAGTGGGGGAGAACCCCAAAACCCAGAGAGGAGCATATCAGGGAGGAAAAAAGCAGTCAAGTGTCAAAGGTAGAAAGGTCATGGAGGAGAGAAGACTTTGGTCAGCAGGTCTCAGCTGGGCCCACCTTCTCCCACCTCTTGTTGCCTCATCTTCTTTTCTTTTTTATCATTAGCTTTGTCATGAATGTTGTCATAAGGGATTGTTCATTTCCAGTCCATTTTTAACTTAGCCACAATATTCTTTCAATTACAATGTTCAGTGATTGGACATGCCAAAGACTTAACAGATATGTAATGAAAACATATGCATGTCTTCCAAATTGGCTAGACATCATGGAACAAGGTTTAATCCACAAGGTGAGTCTTTCATTTCAAAGCCCTGGCTTGAGGGACTAAATTCATATTTTTAGCTAAAATATCACCATTCCTCTAATCTACCATCTCATGCAACTCAACTCTGCCCAAAATGTAACAATATCACTCTTTGCTCTAGGGCAAGGGTTCTTAGCTTGAAGTCCATGTAATTTTTTTAAATATCCAGTAAGGACATTTCAGTAAAATTTCCTTTGTAATTCAATGTATTTTATTTTGTGCACTGAAAAACATTATTCTGAACTGGGGTCCACAGACAGGCAATCATCAAGCTGCCAAAGGGGTCTATGACACCAAAAAAAGTTTTAGAACTAGTGTTTTTTTCTCCATATTTGTCATGGACAATTTCATCATGTCTCCATGCTAGGGCAGCTAGATGGTACAGTAAATAGAATGTCAACCTCGAGACAGGAAGATTCCTCATAATAGTTACTTGACAAATAGTTTGTGGAAAAATAACTGCTAATTTCTTTTTTATTTTATTTTATTTTATTTGCATAACATATGTGTGGGTAATTCTTCAACACTAACCCTTACATAGCTTTCTGTTACAAAATTTCCCCCCAACTCCCCACCCCTCCCCTAGATGGCAGGATATCCACTACATGTTAATTATGTTAAAATATTGGCAAATTGAATATATGTATACATATTTCCAAACTTATCATTGTTGTGCAAGAAAAATCTTATCTACACAAAAGACAGATAAAGGAAACACAATGCAAGCAAACATCAATCAAGGAATATGAGAATGTTATGTTGTGGTCCACATTTCACATCCCTCTCTCTGGGTGTATATGGCTTTCTTCACTGAACAATTAGAAGTGGTTTGAAACATTTCATTGTTGAAGAGAGCCATGTCCATCAGAATTGATCATCACATAGTATTGTTGTTGCCGTGTATAATGATCTCCTGGTTCTGCTCATTTCACTCAACATCAGCTCATGCAAGTCTCTCCAGGCCTCTCTGAAATCATCCTCCTGGTCGTTTCTTACAGAACAATAATATTCCATAACATTCATATACCATAATTTATTCAGTCATTCTCCAATTGAAGGGCATCTATTCAATTTCCAGTTTCTAGCCACTACAAAAAGGGCTGCCACAAACATTCTTGCATATGTGGGGCCCTTTCCCTCTTTGGGATATAGGCCCAGTAGAAACACTGCTGGGTCAAAGGGTATGCACAGTTTGATAACTTTTTGAGCATAGCTCCAAATTGCTCTCCAGAATGGTTGGATCCGTTCACAGCTCCACCAACAATGCATCAGTGTCCCAGCCCTCCCACATCCTCTCCAACATTCATCATTAACTTTTCCTGTCATTTTAGCCAATCTGACAGGTGTGCAGTGGTATCTCAGGGTTGTCTTGATTTGCATTTCTCTGATCAATAGTGATTTGGAGCACCTTTTCATATGACTATAAATAAATAACTGCTAATTTCAACAATCTATGTCCAATACTCTTATTACCCAGGATATTAAAGTAGTGCAGTAGGTAGAGTGCTGGACCTAGAGTCAAGAAGATTCCTCTTTGTGAGTTCAAATCTAGTCTCTGACACTTATTGGCCATGTGACCCTGGGCAAGCTACTTTACCCTGTTTGCCTCAGTTTCCTCATCTATAAAATGAGCTAGAGAAGAAAATGGCCAGGCACTCCAGTATCCCTGCCAAGAAAATCCAAAATGGGGTCATGAAGAATTGGAAATAACTAAACAACAACTGAATAACTCTGCTGTTATTATTATTTTTATAAAGCTTTTTATTTTCAAAACATATGCACAAATAATTTGACAACATTGATCCTTTCAGAGCCTTATGTTTCAGATTTTCTCCTCCTTCCCCCCACCTCCTCCCCTAGATGGCAAGCAATTCAATATATATGTTAAACGTGGTAAAATATATGTTAAATTTAATATATATAAACATATTTATACAATTATCTTGTTACACAAGAAAAATCTGATCAAACAAAAAGAAAGTAAATGAATAAGAAAACAAAATGCAAGCAAGCAACAACAAAAAGAGTGAGAATGTTATGTTGTGATCCACATTCAGTTCCTACAGTTCTTTCTCTGGGTGTAGATGGCTCTCTTCATCACAACATCATTGGAACTGGCATCAGTCATCTCATTGTTGAAAAGAATCACATTCATCAGAATTGATCGTCCTATAATATTGATGTTGTTGTGTACAATGATCTCCTGGTTCTGCTCATTTCATTTAGCATCAGTTCACATAAGTGTCTCCAGCATCTCTAAAATCATCCTACTGTTCATTTCTTATATAATAATAATATTCCATAACATTCATATACCATAACTTATTCAGCCATTCTCCAACTTATGGGCATCCACTCAAGTTTCCAGTTTCTTGTCTGCTGTTATTCTTTAAACAATCCAACTAATCAATAAGTATCTACAAGGTGCCAGGCACTGGAATACAAAGGTAAAAATGAAAAAGTCCCTACCCTTAGGGAATTTATATTCTATTGGGAAGGCAGCATATCTATAAGTAAGCATCTATAAAATAAATATCAAGTAAATTGGAAAGGGGAAATGTGGGAGTCAGAAAAAAAAGTTTTATATGACTCTTAACAGAGTTCTGAAGGAAACAAGAACACCTAAAATGTGCAAGTGAAGAAGAACATTTTAAGTATGAAAAACAACCAATGCAAAAATACAGAGGTGGGTGTGAAGAACAGAAAGAAGCCTGTTGGGCTGGACCAATGAGCATAGGAAGGGGGTTTTCTTGGACTAGATTAGGGCCAGGTTTTTAAAGGAGTTTATAACTGATCCTAAAGGTGATAGGGAATCATTAGAGTTTATTGGAGTGACACTTTGAGGACTGTATAACAGAGGAAAACCAATTATGCTACAATAGCCCAAAAAAGAAATTTTAAAGCCTGCACCAGTATGTGACTGAGTAGACAGAAGGGGATGAATACAAGATTTGGCAACAGACTAGATGTGTGAGGAGACTGGGAGTGAGCCAACATTTCCAATCAGAATCCCACAGATGCCTGCTCCAAGAACAGGAAGATTCAGAAAGGGGAATAAGAGGGGACAAGATAATGAGTTTTGAATATGTTTGAGATACACATGGAATATACAGTTTTTAAAATAATAGGTAGTTCAGGACCAAAGCTCAGGAGAGGAACTGGGGTTGGCTATGGGAGTTGCCTGCCTAGAAGTAATAAATAAACCTTTGGGAGCTAATGAGATCTCAAAGTGAAAGAGAAGAGGGTTAAGGATAGTTTTTCTGGGAAGACTCACAGCTGTGGTAAGGAGGAAGCATAATATAAATGATGAACCAGCAAAAGAGATGGGGTAATGGTCAGACAGAGAAGAAAGCTAAGAGTGCTCAGTGCCATCAACAGTAAAGAAAAGAGAGTGGCTGATGATATCAAAGGCTGCTGAGAGGATAAGAAGAACCAGGACTGAAAAAAAAGGCATCATGTTGGGTACCTTTGAAAAGAGCAGTCTCAAAGGCCACAGGTATAGATGGTGCTGGGGCAGCTAAGTGACACAGAAGACAAAACACCAGGTCTGGAGTCAGGAAGTCTCATCATCCTGAATTCAAATCTGCCCTCAGACACTTACTATCTATGTGACGCTGGACAAGTCACTTAACCCCATCTGCCTCTGCTTCTTCATCTGTAAAATGAGCTGGAAAAAGAAGTAGCAAAACACTCCAGTATCTCTGCCAAGAAAATCCAAATATGGGGTCACAAGGAGCCGGATACAATCATAATGACTAAACAACAACACAAAAGACTTAGTCCATACTTAATAAATATTTGCCTGGTGGATGATTTAAATTTGGTTTTAAAGGGAGGAGAGATATAAAAGATATTTTGAAGAGATGGATGTCAAGGTCTATTGAAGATTTTTTTAATAGATGGGAGAGACTTGAGCATGTTAAAAAGGTTGGAATCTTTACTGGTGAAGGGAACAGCTACACTGAAGAGATTACAGAAATATAAACACTGCCTTCTCTGTCCTCTGTGGAAAGTAAATTACAGGTGATGTCTCCCTGTGCAGGGAAGAGCCCTCTACATCTGGCATTTAAGTAAACATGGCAGACTCCGGCTGATGATGTTTCAATGTTTGTCAATGTTGTTTCAGATCTTTTTTGGATCACCCATCAATGCACAAGTCAGATTTCATGCTGATTTCAGGCATTTTGAAACATGAAACAAAAGGAAATTCCAGGAACAAAACTAGCAAATGTTCTCAAGGCTTAGGTGATCAGTCTCCTACCTGGACAATTGAGAAAATGGCCATATCTATAACATGGATAAATAATCCTTATAGTCTCTTGCTCATTGGACCATTGTGAGGAAAGTATTTTGTATGATGAAAATGGTAAATGTCAGGGAAGAGGGTAAGGGATACAAATGCCCAGTTACTATAGCTGTAAATTAGTTCAACCATTCTGAAAAATAAGAATAAAACTAGAAAAGTCACTAATGTGTACATATCCTTTGACTCAGTGATACCAATACTTGGCATATTTCCCAAGGAAATTCCAGACACATATGTTTGGCAGAATTCTTGTCACACAAATAACTGAAATTGGACACCCCTCAACTGGAAAATACCTATCAACTGAGGAATGGCTGACTAGACCATAACGGAACATTATTGTGCCATAAGAAATTATAAATATGAACAATTTTGAGAAATGTGGGAAGACCTCCATGAATTGGAGCAAAATAAGCAGAACCAAGATTTACATGATAACCACAATGATAGAAGGGGAAATCTGATTGGAAGCTTTCAGCGACTAATGAATGTCATGACCATTCATGACTCCAGAGGCCTAACAGGGAAGCATGCTTCCTTGCTGTTGGCAGAGAGATCCTGAGATTTAGAGTGAGGTTTAAGTTGTCATAGAGGGCTGGTGTGTTGACTACCTTTGCTCCATTCCTAAGAGGGAGAGTTCCCTAGTCTGGAAAAAGAGTAAAGGAAGGTAAAGAGAGACAGATGATGAAAAGTAGCCAATGGGATTTTAAAAGGACAACAAAAAGGCATTTTTTGTTTGAGGGTTTCTTTGTTGTTGTTTTTTGAAGTGAGTATTGTGATTTAGTGGAAAGGGACCCTGTTTAGTACCAAATGATCCTCTTCTGTCACTTAAAACCTGTCTGATTTTGAGAAAATTACCTGAGCCTCAAGTTCATCCATAAAATGGAAGGTCAGACTAGATCAGTGGTGTCAAGGTCAAATAGAAATGGGGTCCACTAAATTGTACATAAGGATCCCTATGGGCCAGATTGACTTAGAACCCACAGCTATGGAGCTTTTTCATTTTATGTTTAATTTATATAATATTATATATTATATATAATTATATATAACATAATTTTATATATTAATTTATGGAATAAAACAAACATTTCTATAACATAGTAGAATAAAAAAGATAATTTTACATGAAACTATAAATCTACTATGCATAATTTGCTATTCCTTTCAAATGTACAACAAAATTATCATGTAAATTTCTTTTTTTCCCTACCCCCTTTCCCTACCCTAGAGTTGGCTACCATTAGAAACCATTAGAAACACAGGTGTGTGTGTGTGCAAAATAACTGTACAGATTTCTATTTTTCAGTTCTTTCTCAGGATGCAAATGACATCTTTCTTCATATGTCTTTTATAGTTAATTTTGTATGACTTCATATATATATATATATATATATAATGGGTATTATGTTTCTTGCCTACTCATTGGGTAGTAGAAGAATGGGAGGGAGAAAGAAAATTCAGAGATGAAAATAATATTAATTTTGAAAAGAAATATATATTAATATTATCTGTGTTGTTATGTTTTAATTTATTGCTAAGTATTTATAAGCTATATTTTTTTAATTTATTTATTTATTTTTAATTATTTTTTTATTTTATTTGCATAACATATGTGTGGGTAATTCTTCAACAATAACCCTTACATAGCTTTCTGTTACAAATTTTTCCCCCCAACTCCCCACCTCTCCCCTAGATGGCAGGATATCCACTACATAATAATTATGTTAAAATATTGGCAAATTGAATATATGTATACATGTTTCCAAACTTATCATTGTTGTGCAAGAAAAATCTTATCTACACAAACGATATATCAGACAAAGGAAACACAATGTAAGCAAACATCAATCAAGGAGTATGAGAATGTTATGTTGTGGTCCACATTTCGCATCCCTCTCTCTGGGTGTATATGGCTTTCTTCAGTGAACAATTGGAGGTGGTTTGAAACATATCATTGTTGAAGAGAGCCATGTCCATCAGAATTAATTGTCATATAGTACTGTTGTTGCCGTGTATAATGATCTCCTGGTTCTGCTCATTTCACTCAGCATCAGTTCATGTAAGTCTCTCCAGGCCTCTCTGAAATCATCTTGCTGGTCATTTCTTACAGAACAATAATATTCCATAATATTCATATACCATAATTTATTCAGCCATTCTCCAATTGAAGGGCATCTATTCAATTTCCAGTTTCTAGCCACTACAAAAAGGGCTGCCACAAACATTCTTGCACATGTGGAGCCTTTTCCTTCCTTTATGATTTCTTTGGGATATAAGCCCAATAGAAATGCTGCTGGGTCAAAGGGTATGCACAGTTTGATAACTTTTTGAGCATAGCTCCAAATTGTTCTCCAGAATGGCTGTATCCGTTCACAGCTCCACCAACAATGCATCAGTGTCCCAGCCCTCCCACATCCCCTCCAACATTCATCATTAACTTTTCCTGTCATTTTAGCCAATCTGACAGGTGTGTAGTGGTACCTCAGGGTTGTCTTGATTTGCATATAAGCTATATTTTAATCTGATTCGGAAAGTACTTGGCAGTATGTTTGACATCTCTAGACTAACTGACATCTAAGATTCCTTCCAGTTCCAAATTTATAATTCAAGGAACCTATGCTCCAAGTTCAAGTTCTACTTCTGACACCAAGAACCTCGAAAAAGTCATTTAACTCTATAGACCTCAATTTCCTCACCTGCAAAATGAAATAGAGATAGATAACATCCCTTCTAGCACTAGATCTGTGACTCTATCAATCAATTAACAAGTATTTATGAAGCAGGCAAACACTAAGTGCTGGGGATAAAAATACAAAGAATAAAACAAGCCCTAATGGCTGGAGGTTTATCTTCCAATGTGGGAGACAAAAAATGTACATATAAATATATTAATCCCTATTCAGAAAATGATAAATCAAGTTTTTAAAGGTGATTTGCATCCATAAAAGTAACACATTTTGTAAATCTATAGAAACACAAGATGGTTTATATTATAATTGATATCATTTCTATCTTATTTTTCTCAAAGTTAGCTTATTAGAATTCAAACAGAAATGGTCCTGGGATAGGTTCCTATCCTGTTATTACTCTTGTCTGTTTAAAGCTCAAGTTAATAAAGTCTGTGTTTGGGTCACTGAATATAAGAGTGAGGATGCAAGCTCACTGAAAAACATCTCCAAGGAAACTCCTGCAGCATAAAAGGATTATGGGGATGATGATGTAGGTTTCATCCTATCCCTGTATAGTTTTGAGGATGGTAACAAAATTCAGAAGAAATAGTTGGGCAATAAACCAGAATTTATAGAATTCTACTCCGTTTCTACCCATACTAACAAGGTTCAAGATTGTCCTTTCATAACCCCATCTTTGCCAAGGCTCTACAGTCCCAGGACAGGATAGCCTATTAAGCCTGGAGCCAGTTAAAGAGGTTAATGATCAAAAGTTGGCACAGCCAGATAAACAAAATGCTATTGCTTAAGTAATTCCTCCTCAATTACACAATGAAAAATTACCCTCCACAAATGCAATATTAATAAGAGGCAGGCATTTTTACTGTGGCTTTCAGAATCTAAAATGGCATCTTTCTAATAACAAACTCTTCTTATTTTCTTCTTTGCCAGCTAAAATTCTCTGCAGATATTGTCAAAGACCACAGATTCCCAGGCATACAAGCATGGGAATTAAGATATGAAACTAGGAGGGACCAGAAAGGTCACCTAGTCTCATTTTACACTTAAGGAAACTGAGGACTAGGAAGATGAGGGGACTTGTCCAGGTAGTAGGATTTGAAGTGAGGAATCTTCTGACATCATAACTCTTTCCATTATATACCTCTCTGCTTTCCATCCTTTCCACTTAGAAAAAAGAAAAAAGGAGAAATATGATTCAACAAAGCCTTTGTTCTTTTCAATGACATGCTTTTCTGTTCATTAACATGAATGGGTTTCTCTTTGCCCAAAAGGCTATCAAACTGTGTATACCCTTTGATGCAGCAGTGTCTCTACTGGGTCTGGGTCTCCAAAGAGATCACAAAAGAGGGCAAAGGACCTACATGTGCAAAAAATGTTTGTGGCATCTCTTTTTGTGGTGTCAAGGAACTGGAAACTGAGTAGATGCCTATCAGTTGGAGAGTGGCTGAATAAATTACGGCCTATGAATGTTATGGAATATTATTGTTCTGGTAAGAAATGATGAGCAAATTGATTTCAGAAAAACTTGGAAAGACTTACATGAAGTGATGCTGAGTGAAGTGAACAGAATCAGGGGAACATTCTCCACAGTAACAGCAGCATTATGTGATGATAAGTTATGACAGACTAAGTTCTTCTCAGCAATACAGATTCCAGTAGATTTGGGAAGAAAAATGCCATCCACATCCAGAGAGAGAATTGTAGAAACTGAATGGATGCAGATCAAAACATACTAGTTTTCACCTTTTCTGGGGCTTTTTATTTCTTGTGCTTTTTTTCCCTTTTGTTCTAATTTTTTCTTTCACAACATGATTAAAATGGAAATATGTTTAAAATGATTGGACATGTATAATATATCAAGCTATTTGTTCTCTTGAGAAAGAAGGGAATAAGAAAGGAAGGAAGAAAAAATTTGGAACACAAAATCTTACATAAATTAATGCTGAAAACTATCTTTACATGTAATTGGAGAAATAAAATACTTTTAAGTGAAGGGGGAAAAAATCACAGTGGGTTCCTGAGAGACAACACAAGACGATGTCTAAATATCTTCCTATCCCTTAGGGTTCTTGTGGCTTCAAAACACAGTGGTGAGGACATCTTGTCCCAGAAGCCCATTGAAAGAGAGTATGGGCCAGGGCAGGCAGGAAGATAGAGAAGCTACAATCATTGCTCCAAATGGTAGCTGTTAGCCTGATAGCTCTGCAGCAGATCAGAAACTCTCCTTCAATCCCAAAAATTGCCCTCTGAAAGTCAGGGCATCCTTCCCTGCACTGGTTGAGTAAAGCTAGCATTTTTTCTGAATCTGTGAGTCATTAAACTCATGTCACAGGGTCAGCCTTTGGCCGCTGATAAACACAGTTATCAGAATAACTCAATTGTTTGAAAGTGATCTGGATTATTTGTAGCTCAACCTATTTTAAAAACACATTCATTTTGCTACCTGAACATCTCCTTATTAGGAAATTATCCAAATGTTTCATTCAATCCCATTGTTCTTTGCTTCCTTTTTATACGTGTTATCTCCCAGATACATCCAAGGGAATTATTAAATCAACAAAAAAAAATCCACAAACTTATTGTAAATGTACTTTGGTAATTGCTTTTCCCCCTTTTTTTCTAAAATAAAACACTCTAAAATATATCTAGATATTACCTAGATATTGAATAAGATGAATCCTTTATATAAAATGAATCTTTAGGTTTGGGGTGGGGGAAGCAGGGAGAAGCCTGCCACCATTACAACTCAAGTCATTTCAAAGGAAAAGCTTATTTTTTAGGTTATTAATTGCAGTTCTTGGGCACAGCAAGAAGGCAGAGTCCCAACTTTGGAGCCATCCTGCCTCAGACACTTACTAGCCACATGACCCACTTCACTTTTCTATTTTCCCCACTTGTAAAATGGAGATAGTAAAGAGTTTTCATGGAGTTGTTCTCAGCATTAAATGAGAGTGAGCAGATGAGATGAAATGAGCCTCACTAACCTTCAAGGACCATACAATTGTTAATGGCTGTTACTAGAGACGTTAAGTAGGAAGCAATATAGACCACAAATCCCGTTCCCTAAATTGTTTTTCATCCTTTGTTTTTAGAAGAGGACCAATGACACCACAAAGTGATCTCCTGGCTTGCACATGAATCAGATTTAAGTGAAACAGAGATACTTAGGATACCTAAGAAAGAGGAAGAAAAGGAGCTGGTAGTGAAGATTAAAAAAGTAAGAAGTTCTTATCTTCTAAACCCCTTTTGTTCAAAAAGTTTGCTTAAGTCCCCAGAATCCCATCTGCACACAGCAATACAGCAAAAGGGATGGTATTCAAACTGCAAGTGGTCCTGGGTCAGCTGTTGTATGAATTAAATTAAGTTTCTGTGGACTAGCCGCAGGCCTCAGCCGCTATTTATAATTTTGTTGCTACAAGGAGACCTGAGTTTGAGTCCCTCTTTTTTCTGACACAATGACTGTATGGCTTTAGTAGACTCTGGTCAATTGAACTTAACTGAACATAGTAGGTTGCAGAGAAGAAGCCAACCTGCATTGTTAGAAGGAGTTTCTTCATCCAGGCACTCCTTGTGTCAAAGAAATCACAGGGGCAGAACCTATCTTAAATGCTGAATCACACAGTTTGGGGTTTGTTTTTTTTTGTTTGTTTGTTTGTTTTTTTAAAATCTCTGCACATGCATGCTTTGGAAAGCAGGCTGGATTTGAAGATGGAAAAACCTAAATTTGAATCCTAGCTGCCACTAATTCTGTCACCTTGAGAAAAGTTATTTAAGATTTCTAGGTCTCATTTTCCTCTCCTATGAAAGGTAAGCGTCAGACAAGATAATCTCTTAAATCTTTAAACTCCTGAATTATGATCCAAAGCTTGGCACAGTGTATGGAACACAATAGGCACTTAATAAATGTTGACTGATTGACCCTAGAAATACTTCCCATGGTCTGAGGGTCATGTGATATAATCCTTCCTTAACACAAGCCAGCAGCTTGTATTTAAGAAATGGATAAACAGAAAATGTTGAGGGTTGCCTGGATGTTTCTCCCCCATTGTACAACAATCACTCTTTTTCTACCGTCAATATTCCTTGTCCTCCATCACTCAGGGGCTCATTTACAGCCTAACTCTAGTTTGCAATTCCATATGGGATTTCACTGAATGGGGAGGGGGGTCATGAAATTATGATTTATTATCCATAAATGCTTGATTTGTATAGCTATTTTATATTTCTATATATACTAAGTCATGTAAAAATTTCTCAGAACCCCAGAAAAAGGGGTTGCAAGTGGAAAAGTTTAAGAAGCCCAGATCTGCAGCAGCTAGGTGGCTCAGTGGATACAGTGCCAGGTCCAGAATCAGGAAGAACTGTGTTCAAATTTAGCTTTGGACACTTACTAGCTGTGTGATCCAGGACAAGTCATTTCATTCTCTGCCTCAGTTTCCTCATCTGTAAAATGGGCTGGAGAAGGAAATGGCAAAGCACTCTAAAATCTCTGCCAAAAAACAAAAGAAACAAAACCAAATAGGGTTATGGCATCAGATACAAATGAAAAAACTAACTAAACACTTTTACAGCAAGTCAGCCAGATAAGGAGACAGAGAACTTTTCTAATACGTTCAGAAATTGGACAAACTATCCTCCCTCCTGATCTTTGATCCCATCTCTTGATTAGGCCAGAAAGGAAAAACGGAAAGGAGAAAACTGGGAGACAGCAGGAATAGAGAGTAAGCAGGGTAACCCTCTAGGCCTTCTTACCTTACATGGAGGCGAGTTGCAATCAAGTTTGCATTTTCCCTAAAGCTTCAATCATTGCCTAAAAACAAACTAAGCCCGTAAGGAGAAACATTAACTAGGACTAGAAGCAAACCCACCAGTACCCCAAGGACTTAACTAAGTGAGGAAGAAGGATTTCCAGAGGAGCTGACATAGGGTAGGGCACTTATTGAGTACCTGCATGCATCTAGGACCTTCCCACCACCAAGCTAAAAGCTATTTTGCTCCTGGAGATGAACAGGAAAGAACAAACACTGAGCAATGCCTGCAAGCTTCATGTGGCTGAGGACTGTCTATTTTAACCTTTGGATCTTTCCCTGCGACTAGCACAGTGCCTTGCAGATATCTGTAAATTGCTTAATAAATGTTTACTCAGTTGAATTGTTTAACTGGATTGGCCTCTTGCGACAGAGGCTCCGGATGGACATGATCTTTCTGCAATGATAGAAACCAAGCAACTGTGGGGCAAACACCAAAGACAGAGTTTTGTTCCCCGTGGAATTGGGCTTTGTTGCCCTGATGATGCATTCATTGTGCTGAAGGCAGCTGACTCAGAAGTCAGTTAGAGACAGAGTAATAATAGCCAGCATTTACATGGGCTTCAAGGTCTGTAAATGACTTTATAGAGATTATGCCTCATAACTGATCCTCATACTCTGGAGGCTAAGTGCCATTATCATTCCCATTTTATAGATGGGGAAACTGAAGGTCAAAGAAGCTACTTCAGCCTAGAGACAACTTACTGAGCTTGGAAGTCAGGACAACCTAGCCTGAAATCTTCATTCAGATATCTGCTAGCTGGGTAACCTTGGGTGAACCTGTTTAACTCACTTTCCCCAACTGCAAAACAAAGACAATTACAGCATCTACTTCCCAAGGTTATTATGATTATCAAATGAAATATCATTATTATTGTGCTTACTTAGCACAGTACCTGGCACATAGTAGGTCCTCAATAAAAGCTTATTGTTTAATTGATAGAGCATGCAATTCTCCTTGCTCAAAATCCCATGCTATAAAAATGTTAATGGTTCACCATTCATTGCCTTCAACAAAGGTACACATATATATGTATATCTATCTATCTATCTCTATCTCTCCACCTATACCTATATCTATCTATCCACACTCCCAGTCCCCCAGGCTCACAATGTAACCATCATCCTGGATTCCCTATGGATCAGTTCATGTGGCCTGTCCATTTTGCCTTTGCAACACTTCCTGATTATAACCCTCCTCTCCTCTGATGCAGGTCGTCGTCGTTGTCGTCCTCATCCTCCTCCTCCTCCTCCTCCTCCTCCTCCTCACGTAGGTCCTCCCCCTCTTGCAACAGCTGCCAGCCTCATCTCTCTGCCACCAAAATGATTTTCCTGAAGTGCTGTCTCCTCCATTCGATTATGACCTGCCTGAGAGCAGGACTGCTTTTGCCTTTCCTTACTCACATCCCCAGGATTTAGCACAGTACCTGGCACACCATGGGTGGCAGGAGTCTGACTTCTCTCTTCTTCATTGTTCCAAATGCCTTATGAAGCAGCTAGGTAGCTCATCTGCCTTGGAGACCTGAGTTTCAAATGCAAACTCAGGCACTTCTGAGCTCTGAAACTCTATGGAAGTCCCTTAACCAAACTGCCTCAATTTCCTCAAGTGGAAAATGGAAATAATTATCATAAATAATTATCATGCAATAATATCTGTAAAATGCCTGGCATTGAGAGACTAGGGGAATGGCAGTAGCCTCAGCAGCAACAAAGAAGTTCAGAAATGTTAGCAAAATATGAAGTACACCCTAGATATTGAGAGACTAGATTTCAAAGCTTCAGGGGGAAAAAAGGGTAAATAGGAACTCATGGAGCCAGAATTGATATAGGAATTCTGCCTGGGAGGGATGGGATGTTTGCTAGAACACCAGCAAAAAAAAAACCATATGGAAAAAAGTTTTAGAAAGCTAGGTGAGGGCTTTGAATGCCATAGTAAGGAATCTGAACTTCACTGACTAGGCAGTGAATGGAGAACTATTTAAAAATCTTACAGTAGAGGATTTTAAGCAATAGAAATTACATGATCGGTCCATTAATCAAAAAGCATTTGTTGAGCATGTTCCAGTGTTGGACTGTAAAGAAAATTTAAGTAGTCTCTGCTATCAAGTTACATCTATCAGATTTATGTTATAATATGATTGTATGATATGATAATATGATAATATTGACCTAGTAATACGGAGTCCAGAATGGATTATAGATAGAAAGGCAGGTTCCCTTCACCTAAAGTATTTTCACCCAGCTCATCTTGGCCTTTACTAATTTTTCAAGGCCCCCTAGTATGTTAACTCCCTGAGGACAAGGAGAATTTTCTGATTTGTTTGTTTTTTGTATTATCAGAACCTTATACATGATAGGTATTTGATAAATGTCATTAGACTGTATGTAGCTCAATGGTACAGCTCCTTTGTGGAACCTTCCTGGACTAAAAATACTCATTCCAGAAGAGAAATAGAAAGCCCAACATTATACCTACCCTTCTAGAAGTGAAAGTTGAAAGCCTAACATCATACCCATCATCCCTCCTCAATAATGCAAAGATTACATATACAAAGCTTATGGTTGGAAGAAGGAAAAGAAAGGAAGGCTGAAGACAGTGTTTTGCTTAGTAAGGCAAAAAAAGATCATTTCGAAGAGTTTTAATTCCTCAGGTGTCAGATTATCTCATTTGATACTCATAACAACCCTGGGAAGTAGGTGCTTTTATAAAAAATATTTAAAAATCAATTAAAGGTGATGGAGGTGAGGAGAGGATATGGTTCTAGGTAATAGCTTAGGGAACAGGGAAAAGTTTCTTTTAGAAGGGAGTGGATAACTTGAGTCTGGAAGGAAATGAGACACTGAGCAACTTCCGTTCTTAAGAAACCAAGTGCCCCTTTGAAAGTTCATTTTTCCTTAATTTTTTTGGATGGAACCAAGAAATGACATGAGCTATACTCTCAATCTGAGACAAAGGAGAGAAAAAAATACAACACAAACATTAAGTTTATTTTGCTTGCTAAGAAATTAGGAAAATGATAACTTAAATACCCTAGACCTCAGGAACAAACAGCAGGATGGAAGAGACAAAATATTGTCACATGGATTCCCAGAAAAGCCAAGGCCTCCCCATAGAGAACATCCTTCTACAAAGTTATAGATGCAATAATGAAGACTATCCCAGGACATTCCTTTTGCTTCCTGATATTTAAAGATTTCAAAAAGTGAAGTAGGCCTCCCTTAGCGCCAGGACACTGCAGAAAGAAAAGATAAGTTTTTATTCATTTTTTGCAATGGCTAGGAATTGGGGTACGTGGCACAGGTGACATGTTAAAAGGTGAGAGAATAACATACCCACTTAAAATGTTTGATATGAATATTTGCTTTGTTGTCAGTTTGTCACCTGGAATATTGGATAGCTTGGAAGGTGTGGGTTTAAATTCTACCTTATACTTACTAGCTCTGTGGACTAAACAAGCCTTAGTGACCTGCCTCAACTTCATCTGTAAAATGGAGATAATAATAGCATCTACTATATATGGATGCTGTGAGATCTAGATGAGATTTCATATATATATATATATATATATAAAATCTATATATGTGTGTGTATATAAAATGTTACATGTATGTAGACTCTTAAAACTAAATTAATTCCCTATTTTATAGTAGTTAAAAAGTCTTCTTTTTGCTGAAATTCAGTCCTTTTGCTCTCCACATAGCATATGGTTTTCTTTAGAAAATATTTGACTATAATACCGAAAAAGAATAAAGTAAAATTCCCCCTCAAAAAAAGCCTTTCTTTTTCTTTACATTTAATCATATTTTTTTTGAAAGATTGGTCTTTCAAAAAGTGCTGGAGAGAGAAAAATAAAAAATGCCCCAAACAATCACCAAAGTCCTGCCCTGGGGACCTTACGATGTCCTCTATGTTAACATTTCCAAAATGCTTTGAGGGTGGAAAGCACCACATAAGTGAAAAGCACTTGGGAACTAATTACCACCTTGGAGGAATTTATTTTCTTTCCTTCTTTCTTTTTTAAGTTCTAAATCCAGCCCATTGTTTCCCTCCTAAAACAGATTCTATGCACCAGCCCCTATGGAGCCTCAGCACTCCACTGTGCTGCCAATAAACCTGCTTAAACCACAAGAGGTTAAAACAATTAATATTATATGAAACACACACCAGTGATCAATTGGAGCTGGCTTGGGAAGGCTGTTTGCTCTCAAAATGGAGTTATTAGACCAGCTTGTGCCAGTGGACATGGATGCCCTCTGCTGGGAGGAATGGCCCAGCTGCTCCCATCTTCTTAAGAGGAAGAACCCCAATAGCCAAAGCTGAGGAGGGGACCACATCACAGGAGAGCATGTGAGGGACCTCTCCAGGAGGATAGAAATGAAAATAAACTCTTCCAGCAGGCCCTGTTGCTTCAAAGAAAGTGAACAACGTACAATGTACAAGTAGCATCAGCCTAATACATCCTGACATTTTAGGAGCAAATAACATGTGAGCATTACCCTACCACCTATCACCTCCCTGCCCCCATCAAAAAAAAAATCACTGATTTAAAGGGTCTTGATATGGGCACCCTCAGGGACACAGTATTTAGTGTTATATCATAAGCATGAAACAAGCTAGGTATTATGCTTCATAATAAAAAAAAAAGAAGCACCAGGAATTTTCTTTTTCTATTTTTGTTAGAAATATAGATTGAAATTTTGAGCTTGTTTTTTCAAATGCCTTTTCAGAAGAAAATAGCTGATTTCCCATAAATACGTGAGTAAAGCTTCAAAAATCAACTTTTTTGTGAATCAACTATTTTTAAAAACTATTAAAAATAAAGAGGACTCTTCCATTCACATCCATTCTGATAAGTGATAGACTTCACTTTTCTCCTTTAGAATTTTTGTAAAAATAAAGAAGGTACATCTCTTGCATTCAAACTTAAAACTGAGGCTTATTAGAAACTGGAGGTTTTATACTATTAGGAGATCTTGCAAAGTCCCTTCTCATACTCCAAATGAGATTAAATGGGAAAATGTGGGCAAAATGCTTTAAAAGGCTATGGAAATGTTAGCTGTAATCATCATCATCATCATTACTATTACTACCATCATTGTCGTTATCATTATCATTATCATCATCATCAATATTAATCCAATCACTTAGTCAGATAATAATCATTTATTAAACAAGTGCTTATTTATGTGCAAGGCTCTATGTTAAAAGCTAGAGATGCCAAAAGGAAAGAGAAAAGGATTGTTTGTCCTTAAGGAGCCCACATTCTAAATGGGGGAGTCAGTAATTAAACAATGGCCATACAAGAGATAGATAAGTGATGATTCTCAGACAATCTCAGAGGGAAGACACTAGCAGAGAGAGAGGCCCAGAAGGACCTGGAAAAGCTGCTTGCACAATGTCAGCTGAGTCCCGAAGGAAGTCAGGAAAGACAGGAGGAAAAGCAGGCATTCTGAGCCTGAGGAACAGCCAAAGCTGGGGAATGGAGCGTCCCCTGTGAGGAAAAGCAAGAAGTGTAGGGTGGCTGGATCTTAACCGGGTGGGAACCGTATTCTCCTAGGAAGAGGCTGACTCAGGAGGGAGGCGAGGGGTCTGCCTCCGTATTAGCTGGGATTGAGGTAACTTAAGTAACTAGGAATTTTTTAAAATTAGACCTGTGATTTCACTGTCAAAGGGAACTCTCAATGAGTGAGTCAATTCCATCTACAAATACAGTTGGCACCTGCTTTGCAATTTATTATCTAGAGGGCTGCCCAGAGCATGAGTAGTATGTGCTGGGACATTTCTCTCTATCCACCTCTCTAGGATAATTCCAGGAATTCTTACACTTCAAAAAAAGAATTCAGATTAAGATGGCAATGCATAAGGACCTAGAAAACTACTGATCTCCCATAAATACTCCAAGAAAAGCTCACAAAATGTCCCAAAAGGAAAAGAAAAATAGCTGGGACTTCCAGAACCTGAATGGAGATAAGGCAGGAGAGGCTCAAGGCATAAAAGCAGACAAGGAGTGCATACGTCAAGCAGCCAGGGCCTGAGCCACATCAGGTACAGGGCCAGACCAGCACCCAGCAGCTGTGCCCATCCCAGAAGCTAAATAGCCTTTACCTGAGGGCACCAGTGTCCGAACCAGCACCTGAAGACTGAGGGAGCCTTCTTAGTGTGACTGACAACATCTGGTCGGGTCACAGGGAACAGAATCAACTCTGGGTTCAGGATTGTGTGAGAAGAAGGACCCAGGTCAAAACCGAGTCAGTGGGCAGTAAAAAAAAGACCAGGAATTCCTGCAGAGAGCAGGGGTTAGTCTTAGCCATCTCATTTGGGACCAAGCAGTGCCTCCACAGAACCTTCAAGAGTAGAAGCTGTAATCTGACCCAATCACAAAGTCCCAGTCTAGAAATGGAGATTGGATAAATGACTAAATAGAGCTCCCAAAAATAAAGACTAAGAAATGAAACAAAACTGAACTCTCTATTTCAAAAAATCGTAAGAGAAAACTGCCTAGGGTTTATTAGAACTAGAAAGCAAAGTAAGTAAATTAATTAATGAACTAATAAAGAAATATAAATTTTTAATCCCTCAATCACTTCCTGAAAGAAAACCCAAAAGTGAAAATGTATGAGAATATTATAATCAAAGTCTAGAGATTCCTAGTCAAAGAAAAAATCCTGGCAAGCAGCCAACAAAATAAAAAAGTTCAAGTACCAAGGAACCACTATCAGGCTCCCATAATACTTGGCAACTGCCACTATAAAGGAAAGATTTTATAATACAATATTCCAAGAGAACAAAGATAAAAGTTTACAATAAAGAATAACTCACTCTACAAAACTGAGCATAATCGGATAGGAAAAATATAGACTTTTTGATAAACAAGTATTTACAACCATTCTTGATTAAAAGGTAGAGCTGAGAAAAAGCTTTGAAAAGCAAACACAAGAGTCAAGAAAAAAAATTCGAACCAAAAATATATTTGAACCTGTGGAAGGGACTACACAATAATAAAGTGTGTCTATTCTAATGCTGCAGAAGAAACAAGTGTCTTTTCAAAACCTTGAAATCTTTCAAGGATCATAGAGGATGTTAAATAAAAAAGGAAAAGAAGGAATAAACTAGGGCAAGGAAGAAGTTCAAAGAAGATCAGAAGGAAGAAGATGAAAAATAAACAAACATGGGAGGAGTGGAAGGATGGAAATAACATGAACCTCACTTTTATCTGACCAAAGATGGGCTGGACACACACAGCATAGAAATAGTTGATTGTTGTTCTTCATTTCAACAAGGATTAAAATGACATCATTATGTTGGATTCAAGTTACAGTGTCAGATCAGTACAAGTTTGGAATGTTCTACTATAGGTCAGGAACAAATGGTCCATAAGAACATTTGGGGTGGAGATGTCTCCAAATCTGCACACCTTCCATTTCTTTTGAGCTATTGCAATTCTGCTCTGCTCACAGAACAAACTTTCTCTGATGAGGACATACCACAGTGGGCATCTTCCAGGACACACAATCCACACTAAGAGAAATAGATTTAACTCATGTTCCTTTTCTCAGCTGCCATGGACTCAATTATCTTTTCTTTGTAGATGATGCTCAGATTGATTTATCCAGCCTTAATTTCTCTCCTGACCTCCAGTCTCAAATCTCCAGCAAAATGTTGGAAATATCCAAATGGATATCTGCCTGACACATAGTAAGCTCTTAACAAATGCATTCTGACTTGATATGACTTTTCTCTTAGGACTGGAAAAGGATTTTAAAAATGCTTGATTATTTTTTTAAAAATACAATTTAAAAATATATAAAACTCAATGGAATTAAGTAAAGATAGATTTAAGAATGAAGGTAAAATTCAGGAATGTATTGATAAATGTTTAATAACAGGGAAGGAGGTGTGTAAAAGAAACATGCAAGCATAATTGCTCTTATTAGCATTTTCTCCATCACTTTCTTAGTTGGCAATCAACAAAACAATAAATCAAGCCCTGATTTATAGCATGTGTGAATTTCTGAGCTCTAAACACTCACACTGAAAACTGAAAAATCAGCTGAGTTTTTTCCGGTGGCTACAACAACTAGTTAGGGATTAGTCATAACCAAAACAAACTAACACTGGAGTGTGGAACCTGAAAGGGGAATTAAAAGGAAAGACTATAAGCTTGTGACAAGATCAATAAAGAAATTTATATTTCTTAACTAAATGTTTTTGTTAAATAGGCTTTTTTTTTGCCCCGGGGATGCAAAGGAAAGTAATAGGGTCATCCAAAAAAAAAGAAGAAAAGAAAAGAGTTAAGCATCAAAACACAAACACGCAGAGGAAAGGTCAGAAGGAAAGGACAAAGAGGACAGTTCTGCAAGAAACAATGAACTTACTACAAACTTAAAAGGAAAGGCAAATTGTACCTAATGGGCATTTAGTTTCGTGTACATTTCTATTTCCATGATCTCCTCCACTTCAGACTATTCACCTCCACCAGGGAGCATGGACCCCACACTGCCTGAGTGTCCCTGCTCTGATAAGTCAGCTTTTGTCTCATTTTGCTGAGCCACTCTCAGGTCTTCTCCAAGCCATGCTATGGCTAATTCAGAATAGCCTCTATTCAGAGCACCAGCCCCTTAGTGGTAACCTGAACTCCACAGCTGGGTCCCATAGCTCTGTTAAATCAGCTTTTGCCTAAACTTGTTGGGATCCAAAACTCCAAACTGGTTGGTTTGTCAAAAAGCATTTATTAAGTGCTTACTTTGTGTTAGACACTGTATTAAATGTTGGGGATACAAAGAAAGGCAAAAGTCGGTCCCTGTTTTACAGAAGCTCCCTCTCTAATAAGGGAAACAACATGGAAACATCTATGAACAAACAAGATCCATATAGGAAATAATCAACAGAGGGTAGACACTAACTTTAAGAGGAAAAAGAAAACTTTTTATTTATTTTATTTTTTTTTTTTTTTTGCTGAGGCAAATGGGGTTAAGTGACTTGCCCAGGGTCACACAGCTAGGGAATGTTAAGTGTCTGAGACCACATTTGAACCCAGGTCCTCCTGACTTCAGGGCTGGTGCTCTATCCACTGCGCCACCTAGCTGCCCCCTAAAAAGAAAACATTTTTTATAGAATTTGGGATATTAAATGGGATTTGAAGGAAGCCAGTGAAGTTTGAAAATGGAAATCAGGAGGAAGACTTTCAATTGAAATGGCCAGAGTCAGGGGATGGGTTATCTAGTTTAAAGAACAGCAAGGTGACCAGCATCACTTCCCAACTGGCTTCCACAGGCCCAGCCACCACTCTCATTTCCCACTCTTTCTAGCTCTGCTTTACGAGTTACATTCCCCCATTAGACTGTAAACTCCATGAGGGCAGGGACTATCTGCTTGCTAGTATTTATGTCTCAAGCACTTATCACAGTGCTTAGAGCATAGTAAACACTTCATAAATGTTTTATCCATCCAATATGTGCATCTTGTTGTTACAGCAATGATAGATCAACAGACAGATAATGGATAAATACATTATTTCGATATTTTTCTATTGCCTATAAAAAAAGCTTTTCTTTGTCACAGATTTTTATAATCATGTAGTTTGAAACGATCTTGATGAAGAAGGCTTAACTAAATAATGTGGAAATATGATTAATATGATTATACAAGTATAACCTAAATCACATTGCTTGCTGTTTTGGGGAGAAGTAGGTGGGAGGGAGAAAAAAATTGGAACTCAAAAATACAATAAAAAGTGAATGTTGAAAACTATCTTTGCATGTAACTAAAAAAAAATACTATTAAATGGAGAAGGCTGTCTAAAAAGGTAAAATTTTAAAAATAAAACAACAGCACCTGTTGGTGATGCTCTAGGTTAGGACTTGGTCTACAGAAACATCTCCTCCAGCAGTGGGCTAATGATAGGACTCCTCCCCCCTTTCTACTAAAATTTCCCTAGCTGAGAATAAAGTGGTTTGTGGGGTGGGCGTCCTCACCTTCGGAGGCCAGTCAAAAGTTTGCTGACAAGTAGCTTGGAAATGATACATACCAGGGCTATTATTGCAATTTAACAAGTTCACAGTTTTCCTTATATCCCCTCCAATCTTGTGTGAAACATACCAGGCCCCTAACTTTTCTGCCCCACCTCACACAGTTGCCTCCAGGGAAAAAAACCATTTTGGGGGATCTAAGTGGCTAAAGGGAGCCTATTAAATGAAGTTGATTGAGAATGACCTAATTTGTTCATTCAAGATAAACTCTTCATATTTATATACTATTATTGCTGTTCTTACCACTGCTGAGTCACATACGTAGGGGTCCCCAACCATCAGGCCTGGCTCACTATAAAAACTATGAATACATCACAACTATTTCCGTAATCTGGATCCTAAGAAACCTTTAACTATGCAAATCCTTCATTTTAATCATTTCGATGCTCTCCTCTGTCTTCATTAGCATGTCATCTTTTAAAACACCCACTATTTCCTCAACCCATTATTATCAGGCTTTGGTAACCACCATTCAGCTACAACAGTTTTCACTCAATTGACAAGGTAGCCATTTTCTCACCCAAAATATGAGAGCATTGGACATGATTTCTAAAGTTTCTTCAATCCTATGATAGCATCCCTAATGACTTCCTCATCCCACAGTCTAATATTTTCTTTGTCTTCCCTCATCTTTCTGGATCTCTTTGACTCATTTGATAAAGCAAGCCACTTCTTCCTTAGAGAAATCCCCCTTCTTTGTCTTCCCTGACACTGTTACTCCCTTGAATACTCATGATTCTTCTCTAACCCCTCTGATCATCCTTTCTTTTACATTTGCCAATTACTCTTTGTTTTTACACAATTGGGTCTGATTCTTTGTGACCCCTTGGACCACAGCATGTCAAGCCATTCGATTCTCCATCACCTCCCCAAATCTGTCCAAGTTCATGTTTATTGTTTCCATGACACTATTTATCCATCTCATCCTCTGCCATCTCTCTCTGCCTTCAATTTTTCCCAGCATCATCTTCTCATTATAAGGCCAAAGTATCATGCTTCAGTTTTAGTAAATGACCTCTTAAGAAATGACCTAAGTTAATTTCTTTAAATACTGACTGACCCTTATTGTCCACAGGATTCTCAAAAACCATAATTGGAAATCAGCAGTACTGTAGCATTCAGCTTTCCTTATAGTCCATAGTCATTCTTTGCTCCTGGAAAAACAATAATTACTCTTGCTCCTTCTAAGTTAGTATTCCCTACAACTTCTAGTCCCTCCTCTCTCTCTCTCTGTACCAATCCTGCTGCAATATCATCCAACATTAGCAACAAAGGCACTGTACAAAATGCTAGGGATAGAAAAAGAAAAAGGAAATTTTCCTCCTTTCAGGGAGTTATTATTCAGGGATGGAAAGGATAGATTTCCACCATAAGCACAACCTTGTGTCAGAATCCAGTTCTGCTTTCAAATAACCATCGAGATAGAAATGGCACCTCCATATTTCAATGGTAACTGATATCATCATGGAGAAGCCTCTTGGAGTGAGTGATTATAAAAGATCCCAGGAAGGAGGTCAATCAAGGTTATATAAGTAAAGTAATAACAAAATAATTTCAAAAGAGAGATCACTGGCAGGGACTATCAGGAAAGGTCTGTAATAGGAAATATCACCTAAACTATGCTTTGAAGCTATAGATTCTAAATGTTAAGAAAGAATTGCAGGCAGGTGGGAGACACATAGACAAAAGTATGAAGGCTTCAGTTATCATTTGCATACAAATAATTCCCAAATCTCTACCCCCCAAACTCTTTTTGGACATCCCCTCTAGGAGGTAACAACACTTCAGATAGAATTTATCTAGACCTGACTTTGGTTGTCTTCCTTCCTAAATCTGCCCCTCTTATTTTTTCACTACTTTCTTTTTAAGAGGACTATCATCTTGTTGGGTCCACAGTAACACCTAGTTCAAAATGTCTAATAAGCAGCTGGCGACACTGGATGGGGAGCATTGAGGTGGCTTAGTGGATAGAGTGCTGACCTGGCATCAGGAAAACATCTTTCTGGATTGAAATCTGACCTCAAATACTTCCTTGCTGTGTGACTCTGGGCAAGTCACTTACCCCAGTTTGCCTCAGTTTTCTCATCTATAAAATGAGCTGGGGAAGAAAATGGCAAACCACTCCAGTATCTGTGCTGAGAAAACCCCAAATGGGATCACAAAGAGTCAGAAACAAGTAAACAACAAGCGACAGGACTGTGACTCAGGAAAGGGACTAGGAATGCATATGAGAATCTGAAAGTCATTCTATGTAGATGTGACAATTCAGAATACCAGGAGAGAGCTAATATAGAGAGAAAAGTAAAGAGGCTTTTGGGGGGACATCCAAAATTAAGGGGCATAACATGGATGGAGGACAGGTAGGAAGAACCAGGAGAGACAATGTGATGAAAATCCTGACAGCCTGAATACTGAGAAGAAAAGTCAAAAGTGTCAAGTGCTGCAGAAAACTCCAGAATGAGGGCTGAGAAAAAGTCAATCTAGTTGGCAATTGAATAATAATCAACAACTTTGGAAAGAGCAGTTTCACTTGAATGATAGGTTGAAGCCAGAATGCAGATTTTGAAATTTTAAAAGAATGAAATTAATAATATATTTAAATGATTATTCCTTTATCTTATACATTAGCAGTATATTACCCTCTCTAAACAATTTACTTCTTTTTAGTGTGAGAACTGTGACTAATATGCTTCAATGTTTTTGAAAATTTTAGTTTAAACTTTATATAATACAGGAATTCAAAAAATCTAGTTCTAAATTCAATTTGCTATTTGGTTTTAGTGACTATCATAAGTACAAAAGCTATTTCTTTTTTTTCTTTCTTTTAAATTAAAGCTTTTTATTTACAGAACATTGAGTGCTTTTTCTAAATTGACCTTTGCGAAAAGAAATTTTTTTGTTCAAAATTTTTTCCCTCCTCCCCCACCCCCACCCCTAGATGACAGGTAGTCTAATACATGTTAAATATGTTAAATTATATAATAAATCCAATATATGTATACATATCTATACAGTTATCTTACTGTACAAGAAAAATCAGATCTAGAAAGAGGAAAAAAAAAACAACGTAAGAAGGAAACAAAATGGAAGCAAATATTCACAGAAAGCATTAAAATGTTGTGGACCACACTCAGTTCCCACAGGCCTCTCTCTGGATGTATATGACTATCTTCATAGCTGAACAATAGGAACTGGTTTGAATCACCTCATTGTTGAAGATACAAAAGCTATTTCACAAAGATACATAGATCTAAATGAAAGAAGTATATCATAAGTAATGTTTACTGAATCATGATATTGATTTTTTTCAGTCCCATCTACCAATTATACAAAAGGTTTTAGTGAAAATTGTCCTTATTCCACTGGAAATGTTTTGCATTATTTCATATGTGTAAATGATACATCATTGATTAATTTCTTGGTTAATGGGGGAAGGAATAGGGAGAGAATTTGGAAATTAAAATTTAAAAACAAAAGAATGTAAAAAAATAAATAATAAATTGATATGTTTTTAAAAGACACTTTTATGTTCCTTAATGGGGAGTAAATAAAGGGATATATAATTTTGGAGGTCAGTTCTAGATTCAGAGATGACAAGGCATCGAGATAGGTTCCCATTTCTTAATAGTGAATGACCCCTAAAACTCCCAAACTATCTGACAGAATATCGTATTTGGTTCTTTGAACCCCAAGTATGCTTCTGCTGCGTTTCATCTCTTGCTTTTGGATACTGCTCACTCCCACTTCTTTTGTTGGTCCTAATTTACTTAGCTTCACGTAATAGTCCATGCTAAAGTTTCTCCCAAGCTATCTCACTTTTTTGTCCTCCACTTAGCAGACAACAAAAGGTTCACATCTTTGAAAAAGATCTCTCCCTTCCCCCTTTACCCAGCTGGCCGGCCTGGGTCCATGGAGCCCCTACCCTCCAATGTCCCAGGCTGAGGATCAGGCATTTTATCCATCATCTACCCCTAAAGGTGAAGTCCTGGAAAGGTCTCCTCTGAGATGTGCAGAGTAGCCCAGGTTTCCCTGAGTCTTTCTCAAGGTGGAAAACTAGATGCAAAAAGTTTCCACCTCCTTGTCATTCCCTGTTGGTAAAACAAATTCATGTTCTAGCAGACGCAAGAACTCCCTAGTCAGTGTCCCTGTCATAAGTTGTCCCCAGACATACAAACCCCAGACAGTTTGTAAGCTGCTTTCCTCATTTCTATTATTTTCTTTGCCCATTTGATCCCAATGAATCATTTCTGACATCCTACTTTGAAAAGCATAATTTGCCTTCCTCCTTCTAAGCCATCCACCCTACCCTTGCCAGAGTAATCTTTCCTAATTTGCCACCCCAATCACATCCTTCTTCCACCAAAAAACCTTGAGTTTCCACTCTTTAATTTGCCAAAAAAAATAAAGATCCTATAAGTAAACTGAAATTCTGTGACAAATGTCACAGATCTGAATCCTCTTCCAGGATCAGTGTAAGAAAAATTGCATCTCTGTGGAGAATGCACAGAACTATCCTGTACACTTTAGTCCTACTCAGCTCAGAAGGACTGAGACACTTTGGGAAACAACCCCTTTAGATTCTTGGCTCCATGTGGCAAGTAGTTTTCGGTCCTTGAACTAGAAGAGCATCAATAAATATCCTGTTTAGGAGTTTAGGAGCAGTTAGGTGGAACAGTGGGCAACTAGGTAGGTTCATTGGATGGAGTACAAGCCTTGAACCAAGAAAATTCATCTTCCTGATTTTAATGCTGGCTTCAGAAACATGGGAAAGTCATTTAACTCTGCCTCAATTTCCTTATCTGTAAAATAAGTAGGAAGGTAAACAGCAAACTCCTCCAGGACCTTTCCCAAGAAAACCTCAAATGGCGTTACAAAGACTCAGATATGCCTGAGCAACAACAAAAGTTAGAAAAGTCTGGGAGAAAAGCATGGGCTCTGGTTGACTCTTCTGCCTTCTTTCTTTTCTCAGTATAGATGACCAAACCATGATCCCAAGATGGCAATGTACTGTCTTTGAAGCAACTCTGTAAATTTGAAGAGTCAGAGATACTATAGTATGGTACAGTAATTGCTGGCAGAGTTTCTGAAATAAAAAGGATAACTACCAATTTGAGGGGTTCCAGCTTATCAAAAAAAAATCAGGACCTAAAGGGCACTGACATTATCAAATTGGATAAGGCAAAATCAAAGTAAAAAATGAAGTGCTGATTTAGCCAGTAATTCCCAGCTCTATATATCCATCTTTGCTGAGCAATAATCATACCTCTCCAGCTGCCTTTTTGGACACTTCAAACTAGGTGGGTAGGAGTAGAGATGTCCTTATAAACAATTCAAAATCACATTCAAAACAAAAACTCATCCTCTTTCCCCTCAAATTCTTACCTCTCACAACTTTGCCCATTACTGTTAAGGGCACCATCTTTCTCCCAGTTATCCAGATTCATAATTCCAGGGACATCTTAACTCTTCATTCATTCCATACTTATCCAATCAAATGCCAATTCTTGCTTTTAAATTCAACAATATCTCTTATAGATAACTACCTCACACCTATTAGAATGGCTAATATGAGAGAAAATATAGGAAAATTAGGGTACCAATGCATTGTCAGTGGACTTATAAAGTGATTCTACCATTCTGGAGAACAATTTGGAACTATACCCAAAGGGCTGTAAGAATTGTGCATACCCTTGGATCCAGTAATTCCATTAGTAGGTCTGTATCCTAAAGAGATCACAAAAAAAGAGAAAAAGGCCCACATGTACCCAAATATATATAGCAATTCTTTTTGTGGTGACAAAAAGTTGAAAACTGAGGGAATGTTCATCAACTGGGAAATGGCTGAACAAGTTGTGGTATATGGATATAATAGAATACTAGTGTGCTATAAGCAATGATGAGCAGAAAAACCTGGAAGGACTTAAATGATCTGATATTGAGTGAAGAGAGCAGAACCAGAAAAACACTGTACACAGTAACAGCAACATTGTACAATGATTAACTATGAATGATTTAGCTCATCTCAGCAATACAATGATCCAAGACAATTCCAAAGACTCATGATAGAAAATGTTATCCACAGCCAGAGAAGGAACTGATGGCATCTGAATGCAGATTGAAGCATTCTGTTTTCACTTTCTTTTATTTTTTTGTGGAGTTTTTTTCCTTTTGTTCTATTTCTTCTTTCCAACATGAGTTTTATATGATTGCACATATATAAATTATATCAGATTGCTTGCCATTTTGGGGAGAGAGGGAATGAGAAAAATCTGGAACTCAAAATCTTATTTTTAAAAATGAATGTTGAACCACATACCAAGATAAGATCTAAATGGGTTCATGATTTAGATATAAAAAGTGATATTATAAGCAAATTAGAGGAACATAGGATAGTTTACCTCTCAGACCTGTGGAGATGGAATAAATTTATGTCCAAAGAAGATCTGGAACTCTTAATTGAACACCAGATAGAAAATTCTGACTATATAAAGTTAAAAAGTTTTTGTACAAACAAAACTAATACAGACAAGATCAAGAGGGAAGCAATAAATTGGGAAATCATCTTTACATTTACTGGTTCTGATAAAGGCCTCATTTCTAAAATATATAGAGAATTGTCTCATATTTATAAGAATTCAAGCCACTCTCCAATTGATAAATAGTCAAAGGATATGAACAGGCAATTTTCAGATGAGGAAATTAAAACCATTTCCAGTCATATGAAAAGTTGCTCCAAATCACTATTGATCGGAGAAATGCAAATTAAGACAATTCTGAGGTACCATTACACACCTGTCAAATTGGCTAAAATGACAGGAAAAAATAACGATGAATGTTGGAGGGGATGTGGGAAAACTGGGACACTAATACATTGTTGGTGGAACTGTGAACTGATCCAACCATTCTGGAGAACAATTTGGAACTATGCTCAAAAAGTTATCAAACTGTGCATACCCTTTGACCCAGCAGTGTTTCTATTGGGCCTATATCCCAAAGAAATCATAAAAGAAGGAAAGGGACCCACATGTGCAAGAATGTTTGTGGCAGCCCTTTTTGTAGTGGCAAGAAACTGGAAACTGAATGGATGCCCATCAATTGGAGAATGGCTGAATAAATTATGGTCTATGAATGTTATGGAATATTATTGTTCTGTAAGAAAGGACCTGCAGGATGATTTCAGAGAGGCCTGGAGAGACTTGCATGAACTGATGCTGAGTGAGATGAGCAGAACCAGGAGATCATTATACACGGCAACAACAATACTATATGATGATCAATTCTGATGGACATGGCTCTCTTCAACAAAAAATTGTCTCAAACCAGTTCCAGTTGGTGAGTGAAGGCCATATACACCCAGAGAGAGAGAGATGTGAAATGTGGACCACAACTTAACATTTTCATGCTCTCTATTGATGTTTGCTTGCATTGTGTTTCCTTTCTCTGATTTTTTTTCTTGTAGATACGATTCTTCCTGCACAACAATGATGTGTGGAAATATGTATACATATATTCGATTTGTCAAGTATTCTAACATAATTATCATATAGTGGATATCCTGTCATCTAGGGGAGGGGTGGGGAGTAGGGGAGGAAAATTTTGTAAGAGAAAGCTTTGTAAGGGTCAGTGTTGAAGAATTACCCATACATATGTTTTGCAATTAAAAAGCTTTAATTAAAAAAAATGTTGAAAATTATATTTATGTGTATTAGAAAAAAATACTATTTTAAAACTATATCTCTCTTATATGTTCCTTTCTCTTCACTCATATACTTACAACCCTACTTCAGGCTCATCACCTCTCACCTAGATGACTCTAATAACCTTCTTATTGCTCTCCTTACTTCAATTCACCCTCTATTCCACTGCCTACTCAGTTTTCCTAAAACATAGATCTGACCATATAACACCCTACTTAATGTACTCCAGTGACTTCCTCTTACTTCCAGGATCAAATATAAAGTCTTCTCCTTGTAATTTAATGCTATTCAGAACCTAGCTCCTTCCTGCCTTTCTAGTCTTCCCCTCCACTCTCACTCTACAATACAGCTAATACTAAGTAAGTCCACTTACAGTTCCTTAAACATGTCTCTCTCTCTCTCACCTCCCTAATTCTGAATGGATTATCCTCCATGAGTGGAACTACTTTTTAGTTTTTCTGCTTTCCCTAAAGTCTTAACTCAAAGACCACCTTTTTCAGGAGATCTTTCTAGAAATTCTACCCCAGCCCCAAGCTGCCAAAGCCTTTGAGTTTTAGATTGCTTTTATTTATTCTGTATATAGGTAGGGAGTGGAAGAGGGAGAGAGAGAGATCAAGGTTACAGATGTGGATATATCTATATTAATGCACATGTGAGATTCCTCATTAGTTACATGCCATCTCACCTATCAGAATGTGAGTTCCTTGAGAGTGATGACTTTTTTTGTTGCCTTTAATCCCCAGCACAGTACCTGGCACAAGTAATTCCCTAATAAATGCTTATTGACTTCTAGTAAACTTGAATCACATCTTGATGTTTTAAGTACCAACCTCCAGGGAGAGTAGAACATAAGTTACCTTACGGCTGTTGCTGCTGCTTGTTTTAAGTCTTAATTCAATGATCCTGCAACTTCAATAAGAAATAGTAGCTAACTTTCAATTTGAAAGTTTCATCTATTGCAGAGATATTTGTGAGAGCCTTTTATGTTTAGCATTTTTTTATTGTTCAGAAAAAAATAAATAGCTGTCCTTTATCTGACCTATATTGTATAGCAAATATTTTCATACATCCCACTTCAGAGAGAACTCGGTTGGATGTGAGCCAAACTTAAGCTTTAAGTAATTTTCCTTTAAGTTCCAGGGTAAGGATATAGAAAAAGTGAAATAAAAGAACTTGATCTTCAAAGAAGAATTCAGTTAAAGTTAGTTTGAACTCTCATGGATGGAGCCAAGAAGAATTATTTAGAAAAAGGGAAAAGAAGGCACAGAATTCCAGACACCATGGCCCAAGCAGGGGTTATTTAATTATTAGACTGGCATCTTTTTTTTTTTTTTAAATAGCAACTCTGTAAAGCAACAGAGCTCATACTGTAGGAAGATTTGCATGGAATCCAGACCATGTGTTTCCTTCCTTTTTACCAGATTTAAGACATGCATTCATGCAGACACAGAACCAGCTCAGGTCTTAAGAACCTTCCAGCTCTTAGGCATCTGTGATTCTGTGAAATCACTTGAGATCAGGCCTGAATAAATGGCAATCTGAAAACTGCTTAAATTTTGCCTTACCTAGTCTACTTTCTATTTCCTAAAAATTAATTTTAAAATAAAGGAAAATTATTTTTTAAAAAAATATATAAAGGTTGTCAGATTGTTTGGCACCCATAGCTTGTGGAAAAACTTAATGAGCCTGCAACTTCAATTAGTAACTAACTTTAAAAGTTTCATCTGTTCCAATGATACTTGACTTCAGGTCTGAAAACTTGTTTTGTTTTTTAAAAAATATTTTGATAACTGTATTTTGATTACTGCTTTCATTTTAATACTGTGTATTTTATTTTATGTATTTAAAAATACTAATTCTGAGGAGTCAACAAACTACCAATGGGGTCCATGATGCAAATAAGGTTAAGAACCATAACCTAATCCTTCCTCAATCTTTTGACCTAGAAGTCCTACAGCTAGCTATATACCTGAAGGTTACAGATATCAATCAAAAATATTTATTAATAAGCATTAATGTTTCAGGTACAATAATAGGCATAGAAAAGGTCCTAGATACAATAAAACATTCATAACATCATTTCTTTGTGATCACAGAAAACTGGAAATAAAGTAGATGTCCATCAGCTGGGGAATGGTCAAAGAAATGGTGATACATATATGTAAGAAAATATTTTCTTACCATTAGAACCCATAAATATGAGGAACTCAGAAAAACATGGGAAAACATATGATCTGATGCAGAATAAAAGAGTAAGGAGAATCAGGAAACAATAATTCAATCAACACATGACAGTGTAAATTAAAAAAAAAACAATAAAACAAAGCTAAATCCTTTGAAACTATACGAACCAATCTTGAACCCAAGAAGAGATAGAAATTACCTCCCTCTTATCGTTGGAAAAAGATGTGGAAGTACGATATCACACTCAGAGATATGTCAGGCAAGGTGGGTGGATCTCATTCATTTTATTAAACTGCTTTCTCTTTGTTGCAAGGAAAAGGCTCACTGACTATCTGAATATCTCAGAGATGACTGTGACAGGAAAATAACAGGCATCAGGAAAATTTATTTTTAAAAAAAGGAATCTATTAATAGCCTCCTAATAGTTTTCAAATGCTATTCCACCCACAACATTTGCATTGTTCCCACCCACATTTATCAATGCCACTGGGACTTGATAATGGTTATCATTCCCCCATTCTACAGAATGGCCTTAGGCTAAAAGAATATATTTATCAGCCTGGATTCCAATCATCTTACAAACAATATTTTTCATGAAAACCTTAATAGAAAGAAGGCATATATTCAACGTCCCAAAATGATTGGGAGGAGGAAGGTAAAATAAAGTTTAAAAAACAAAATAATTGGGGGGAGGGAAAGAGAGAGAGAATTGCAGAAAGAGAGGATTTATACTTAACTGTCTGCTGCTTGATTTGTCTATGCCTTGATTTAAGACTCAGGCTTAATTTTTTTTTTTTTTTTAACTAGAACTGTGATTTCATTGATATCCAGAACTCCCAATAAAGAAACTTCTTTTACCAACATAGGTTAGCACTTGCTTTGAAACATAATCTTACAAATATGGAAATATGTTTAAAAGGATTGCACATATTTTACCAATATCAGATTGCTTGCTGTATTGGGGAGAGAGAAAAATTTAGACCACAAAGTTTTACAAAAATTAATGTTGAAAACTATGTATTTGGAAAAACAAAATACTCTTAAATTTTTTAAATTGGTTTTACCCTTAGGGGAAAAGAAAAAGAAAACAAATATAGCTTTAGTATATTGCTTAGCATACTGAGATAATAAATGATCTGTTCATTTCCAGTTTTCCCTTAAGCTATGTGTGCCAAACCACCTAGCAACCTTTATGTCTGGGGTTTGTTTTTGTTTTTTGTTTTTTTAATAATTTTTCTTTATGTGTCAGGACAGAACTTGAATCCAGCTCTTCCTGATTCCTAGACCAATTCTTTACCTATTAGCACTTCAGGCTACTTCTCTCAGGCTAACTTTCCCAGATAAAAAAGGCAGGTGGCACCTTTATAATTCAAAAAATTAAAAAAAAATTGCTGCAATCGGCTAGTTCAAAATTAACATTTAAAAAAAGTGCCATCTTTTTGTCTTTTGTGGTCTTGACAAGGTCTGTTCAAAGGGTGGAAATTTTTTTTCAAGTATATATCTGGAGAAAAGCAGCAAAGACAATGGTGCTTCTCATACTTTTCACAGTAAATAAGGTAGGAGAGAATTATCAAATTAAGCACCTGAGAATGTATGTGTGGAAATTCTGCCCCCCACAAACAGTATCAACAATTCCCACCAAAATGATAACCAGCTTTCACCGATTAGAATGCTTTTCTACAGAGTTTGCCATTTGATAAGATAACTGATAAACTCCTTAGGCTGTGATACCATTTTCTCTGATGTTTTATCAACCTTGGTTCCGCAAAAAAATGCATTTGGTTTGAAATGGTTGTGATTTTCCACATCTGCAAAATGATAGCGATAGCAATAGGGCTGCCATGATAATCAAATGAGATAATATATGCAATATGCTTTGGAAACTTTAAATATATATATATATATATATATATATGTGTGTGTGTGTGTGTGTGTTAACTGTTATCATTAATTCCTTTCCTTCAGACAATGTAAATCACATCCAGATTACACACTTCATTTCACAGCTGAGGAAACCGAGGCACAAGACTGACTTGGTCGGAGGTCTCACGGGCAGCAACAGAGGCAAGATTTAAACCCAGTTCCCCTGACTCCAGAACCAGAGCTTTGTGGCCTGCCCTGAGATCTGCCTTGCAAAAGGCCCCAAATCCTGTGACATTCCTGGGCAAAAATTTACTCTCCCTGACCTCTCATCTCCCGAGGCCTAGTGAAGGCAATCCCTTCAGACCTCACAAGGTCACCAGGAAGTTATGCATCTTCTGTGGCCGGCCCTTCATTGGCCGGTCCAAAGCCCAGGGGCTGAAGGAAAATGGGAGGCCGGAGTTAGAGCTGCCACCTTTTGGCCACACAGATAAGTACAGTGCAGAGGGAGAGACTGCAAAGGCCGGCCCAGGATCTCCCCCAGGGTCTCACGTCAGCAGCGCAGCTTTGGGTCTGCGTCCTGTGTGAGAAATCCAGTGCCACGTGAGAGGTGATATTTTGACTGCATAGGCAGAAGGCCCGTGTCCACTTCCTCTGCACCATGTCATGACAGATGTCACCGAGCCCAAGGAGAGGATGTGGTTGAGAGTTTCAGTTCGGATACCGAAATAAATGAGGTCTGATTCTGAAAGCTTCATCTTCTGTGCCTTTCATTAAAGAAGCAGGGCCCAGAACAACAAAAAAAACCCCCGCTATCTGTCTTCCTAATAGCTCCTACAGGCTCATAGTGCCTCAGGTCACCCAAGGCACCTGGAAGGTCATGCGGCCCAGCCCTAGTCGGAGACTCACTGGTCACAAGGGGAGCCTGAGCCCATTCAGATGTAACTGGGAGACAATAACAAAATAAAAAAATGACATAGGTTAGTTTGTGGTTTTCTGAGTTAATAAAGGGCAGAGATCCCTTCCGTTTTGTATGGCTCCCCTGACTTACAGAAGACTTAGGCCTTAAGCAGTAAAATGATTTGTCCACAGTCACACAAGGACTCCATGCTGGAGCCAGGTTCTGAAGCCCTTGTGCATGCTGCACCATCAGACTATGACCCTCCTTCATCATTTCTCTGGAGACTTCTCTTTTCTTTGACTCTAAGCTCTCCTCAGGGGTCTTTGCTCCTTCTCCTCCCTTCCCACTACTTCTATTTAAGGCCTGATTTCCCAGAGTTCCTTTTTAGCTATTCCTCCTCCTCCAAGAGTAGCTCTGTCCCTCTGATCCCTCCCATGATATTAAGAGTCTTTCCTCCATTTAGCATCTTGACATCTTGACAGAAAACAACCCCTGAATAAAAGACATATGTAAATTTTGCTTTGCCCATTGATAATCATATTTTTTAAACAACCTTCCATGCTCAGGAGTCTAGACCACATTGACTAATGGTGACAAATGACAACAACCTAATGACCATATTTATTCATGGGTCCCACTTAAGGCTACCATTTTAACAAAGTCAACATGACCACCACCCAATGGAACAAATTAAGAAGCAATATTCCCAACACCAACCTACTTGTTTGCATCTTTTCAAATGTTAAATGAAACAAGCAGCTCATCCAACTTAACAAAATTCATAACCAACTTAAACTCATTTCAAGTAATCAGTCAACCAGCATTCCCCTTAGTAGGTGCCAGGCAATGAGCTAATCACTGGAGACAGAAACAAAAGCAAAAAGCAGTCCCTGATCTTCAGGAATTCCTAATGGGGGAGTCAGCAAGTAAATAAACAGGCCTTCAGGCAGAAGAGATAAAAGGAAATGGCCTTAACATCAGGGTCCAAGTAGTACCTGGGAAAGGCCATCTGCTGCAGAAAGTGGACTTTGAGCTGAAAAGACAAAGAGGAAGGGGAAGGGGGCAAAACATCAATCTATTTGTGAAGTTCCTACTGTGTGCAAGGCACCACTCAAGAAGGGGCACAGAGATAGAAATGAAACCATCCCTGTCTTCAAGGAGCTTACTAATGGAAGGAGAGGGCAACAAGAGGCACAGAAAAATAAATACAAAGCCATATAAATGTAAAGAATATGAAGTAAAAAACACAAAAAAGAACAACTTTAAGAGGAAAAATTGGTGGATTGAGAAAAAACTGTGTGTGTACAGGAGGTAATAGTGCTTTGAAAGAAGCTGGGGGGACTAAGGTGGGGGGCAATGGAGGAAGAATGCCATAAATCTTTATAACTAGAGTCAATTTTCCTTCTAAGAGTTTAGAAATATTATGCAATCAGAAGTAGTAATTTTGCACATTACCTTTCACCATCAGCTTCCTTAGTTTCTTGGTCTCTATTTCTCACTGTGGAAATTTTACAGTAGATCAAAAAAATAGCCTTACCTTGTCTATGACTCTGAAGGGGGAAGGGAGGGGAGAGGGAAGAACCCTACAGGATCCAAGAAGAAAATGTCTTAGACCCTGCTCCAGGCTCTTAGCCAACACTCCCTTGCCACCTCCCCAGTTCACATCTATCTAAAGCAATCAAATCAAGGAAAGCAGAATTGAAGTTAAAACAAATAAAATTTCTTCTCTTTTTCCAGTAAATTAATGCATACTAACTTTGGTAGAGGCCAAGAACAGACCCACTAATCTGCAGATACACATGGATGAATATAATAATTTGCTCTCTGACCAAGGCATTGCATTTGCATCTTGTTTTTTAAAAAGTGAAAGAACATGTAAACCCAGGAGGTTTCATTCTTGGATGAATAAGCTATTCGACCTGAGGTATTATCTTAAAGCATCCTGTGTAATATGTAAAGAAGGGTAAAGAGGTGAGCACAAAAGAGGTCAAAACCAGAAAGGCCATAGACAAAAATAATTCATCTCAACCCTTTTTGTTGTAGCAAATAACTGGAAACAAAAAGAGTATCTATAGATGAAGGAATGACTGAACAAATTGCAATATATGAATGCACTGAAATATTGTTGTAGAGTAAGTGATGATGAATATGAGAAATTCTGAAAAATGGAAGATCTGTGTGATCTGATGCAGAATAAAATAAACAAAACCCAAAGAACAGTAATACCAATGACCATAGTAATTTAAATGAAAAGGTCAATGAAAGTAAGTCAAACTCTGAGTAACTAAATAATGGTCCTCAAAAACAGGTATTTCTCTTTGGCTTAGGAGGTGAGGGTCAGAGTGATAAGCATTGGGGACCAGGCAGAAATGTTGCATGTAATTTCAGACATTGACACTTTTTTTTCTTGGTTTGGCTCGGATTGTGTGTGTGTGTGTGTGTGTGTGTGTGTGTGTGTGTGTGTGTGTGTGTGTGTTGTTTTTGGTTTTGGGTTCTGGTTTTTGGAACAAACACAAAAACCTAAAATGAAAATACTCACATAGGAGACAGCAAGATCCAGTTTCCAGGAGAAGTCATTCTGTGTTCATCTACTCATTGAAAACAGCTTCTTTTCAATGGATCCATAGCTGAAACTACCTGGGTCTTTACATCTACCTGACAGAAGTGCATACTCTCCTTCCAAAAGCATTCTCCCACAACAGAGGCATTATGGAGCAGTGGGATGGGAGAAGGGTTACCTTCCTCCTTCCCTGAGACCCTGAGAAATGGATTTGGGGTTTTAATCATGTTTCACTTTTCTTTTCAGTTCTGGTTATCACCTGACACAAGAGAACCAGTGACCTTGGAGCCCCAGGGTTCTAGGACAAATGTTATAGTCAGCTGAGCAAGGGAGTCCTGAGAAGCCAGGGAACAAAGAGACAAGCTAAATAAGACTTTGGACCAGGAACTTGGTGGAACTAATGCTATGAAAGGACTAAGCAAAACCTGATCCATCTTTCCTCTCACCATTGTGAGGAATTATGCTCTTGAGTTGGAGGAGAAAATATTTACATATTTGTTTTTACTATACTTTCAATGTAAATATTTCATTCTAAAAGCTAATCTGGCTATAAGTAGTTAAATGGAACTGGGATGCTTAGACTCCTTAAAACATATACCACAATCAGTGGGAGACTTGAACTAATATCAGGGGCAGAGAACCCTCTCTCTCAACTTCCTAAGGGTATTTAGAATCCTAAAGAGAGAGAGTGAAATAGAACACAAGGTCCTAAGGCATTTGGAGCCAAAATAATCATTGTTAGGTAAGGGAAGATTGGATTCTGCGGAGCAAAAAGGAGGAAATATATTCAGAAATAACTGTAATGTATAAACCTAAGTGATCAGTAAACTTAGTTAAAAAAAAGAAAAAATAGGTAAACACATCATTTTAATACTATTTAATACTATCAATCTTTCTATGTTTTATTTCTTTACAGAATGATTCCCTAGTCAAAAGGATTGAGTATGCATTTAAAGACCCTTAAACTATCCACTGACCTATCAATGTCAGTGACTGGTCATAAGTTTATTTGATTTGTAAATAATCTAATAGCATGCATATTGTGTCCATTTGCCAATTCCTTAAGGTTTAAAGCAATCCCAGATGAGCCTTACTCCTCTCTTGACATATTTATTCTACTGCTTCAGATTCAAAACACTCCAAAAGGTGAACAAAAAATACAGCAAATGTAGCCCACTTGTCTATTATATTTACATGCTTTACATACTTTAAAAAATATGTGGCTTATTAATGACTGATTTTTCAACCTCCTCAATAAGCTTTTTTTTTTTATTAACATGACACTTCTTAACTTACAAGTGTCAGACAATCCCAGGCTAGGCATGGATCCTTTATGATGTTTAATATAAGAGATAGTACAGTATTTATATCCCTCACAATAAGAGAATGGATTGTTTTAAGGTTATACAGTCCAGATGTGATCAAAAAAAAAAGGAACCTTACAAAATGACAAATATTTTCATTAAAAAACTTTAAAAATAAAAGTTCAAAGATATGTTCTCCTCTCTTATATCTTGTCAAAACATGACTTAGGACCCAAAACTAATCTACTTTCAATTTTATTCCATATTTCAGTGCTGTCATAGTACTCAGCAGAGAGTATTGGAATACGATCATTTTTTATTTTGTTGATGTTACCGACAGCTTTATTTCACAAAGCAATCTTATACCATGTCTACCAGTGGCAGGCCACGGAGGTCAAACAGTCTATCCTTACAGGTAGAGAGCTTATTAAATGGCACGTCTATTAAACCCAATGGACAACATAAAGAAACATTTCAGCAAAATACTTTTAACATAGTTCAATGAAGATATGACTCGAAAGGGTAGTAAATAATTTCAACTGATACCAATAAGGAATTTGTTATATTTTTACTAGCATCTTCAAAATTATACTGCAAAGAAAATGGTTAGAATGGTTTAAAAAAAAATCAAAAAGGTTTTGCAGAGAGAGATCAGTTCAGGCTTTAAAAACCTTCAGCATAAGGATAACAGTCATTGGTTAGTACTAAAAAAGGAAATCTGTTTTAATCATATTGAAATGCTAACAAACATACAATTATCATAAATTATGTCTTTTACTTTAGGAATATGAGCTATTATTAGGGAAAATTGGGAAGGAAAAAAAAACTTAAAAATCTATCTAGCTAAAACCTTTCCCTGGTTTCATGATTTTGGAAAATAATACATTCCTAACCACTTCCTTTATGCTAACATTGAGGATTAAAAATATTCTCTATAAAGACAGAACTGTCAAAAAAATTGAATCCATATATATTCATACTATGTAAGATTTGATCTCAAAATCTGAATGTGTTTACTGGGTCTAAAGAAAATATTTATTAACACATGATTGTGATTTTATCTTCCTCACCGGCATCATCTCTTAACTCCTCTATTACCTAGAATCAAATTTATCACCCATTGAATCTCAGTGTTTCCATTTTGTTTGTTTAACCACATTTACAAAAAGAAGCAAAGAAGGACCCATTAGGGATGGGGAAGTTGTATGCCCAAAGACAACATGGCTTTCTTATCTTTATACAAAAAAAATGGCTTTGCAACCCAAATAGTAGCATTTATAATTGACTTTTTAATAGACACACATCTCTACTTTTCTCCTTTAATCTTGTCATTTGGCACCTAGTGCTAGTGGTATTTTTTTCCAGGTAGATAAACCACTTGATCTGATGCTATCAGTAGATTCTCCTAGTAGGATAATTAATAAGATACAGAAACATAAAACATGTGTTGTTAAAGTTTACAATTACCTTCCCTCACAGGCTTCCCTCCAAATGCACTGTCCTTGCTTTAACACACAGTAAATCATCTACCTAAATGTATTTGCACCCAATCATTTTTTAAAGTCACAATCTTTGTAGTGTCAACTTGTCAAAGGTCAAAGGGAAGAACAGGCAAGATTCCCAAATCAATCTGCTTGTAGAAACTGTCTCATTTCATTTCAAATTACCTGCTGTGGGTGAAGCAGGCTATGGACAAACTGCCTTCCTCCATAAACCATGACAGCCCAGGTCGAACTTCTGTGATCATTCATAAGGGACAAGTCTTGCTGGGTCTGTCATTAACTACTTTTAAACTGCTGTGCAGGGTTAAGTGATCTTGCAGGGCAGCCACAGATATAAATACTGTTTGGACAGTTTAATGTCACGAGACAACTCCTCTGGGATTAAAACTGTGTAACCCAATAGGACAGTTGTCGATAGAAGGATTAAGGTACTTTGGTACTGTTACTTACTTGGAATCATGCCTTTACATATGTTTTGAATAAGTTACTCTGATAGAAGATGCAGAATGGAGTGTATGTGTTCATACATCATCATCCAGTCTCTGAACAAAATTCTGAGAAAGTTAAAAATAACCCCAGGCTTTCACATAGTTCTGTCTCCCAACTGTAAGGTGTTTGCTCTCTGATAGTTTACGCTTGTCCTTAGGAAGCAGACCAGAAAATGAGAGACAACTGATGGGCTAAATGATTCTGGTCCAAACATCTTGCATCAGAGCTCCCAGCGATTCAGACTACTGGCAAAGTCATGGTCAGTGGCCATATTTGGGGATTTAAGGCAGCATTCAAAGTCAAGTATGAGCCTTGCACTGATTTTTGCACAACTCTGAAAACGACAAACTTCTGAAAAACAAACCTGAACAGCTATATTTTGCTTCATTGAGAAAACACACACACACACACACACACACACACACACACAAACACACACACCTCTCTTCAATATAACAAAATCTTCTAGTCCAATTCAATCTTTTTTCTTTACTGCTTGCCTGTACTTTACACAAACACTATAATGATCCCCCTTGAAATTTGTTTGTCTTATATAATAGCTGTAATATGGGATGGGTTAACTTTGTTGAACATATACTGGTTGTGTTTAAAGAAACAAAATTTAGATTGAGTAACATTCATTCAGTGACAACCCAAATATATTAATTAGAAACAGTTGGGGAAAATATTGTCGCATATCTATTTTTAAAAAGACAGAATATAACCAGAGGAGATGGGGCAAGGAAGTTCTATTAATTCAACTAAAGGTTTTAAGGGGATTTTGTGAAAAAAAATACTAATGTTTCATAAAATGTTACATTTCCTTAAAATAAGCTTGAGCTAAATCCTAAACTTATAAAAGGTTCATTGGGGTGTATTTGAAAAATATTTAACTCTCATACAGCACCTTAACTTTCCCAAAGACTTTCCTTTCCTTGTGAAGCTGATGGGACAAGTATTAGCTTTCCCATTTCAGATAGAAGAAATTGAGGATATGAATGATATGTGACTTGTATAAGGTCATACAGTCAGAAATGGATCAGATCTGGGATCAGACCCAAGTCCTTTGAATAAGAGTTGTCAGGACTCTCCATGACATCATTCAGTCCAGCGACAGTTTATAGAGTACTAATGACTCACTGGGCTTTGTGCCTTGGGATAAAAGGACTATGAGCAATGGAGGAACCATCAAAGGGCAAAATCCAAATATCTGGCCTCTGGTCCCCACTCTTCTGCTCCTAACAGCTATGCAACCTTAGGTAAGTTCCTGAAAAATTCCAGAACTTATCTGCAAGATATAGAGAATTTGAGACCAAATCCCCTCTAGCAGGAAAGAAAGTATGAAAGAAAGAAGACAGTTCCAAAAGACATCTCAGAAAAACATAAAGATTCAGGCCAGGTAGATTCTAGAGATCTGAGTAAGAGAATGCACACTAGCAAGAAGTAAGGTCCTCAGCGGTACTTAAATCCTGAAATTCAAGACTGCTCAGCCACTGAGCATGGGCTGAGAGGGACCAAAACAAGGAAAAGACTGACGGGCTCCCAGGAGTGCAGACTAAGTGACACAGAAGACCCTTTGTTCATAGCTTTCTTTTTGCTCTTTGTTCTATTTGGAATCAAGTAGCTTATTTATATTTAAAAATGAATGTAGTAATTTTGCTTTGTTATAAATAAATCATTCTCTATATAAACAACAGTGACTGCTGAATTCTCTAATCTCTGGGAAACTTAATTTACCATTCCCTAAATCATTAGGCCTGCCACACTACCCCCAAGAGGCACCTCAGCTAAGGTGTCCTAAAGTTTTGACCCCCTAAAGCCTGTGAAGGCAGGGGAGTAGTGCAGTGGAATGCATATTGGACTTGAAATCAGGAAGAATCAAATTCAAATACAACTTCAGATACCTATTAGTTGTGTAACTCCAGGCAAGTCATTCAATATCTCTCAACCTCAACTTCTTTCTGTGTGCAATAAGAACAATAATAGCAGAATAGCAGAATTTTTGTGGGGGCCAAATGAAATCACACACATAGAGCACTCTGCAAAACTCAGAAGGTTTGTATAAATGCTAGCTGTGATTGCTGCTGCTGATGGGGATGATATACCAAGGAGGTAAAAGAAAGAGACAGGTCTAATACACAACAGAGCACTTGTAATGGTAACTTTTGTGGTAGCAAAATATTAGAAGCAATGTTGGTGCCAATCAATTGAAGAAAGGCTGAACAAATGGTAGCATGTGACTGTGATGGAAAGTAGAATTAAAGCTGGAAGGAACCTCAGAGCTCACCCTAGTATCATCTGCTCATTTTATATGCAGATGAGGAAATAGATTTCAAGAGGGAAGTGACTTGCTAATGGTCATACAGCTGGTCTCACAAAAAGGAATTAAACCTTGTCCTTCCTGACCATGTCCAATATTCTACCCATCATCCCATGCTGCTTCTTGGGAATATGCACTGTAAGGAAAACAGATATGAAGAATTCAGAGGCATGTGAACAGATATGCAGTGAAGGAAAAAGCAGAAAAACAAGCTACAAAATGAGCACAATGCTATAAATGGGAAGAAGGAAAACTAAGTTCTACTGCTATATGACAATGAAGGGCCAGCCTTGGCCCCCAAGGACCTTCCTTCCTCCACTGCAAAGATGGTACAGAAAATCACGTGGACTATCAGACATAGCCCAGTGTCAGTTGGTTTTGCAGATCTGCTCTTTTTTATCTAATCTTTGTTACAAGAGATGGCTCTTTGGGGAAGGGAAGGAAGAGAAATATATGATGAAATAAATGTGATGTAATAACAAAAGGCATAAAATAAGATGAAATAATAGAGAATAAAACAGAACAAAGTAAAAAAGAGGAACTTGAAGTTATCTGGTGAGAACAGTTGGTAAAGACATTATCTGAAGAATGAGACCCACCTGTTTTAACACATAACCTAGATAGCAAATAAGGGCAGCAAGGTGGCACTGTGGTTAAAACGTCATGTCTAGAGTCAGGAACACTCATCTTCCTGGGTTCAAATCTGCCTGCAGACACTTCCTAGTCATGTGGTGCTGGACAAATCACTTAATCCTGTTTGCCTCAGTTTCCTCATCTGTAAAAATGATCTGGAGAAGCAAATGGCAAACCACTCCAGTATCGTTGCCAAGAAAATACCAAATGGGGTCAACTGAATTGGATACAACTCAGAAAGACTAAACAAAAAGAAAAAAAAAAGCAAATATTAGAAGCATGGAAACCAACATGTTTTCCAACTCTGCTATCTGGAATTCTATTAACTGGAATTTTCTACTCGCCATTAATTCTGCAGGTTAACAACATGAGTAATGTACACAATAATGACTCTGACCATCCCAAAATATTTAAATTTTCATAATTATCAAACAGAAATTAAATTATGCCAACAAAATTAATCCAATTTACTATAAAAATCACTGCTACATGATATGGTACCTTTAGTAACAAGTTCAAAGGTTATCCTTTTGTTCAATATTTTTGATACTTTCCCAAAATATGATGTGCAACAACCACATCAGTATCTATATCAAATATCAGAACTATGTGATTGTCTTTCATCATTTCCAATTTTAAAAGTAAAGACTTTAGATAGTGTGTTTAGATAGTGTTACTTTAATAGACTGCAATTTTGTCTTACTTCAGATATCCATTAGCTGCATAACCCAGAATAAATTAATTTCTTTCTTTCCTGAATTTCCTTATCTATAAATGGGAGTATTAACAGCATCTACCTCAGAGACTTTTTATGAGGATCAAAGAAAATAAATTATATAAACTACTTTGGAAACCTTAAAGCACTAAATGTTAGCTATTATAGGTCTGAGATTGACTACATCTGGGGGGGGAAAGGTTTTATGGCTTGTTTGCTTTTATTCCCCCAGACTATAATAAGAGTCATTGCTTTAAAAAAAAAATTCTAGAATATCTTTTTCAGAATTGGCTTGAGAGGTAGTTATGACTCAAACTAGAAAAAAAAACTTTTATGAGCACACCTGATAGTGGGCACATAATATTATTCAGCTGGCTTCATTCAATGTATCTAATTTCAAGCGATCTTGATTATTTCTAAAATCAGGTTCACCTTTATAGGACAAAGACATGATACTGTGAGGTCATTCAGTAAGTAAGGCAATATCAGAGAGATTCAAACAGGGCAAAGGCAATGTGATTAAATTGAACATATAACCTCCCAAGCTGACAACTGTGAAAAGAACAATACTTGTTTAAATCCTGGTGTATTTGTTTTAAAATTAGTCATATTATTTTATAGTATGTTTCTTGTATTATGACTACATCCTCTGCCAAATGTTTGGGGTTTGTCCTTTATGAAAGAATGATGATCAATTTTCAACTATGAATTTATGTTCAAATAATTAATTTCTCCAACTATTTACTATGGATTTAAAACCACAGTAGTTGCTCAATAAATACTTGTTGGTTGATTGATTTTAGTCTTTCTATTTAGCCTCAATACAGATGGAGAAAATAAATGGAAATTTGTCTAATTCTAGATTAAACAATGAATTTGTTTGTGATGAATGTACTTCTTTACTAGAGAAAATAAGCATGCAAGGAACTATTATTCTATTAAAGGCATAATAACTAACCATCTAAACAATATTTTAAACCATCCATTTTGTTTTATAAAATGATTTTTAATCTGAATAAGAATAGACTACAAAATGACTGTCATAAATTCAAAACTAATCAAAATAACAGTACTTGTGCCATCAAAAATACTCTTAAGTTTATTAGATTTATAATGACATTAAAATAAATCACCTTTTAACTTTTGGCAATGCCTATAAGTAAATCCTATACAGTAAATAAATGTTCATTCTATGTCATATTGCCAATATTATTTTAAAAGCTTTTTTGTAAAAATCACTGTCTTTCTTTTAAATAGAACTTTTTATTCTTCTACAAGCTGATTTCATTGAAATAATTTATATACTATATCCTATAGATATCATTTTGGAAAAATTCATACATGTATTTCATATCCAATAATTTTATTTTGATTATATTTAACATTTGTGTAGTAACAAATTTATTTTTATAAATACAGCATCCCTAGAAAGAGCAAAAATAATGTGACTTGTTTTAAAAATGGCAGCAAATATTTTTAATTATAGAACCTCCAAGGTAGAAGGAGCCTCAAAGATTGTCTATATAATATGACATGAATAGGAATTCTCTTCATAATCTGAGTTCTACATTAATCTCTCATGAGAGAACACACTAGCCGCCATTATTCTTTTGTAGAGTTGTCATTGCCAGAAAGATTTTCCTTACATCAAGCCTAAATAAACCTGTCTCTCTGCTAATTCCACCCACTACTCTTAATTCTATACTTTGGAGCTAACAGGTAGTCAAGGAAAGCTACTGCCATCTTTGTGGCTGAGGTCTGAATGATGGATGAATCAGTAGTCCAATGGATAGGTAGAAGGCAGGAAGGGAAGAAGGAAGAAAGAGGTAGGAGGGGGGAAGAAAAAAAGGGGGAGAAAGAAGGAGAAAGGAGGGGAAGGAGAAGAGAAATAAGTATTTATCAAATATCTAATAATGTGTGACAGACTATGTTGAATACTAAGAAATATATCTCAATTGTTAAGTGGAAAGAACAATAGTTCTGATATCAGTCTAGGTTCACTATCCTTTGACAAGTCATAAGCCCTTGAACCATAGTTACCTCACATGTAAAAGCATTAATTAGTGTTGGATCACATAACCTCTGAGGTCCCTTCCAACTATTCTACAACTATGATGTTCTGATCTTAGAAATCTAATCTCTCTTCCATGTGAAAGTCCTTCAAGGAAAGGGCCCCACATGTGCAAGAATGTTTGTGGCAGCCCTTTTTGTAGTGGCTAGAAACTGGAAACTGATTAGATGCCCATCAATTGGAGAGTGGCTGAATAATTATGGTATATGAATGTTATGGAATATTATTGTTCTGTGAGAAACGACCAGCAGGATGATTTCAGAGAGGCCTGGAGAGACTTGCATGGACTGATGCTGAGTGAAGTGAGCAGAACCAGGAGATCGTTATACACGACAACAATACTATATGATGATCAATTCTGATGGACATGGCTCTCTTCAACAATGAAATGTTTCAAACCAGTTCCAGTTGTTCAGTGAAGAAAGCCATATACACCTAGAGAGAGGAATATGACATGTAGACCACAACATAACATTTTCATGCCCTCTATTGATGTTTGCTTGCATTGTGTTTCCTTTCTCAGATTTTTTTCTTGTAGGTAAGATTTTTCTTGCACAACAATGATGTGTGGAAATATTTATACATATATTTGATTTGTCAAATATTTTAACATAATTAACATGTAGTGGATTTCCTGCCATCTAGGGGAGGGGTGGGGACTAGGAGGGAAATATTTGTAACCAACAGCTTTGTAAGGGTCAAATTTGAAGAATTACCCATACATATGTTTTGCAAATAAAAAGTTTTAATTTTAAAAAAAAGTCCTTCAAACACTTAAAAACAGTTTATTATATAGTCCCATTCTCTCATCCATGTTCAAATCTTCTTTAGACATAGAATATGGCATAGGATTGATAAATCATGTACAGGACTTAATGGCTTTTCCAAAAGTTAAAAATGGGATTATTTGAATATCATTACAAATCTAACAACTTGGAATATTTTGATGACACAATTACCATTATTAGCTCTGAATTTGTGACATCTTTTTTCAGTTACTAATTTTATTCTGATTAAAAATAATTTATTAAAACAAACTGATGATTTAAAATATCCAATCAATCAATAAATAGTTATTAAGTACATACTATGTGCCAAGCATTTGTTAGGCACTGAGGGTACAAAAATAAGCAAAAGATAGTCCCTACCTTGAAGGAATTCACAATTATAGATATGCTTTCCTTTAATGCACCATGATAAATGATTTTTTTTCAATCTCTAAATATCCCTGATTCCTTCAATTGATACCATTTTGGCAGAGCAGTTCCCTATTGTTATTATTGTTGTTCAGTTGTTTCAGTTGTTCCTGACTCTTGATGTCTCTTCTTGGCGTCTTCTTAGCAAACACACTGGAGTGATTTGCTATTTTCTTTTCCAGCTCCTTTTCCAAATGAGGAAACAAGCTTAAGTGACTTGTCCAGGGTCACACAGCAAGTAAGCATCTGAGGCTGGACCAGACCCTCTATCCACTGTACCACCTAGCTGTGCAAAAACAGTTGCCCTGTTTGTAAACAAAAAGACTTGGAGAGCATGATGTGCAAGGTAACTTGCAGCTCTAACAATCTATGGCCCTTCCACAATTACATGATGAGTTCTTAGGCTTTCCTGTGGCATTTCTGTGCATTTAGGTAGATACTGAAGGGGAGACCCAACTTGAACTTTGAGACCGCAAGGCTGACCTCTTCTCAAAGAAGTTAAATAACATGTCCAAGGTCACACAGTTAGTGTCCTCTGATTCCCGAACCAATGCTCTTCCCACTGGATCACATCAGTGAAGGCTCAGTGCCTAGACATAAGCTCCCTTTTTTATTCTGCTTGGCTCTAGAAAGTAGAAACAAAAGCAGTTAGGTATTAAAAATAACATGAAACAGAGGCATTCAAAAGTCCAGCTATCATTTTGACTAAGTTATTGTCTTTATTTTCCAAAATGACTAAGTATTATCAAGTATAAGCAGTGAACACAATGAAAAATTGTTTTCCTCTGTTCCTGGGGAGAGGTGAGGGAGCTATTCATTCACTCTTGTTCTCTTATGAGCGTAGGCAAGGAAAAATGACTCCCCCATCTTCAACAGCTTTCAGCTGCACAGGAAATGTGATCAACCAAATTCTAGAGGACTGATGTTGAATCACATCACCTACATCCTGAAACAGGTGATGAAGTCAAGAACGAAAATGGACACTTTTTTGGGCATAGCCAATGAGGAAATTTGTCTTTGTTGATTATTCATCTTTGAAGAAAAAAAAAAGATTTTGTTTGTCTTTCTTTCTCATTGGAGCAGGTCAAGGTAGAGGAAGAAAAGACAAATTCATTTTAAAAAAATCTCTCAAAAATTGGAACCCAAGTTTTGCAAGGGTTAATGCTGAAAAATTATCCATGCATATATTTTTAAAATAAAAAGCTTTAATAAAAAATAAATAAAAATCTCTCACAGAAAAATGGAAAGAAATGAGTAGGTTGACTCAGATACTAAAAAGTTCTGAGGTTCAAAGCTTATCTGTTCATATGAAAATAGTTATTATCTGCCCTCAGGAACATTTATCAACAAAGGAATTCTCTTTCAAACTACTATATATTTTAGAATGAAAGAAGTATCTATCAGCATTTCCATACACAAATTATTAACAAAAGAGCAGAAAAGGCAATAAGAATATCATTTTAAGTAGCAAGTTGTAAATACACTGTTGGTGGAGATGTGAGCTAATCTAACCATTCTGGAGAATAATTTGGAATTATGCCCAAAGGGCTCTCAAACTGTGCATACCATACTCTTTGATCCAATATTTCTCTCTACTGGGTCTGTATCCCAAAGAAATCATTAAAAAAAGGAAAAGGGTCCAGATGTGCAAAATTGTTTATAGCAGCCTTTTTTGTAGTAGCAAAGAACTGGAAACTGATTGGATGCCCATCAGTTGGGGAATGGCTAAATAGATTATGGAATATGGATATAATGGAATATTATTGTTCTATAAGACAAGATGAGCAGATTGATTTTAGAAGAATTTGGAAAGACATGAATTGATGCTGAGTGAAGTGAGTAGAACCAAAAGAACATTATACACAGAAACAAGAAAATTATATGATGATCAATTCTGATAGATGTGGCTCTTTTCAACAATGAAGCGATTCAGGTTAATTCCAATAGACTTGTAATGGAGAGAGCCATCTGCATCCAGAGAAAGTACTGACGGTGGATCACAACGGAGTATTTTCACCTTTTTTGTTTTTGTTATTTGCTTGGTTGGTTTTTTCTCACTTTCTTTTCCTTTTTTGATCTGATTTTTCTTGTGTAGTATGATAAATGTGGAAATACATTTAGAAGAATTGCATATGTTCAACCTATATGGATTACCTGTGTCTAGGGGTGGGAGGGAGAAAAATTTGGAACACAAGGTTTCAGCAAGAGTGAATGTTGAAAACTATCTTTCCATATATTTTGAAAAATAAAAAGGTATTATAAAAAATAATAAAATTAAATCTTTTTTTGTTTTTGTTTGACTGATTCTTGAAGTCTTATTGAGTCATTTACTTCTATTTGTTCAATTTTAATTTTTAAAGTATTATATCCTTCAGTTATCTTTTTTAGCTCCTTTTGTAGCTGGCCAATTGAATTTCTTGATTCAATGCATTCTTTTTCCAATTCACCAGTTTTGTTTTTCAGTGAATTGTTGTCTTTTTCCAGTTCACCATTTTTATTTTCCAGTGAATTGGTGATTTTTTCCAATTCACCAATTTTGTTTTTCAGTGAATTGTTTTCTTTTTCCAATTCACCAGTCCTATTTTCCAGTTTTTGATATTTCTGTTGCCCTGATCTCAATTTATTTCCCCATTCTTCTTCTAGCTCTCTTTTGAGATTCTTAATGCAATCTTCCAGGTAAGTCTTCTGAAAGGGAGACCAACTTAAGTCTGCCTTTGTGGCTTCATCTGGGATTGTTTTCATAATGTCAGGATCTGGGGACTGTTCTATTTTTTCTCCGTAAAAGCTTTCTATGGTGAGAGCTCTCTTCTGCTTCTTGCTCATGGTTTAAAGTTGGGATATTGGTCAAAAACAGAGAAAACTGCAACAATTTGTATTTGCCCTGGGGCAGTTTGCCAAGTCTGAGGCTGGTCCGGCTAGATTCACACTAGGACCACATTTTCAGCTGCTCTCGATCCACCCTTTTCCAAAGGCAGATCTGCCAAAGCACCTGCCCACAAGCAGAGCAAAGTGGCCCAGGCGTCTCCCAGGGGCTTCCTGGGTGCCTAAAATCCACCCCTCTATCGCAGCCCTGACTTCCGCCCCGGCTGGAGTCTGATCCCGACCAGCGGCCGATTCCCCTGAGACTCACCTTCTCCGGAGTTCTTACAAGGTAGATTTTTTTTTTTTTTTTTTTTTTTCCTGGGCAAATGGGGGTTAAGTGACTTGCCCAGGGTCACACAGCTAGGGAATGTTCAGTGTCTGAGATCAGATTTGAACTCAGGTCCTCCTGACTTCAGGGCTGGTGCTCTATCCACTGCGCCACCTAGCTGCCCCTACAAGGTAGATTTTTGATAGAAGTGCGTTGTAGTCCAAATGTTTGGCGGAGCCCTCACTCCAAAACCAGTTGGAAGGCTCACTTTTTCTGGGTCTGAGGGAAGGTCTCAGGAGTTCACAGAGAATGCTGTCTGCAGTTCGCCATCTTGGCTCCGCCCTCAATAAAATTAAATCAATAAATTTAACAAGCTGTAGATATCTAGGGATAATGTTGTATCAAGAAAAAAATGGAATATGAGTAAAACTACTACTTTTTTAGCTGCTAAATAACAGAAGAAATATTCATCATCGATAGCCAGGTCTTGCTAATTTAAGAGAAAACAATAATACCCAAATTAAGCTACAAATTTAATATTATGCCAAGAAAAATTCCAATGAGATATTTCATATAGTTAGATAAAGTGATGCACCTATCATACCCATTATTCTGTCTATTGAGCTGTCCCCCAAAGATGAGTTCAGTGAGCCTATGAAACAAACTTATTTCCCAACACTTATTCAAGTACAGAGGCAAACATATTATCTACTTGAATAATAGTTAACCAAACACTGGAAATAAAGGAATGAGAAGTGTTCAATGGATATGAATACAACTTTAAAAAGACAAATTGCAAATTGTTAGCAACCATAAAAAGTAATACTTCAAGTAAGCATTAAGAATAATAAGAAAGATAAAAAAAATAAGAATAAGAAAAAGAAAACAAGAATAAGAAAATGATAAATCAACACAACTTTGATGTTTCATATCACATTCAGCAAAATTAACAAAGATAACAAATGACAGAAATAGTCATTATTGGAAGGACAATAAGAAGACAAGCACATTAATGCATTATTGATGGAGTCTGGTGCACTAGTACAAACATTCTGGGAAGCAATTTGGAATTATACAAATAAAATAATTAAAATATCCATACCCTTCGAACTAGAGATTCCACTGCTAGAAATATATCCTAAGAAAGTCAATGACAAAAAGAACAGTTCCACACACACCAAAATATTTATAGCAACAAAGTAAATGCTCAATATTTGGGAATGGATAGATAAATTATGGTATACTGATAAAATGGACTATAACTGTGTGATAAGAAATGATAAATATAAATGGAAAGAACAGTTAATATAAAACAATTAAAACTGAATGCTATAAAATTATCAATGAATTAGCCCCAAAAAAGATTTATTAAGATGCTTACCCCTCTCCTTTCAGAAGCTGGAGTCTACAAAGGTAGATAATTGTACATAATATCAATTTTTTTTTCAATGTGTTGATAGGATTTCCTGCAGGGTAGGGGTTTTTTTCCTCTTTAAAAAATCTTTTTGTAAGGAATAATATATTTTTAAAATAGTATTTTATTTTTCCAAATACATGCGAAGAGTTTCCACAAGGAATAACTCTTTAAGATGAAGTGAATGACAGTAAGGGAACCTTAGATATAGTGATGAGTATTTATATCCGGTGTTAAGGTTTGCAAAGTGCTTTACAGATGTTAATTCATATGATCCTCACCAAAAAAAGGCTCTGGAAGGTATTATTTTTATTCCCAACTTACAGATTAGAAAACTGAAAATGAAAGATTTTAAATGATTTGTCCTATAATCACAGAGCTACTCAGATCTGAGTTGGGATTTGAATAGACCACTACTACCCCCTTCCTGACTCCAACCCCAACATTCTATCCATTGTAGTAGCTGGCCATCAGTAAAAACCTATTTTTTAAAAATAGTAATAAAAGAACAAAAACAGAATAAGAATGTCTTCCAAGACCATCTGTATTTGAATGTCATCGAATGTGAAATGACAAGAATGAGAATATTAACAAAAACTACCTTATACCACAGCAAAGGGCTGCAAAGTATTTTACATACAATTATGTCACCTGATCCTCAACACCTCCCCATGAAGTAGGCAGGCATCATAACTATTATCATTTTCATGTTAAAGCTGATTAAGCTACTCTTTGAAGGGTAACTTGCCCACAGTCTGATAAGCCTCAAAGGCAAAATTGGAAAGTGCCTCACCTGATTTCAGATCTTTACATAAAAATAACTGTCCTGCTATGACATCTGAAATGTTCAAAAGAACCTTATGACATGGTATAATATGAAGAACTATTAAATTTGACATTGGAATATCAGGGTTCAAACTCCAACACTAACAAGGTCTCTGACCTTGAGCCAATCAATTAATTTCTATGAACTTCGGTTTGTGCTATTGAAAATTGGACAAGAACAATCATTTTGCTATCTGCCTCTGTGTGGCTGTGAGGATCATACAAGATTTTTATACATAAATGATCATACAATATTTCATATTTATATCAGTGCTTGGCAAATTCTAAAGCACATTCTGTCCGTTTTTATTCTTCTTGTTGTTGTTATAGGATACTGTATGATTCCAAGTAACAGAATACCACAGCCTAGAGAAGAATCAATATTGTAGAGTAGCCAAAGGGCAACAAAGCTTGAGCAGGACATAATATATTACCAGTGAAAAACTGTATTAGAGAAGTGGGGTGAAGGGTATTGCCAGAGGAAACTGGCTAGAAAAGAATGAGGGGACGAAAATGGACAGCCCATGGCCTCCAAATGTATTTACATAATGACATCATCTCTAGAGAAGAACCCAGAATCATGGAGGGATCCACCTTCCACTATGGGAATGCAGGAAAACACGGATGAGGGGCTCAGCATGAGAGGACAGGGATGAAATTTGATTGATACCTTGTGAGGGAGCATCCATACCCACACCAGCAGGCTAAAAAGCGGTAACCCCCAAATACAGTTGTGCCATATCGTTTACATAACATAGATCAACCTGAAGGTAATTTGCACAGTATTTGAAGCTTAAGTTAGACTTGGTTAGCCATAAAATAAAACATGTTCGCTGCTTAAATGATTGCTTAACACTGCACTGTGAACCATTATATGCAAAGCCCAGGACCCAAGTACAGCTGCAAGAAGCAACCCCTATTAAGGCAAAAGTCCAGCACCTGAAAAATGCCACGCACATGCTCCAGATGAACACTGCGAGCCTTTTCTCATAAAACCGGCAATGGGATCTTTTGCATTCTCAGAACTCAGAGGACCTGGGCTCAAAGCTCAGCTCTGCTTGGGTAAACTTAGACAAGTTGTTTAACTTTTTCATCTATAAAATAAGAGGTTTGAAACAGAAGCTTCTAGGTTCCCTCTGGCCTTAAATCAATGAATGATTTAGTAGGGCAAAGGAGGTCATCGGATATTTGACTAGAAAAAGAGGAAATTCACTCACAACAAGAAAAAAGGATGAGTCCATGTCATTCCCCTATCCTTAACAAAGGGAGGAGAGAAGGAAAGGAGGAAAAAAGGAAGGGAGAGAGAGAGAGGGAAGGGGAGAAGGGGAGAAGGAGGGAAGGAGAAGAAAAATGAGAGAACAGGGACAGAAGAGAGGGAGAGAGAAAAAAAGAAAGGAAAAGAGGGAGGGAGGGAAGGAAAAGAATGAAGAAACAAAAAAGGGAGGGTGGAAGAAGGTAGCAAGGCAGGGAGGGAGGAAGAAAGCGAAGGAGACAAAGGAAGGAAGAGAGAAAAAAGGAAAAAGCATTTGTTAAATAATTATTATGGAACAAGCACTGAGATACAACACTGAAATTACCTTTTCTCTCCATATCTAAACTTACACTTTTCTCACACTCTAACTCCTTTTAACTTAATTTTAATTAAAAAAATGAACTGGGTCTCCTCATCTCACTCAGGTTAGTATAGGGCTACCCAAAGGCCAGGACTTCTGACCTATTCAGGGCAATTTAGTGCCCTCTACTCTTCCCTGAAGCTCATCGTATTTATGTTGAACTCAGTGAAGACACCCTTTTAGATTAGTCCCAGAAGGCTCTGAGCTCAATAGATAGAAATGCAACAGCTTTAGCCTCCTTGAAATCTGGTCCCAACAGATTTGGTAACTCCCTACCTCTCACTGACTGTGTGTTGATTGAAAGAAAAACAGTATCAGGCCCAAAAAAGTAGTCCTGGAAGAGCTCAAAAAGAATTTTAAAAATCAAATAAAAGAGGTGGAAGAAAATTGGAAAAAGAAATGAGAGTGATACAAGAGAACCATGAAAAAAAGTCAACAGCTTGACAAAAGCACAAAAATTGGGGAAAGACTTAGAAAATTTACTTGAGAAAACATCTTCAAAAGTAGAATTGAAGGGAAAAAAAAGTTAGAATTGACCAAATGGAAAATAGGAAGAAAATAAGTCCTTAAAAATTATAATTGGAAAAGCAGATGCTAATGACTTCATGAGACATCAAGAATCAATCACACAAAATAAAAAGAGTGAAAAAAATAGAATATGTAGTTATATGATCTGGAAAGAGCTCTAGGAGACATAATTTAAGAAATTATAACACCACTTGAAAGACATTATCAAAAAGAGAGAGAGACAGACAGACAGACAGACAGACTCTGGACAGCATCTTTCAAGAAATTATCAATGAAAACTATTATAATATCCTAGAACCAGAGGGTAAAATAGACATAAAAAATCCTCTAATCACTTCCTAAAAGATCTCAAAAATGAAAACACTCAGAAACATTATAGACTAATTCTAAAATTTCCAAGCCAAGGAAAAAATATTGCAAGCAGCCAGAAGGAAAGAATTCCAATATCATGAAGGTACAGTCAGGATTACACAGGATTTAGCAGCTTCTACATTAAAGGATCAGACAGCATGGAATATGATATTCCAGAAGGCAAAAAAAGCTAGGATTACAACGAAGAACCACCTATCCAGCAAAACTGAGCATAATCCTCCAGGGGAAATGATTACTCAATGAAACAGAGAACTCTCAATCATTTCTGATGAAAAGACCAGAGTTGTACAACAAAACTGATTTTCAAACACAGCTCAAAGAGAAGTATAAAAAGTCAAAAGAGAAAAGGAAAATATAAGGAATTCACTAAATTTAAATTTTTTACAATCCTACATAGGAAGATAATACTTGTAATTCAAGAATTGTATGACAATTTGAGAAATTAGAACTATACACAGAGAGTACTACTATAAGGTGACTTTGATGAGATAATACTCCCCCAAAATATTAAGGGGCAAGAAAAAGGACTACATTGGGAGCAGGAGAAAGGGAGAGGTAGAATAGAGAACTGACAAGAACAGCAGATTGAGAGAAGCAGTGGTCAGAAGGAAAATACTGGTGAGAAGAGACAGGATGAAAAAGAAAAAGAAGGATAAACAGGAGGAAAACTAATATGGAGGGAAATGCATGGTAATGATAACTGGAGTGTCTCTAAAATGGAAGCAGATAGCAGGGTGGATTAAAAAACAGAATCCTACAATATGTTGATTACAAGAAACACACTTGAAGCAGAGAGAGACACAGAGAATAAAGGTAAAGGGGCTGAAGCAGAATTTATTATACTTGAGCTGAAGTGAAAAAAAAAGCAATGATCATGATTAAATATGAGAAACAAAAGCAAAAATAGATCTAATTAAAAGAGATAAGGAAGGAAACTACAATGAAACAACCACCAAAATTTAGGACACATCCAAAGAAGTATTTGGGGGGAAATTCATATCTCTAAACTCTTATATCAATAAAATAGAGAAAGAACAGATTCAATGAATTGAGCAGGCAACTAAAAAACTAGAAAATGAAAAAATTTAAAATCCCCAAAAGAATCAACTAAAAAACTAATTGAATAATTAACAACTTTAGCAAAGTTGAAGGATATAAAGTAAATCCACATAAGTCATCAGCATTTCTATATATTACCAACAAAGCCCAGAATCAAGATACAGAAAGAGAAATTCCATTTAAAATAACTGTAGACAATATAAAATATTTGGGAGTCTACCTCCAAGATAAACCCAGGAATCATATGAAGACAATTATAAAATATTTTTCATACAAAGTCAGTTCTAAACGACTGGGGAAATATCAATTGTTTATGAGTAGGCTGAGCCAATATAATAAAAATTACAATTCTACCTAAATTAATTCACTTATTTAATGTCATACCAAATTACCAAAAACTATTGTATTGTTAGGGAAAAAAAATTTAATTTATCAGGGAAAAAAAACTCAAGAAAATCAAGGGATTTAGTGAAAAATAATGCCTAGCCACATCAGATCTCAAACTAAAGATAAAGCAGTAATCATCAAAGGTATGTGACACTGGCTAGGAATAGAGTGGTAGATCAGTGCAACTGATTGAGTACATAAGACACAGTATAAATGACTATAGTAACCTAGTATTTGATAAACCTAAAGACTCTACTCTCTGGGCTAAGAACTCATTATTTGACAAAAAAAATTGCTGGAAAAACTGAAAAACACAGGAAAGGGCTCCTAGAGATGATACTTGACATGAATATTAAAATCAGAGAATCTAAAAGTTAAAAATTAGAAGGAAAAGTATTCAAGATGTGGGGAACAGCCAGAGCAAATGAGATGGAATGTCTTTTGTAAAAAATAACTAAGTATGGAAAGACTATAGTGTGTAAAGGAGAGAATTAAAAAACAACAACAACTGGAAAGGCAGAAATTGGCCAGGTTAGGAAAAGCATCAATGTATTTGTTTATTTAAAATTTAAATACAAAATAGAAAAAAAAATTGCTTCACCTGCACAGCAAAAAAATGAGAGAATTCAAAATATGAAATAAATTGCCATTTCAAAAAAGCCTATATAATGAATACTATAGACACATAACTAGCCATCTTTTCTTTGCTTCCTTGTAGTTTTATTTTGTTCTCTCCTTTGCACTTTTTTACTTTATTCTTTTTCCTTTTTCACCCTTTTCCTTTTGCTTCTATGTCCTCCAAACAGAATACAGTTAAAGCATGGGTATCTTCACACACACACACATACACAGAGATATCTATAATCATATGCATAAATACACATATAAATTCATGCACATTCTTCTTAGGTCCATATCTTTTCATATTTTTTCTAAATCCACCAACTCATCATTTTCTATAACACGGCAATATTCTAAACTTATACTATCGAGTTGTTTGTCTGAGAATACTGATTACTATCCCTGATTTTTTTCTAATAAATTCTACTTCTGATCATTATTATGTTTGTGTGTATCTCATCTATCCCTACTGATTCCTCGAATCTACTTCTATATGCTACTTTACTTTGCTTAACCTAGCACCCACCTCCCAAAATCATTCCCTTAAACTGTAAAGCACTAAATGTTAAACAAATAACTTTATATCTGATCCTGAAGGTAACAGAAAACGGAATTAATTAAGCAGGAGTAATATGATCAGATCTACATTTTTTTAGAAAATCACCTTGGCTGCTAGTAGAGGATTGATTAGAGTAAGGAGACACTTGAGACAGGGAAACTATTTAGAAAATTTTCACAACAGTCCTGAAAAAAAAATAATGGGAGCCTGAACATAGGTATTGGCTATATAATTGGACATAAGGGCAAAGACAAAATATATATTAAAAAGAAAGAAGATAGCAGACTTTCCTCCTCTATGCCCTTGTACAGGATGTTCTCCTATACTTAGAATGTTTTCCATCTTTCTATCTCTTGCTACCCAGAGAACCTCCCTTCAAGGTTCTGCTCAAACACTACCTATTTCAAGATACCTGTTCATTCAGTTGGTAGCGTCATGCCCTCAACTACTGCAATATTTATTATACATTTTTACACCATATGAAACTACTTGTAATGTATGTATGTAAGTATATATACATATACATACATATAGATATGTATATATATGCACATATATATACAGATAAGTATGTGCATATATATACATATCTGTATATGTACGTACAGATATAAAGATATCTCCTGTATTCAATTATGAGCATGTTAAATTGACCCAGTAAGACTAGAAGTTCCATGAAAAGAGAAACTGTCCCACTACCTTTTGTATTACCTATACTTAATATAGTGACTGATATATAGTATGTGATAGTGACTGATATGATAGATGCTTAATTAATTCTTATTATGACCTAAGTTATTTAGCTAATGTTGCAGGCATTAATATACTTAGATTTATACTCCTTTGGAAAGAGATTATCTAATGTTGAATTTTGGTAATAATGACAAATATCTTTATACTTCCCTTGTGCTATTTATGTAGTGATAGAAAAGTCAGAAATACATTTTCTTATAATCTTCAGTATTATAAAAAAGGTGGGATGAGGAGGGAGACAAAAACCTTATGTCTAATTCCATAAAAAATCAGATTAAATAGGAGAGCAAATGGGATAGTAAAATGAAAGGATGTTCCAGGGAAGTGATGAGAGATAGAAGGTTTTACAACAAAAGCTGAAAATTAGACCAGTCTCTTAAAAATCCAAGATTATCACATAGTGGCGATACTATACATGCATGTGTAGCTTTTTAAATTAAATGTCCCTATCTATATTTTTACTATGGTAAAAAGTTATCAAGCAAAGTCAAAGATGCTTATAGTCTTTTTATTTAAAAAATAATCTTTATGAACTAAGTTTTATTTCAATTGTTAGAGATGCTGACGGGCTAACAGAGCTCTGATCTAAACAAGATAGAAGGCTAGTCATTCTAGTAAACAGTAATTGAGGTTTGGTTTTTGTTTTGTTTTGTTTTTAACCAGCAATGCAATCAATTATGTCATCAACAGTTATAGAGATTGCTGTAATGAAAGTCGAATACCCCAATAAAATATTTACATTTCTAAGAAAAAAAAAACTGAAAAACAATATTGCAGAAACTTAGATATTGATTAATGTCTTACACCATAAACCACAATAAAGTTAAAATGAGTGCCTGATTTAAGCATAAAGGGTGATGCCAAAAGCAAAACAGAAGAACAAGGAGTAGTCTACCTGTCAGATCTATGGAGAAATGAAGAATTTATGGCCAAATGAGATAGCATGTGGAATATAAAATGGATAATTTTTATTATATTAAAGTAAAAAAAGCTTTGCACATAAAACAACAATGCAATCAAGATAGAAAAGCAGAAAGCTGGGAAACAATTTTTACAGCACCTCTGACAAAGGCCTCCTTTCTCAAATATATAGACAACTGAGTCAAAAATATAAGAATAAAAGTATTCCCCAACTGATAAATGATTAAAGGACAGGAATACACAGTCTTCAGATTAAGAAATCAAAGCTATCCATAGTCATATAAAAATGTCCTAAATTACTATTGGTTAGAGAAATGAAAACAAAAACTCTGAGATAATACTTCACACCTACCAGATTGGCTAATATGTCAGAAAAGAAAATGACAAATGCTGAAAGGAATGTGGAAAAACTAGGACATTAATGCACTGTTGGTGGAGAGCAATTTGGAACCATGCCCAAAGGGCAATCAAACTGTGCCTATCTTTTGATCTAGTGATACCACTTCTAGGTCTGTATCCTAAAGAGATTTGGAAATAAAAACAAAGAAAGAAAGAAAAAGACCTACAGGTACAAAAATATTTAGAGCAGCTCTTTTTGTAGTAAAAAAGAACTGGAAATTGAGGGGTATGTCCATTAATTAGGGAATGGCTGAACAACTTGTGGTATATGAATGTAATATAATACTAGTGTGCTATGAGAAGTGATGAGCAGGATGCTTTCAGAAAAACCTGGAAAGACTTAAATGATCTGATGCCCAGTGAAGTGAACAGAACCAGGAGAACGTTGTATACAATAACAGCCACAATATGTGTAATAACAACTATGTGTGATTTAGCTCTTCTAAGCAAAACAAAGGTCCAAGACAATTCCAAAGACTCATCATGAAAAATGCTACTCACATGCAGAGAAAAAAACTGATGGAATCTGACTTTTGTTTTCATTTTGTTTTGTTTTGGTGAGACAACTGGGGTAAAATGATTTGCCTAGGGTCACACAGCTACTAAGTGTTAAGTGTCTGAGGCTGAACTTGAATTCAGGTCCTCCTGATTCCAGGGCTGATGTTCTATCCATTTTGACATCTAGCTATCCCTTAAACTGATGAAATTTGAAGGAAGATCAAAGCATATCATTTTAACTTTATTTTTTTCATGGCTCTTTTCTTTTGATCTGTTTCTTCCTTTAGAGCATGACTATTATGAAAAGATACTTTACATGATGACACATGTATAAATTATATAAAATTGCTTGCCAACTTAGAGATGGAAGAGGTGGAGAGAAGGAGAAAATATGGAACTCAAAAAAAATTTAATGAAGGTTTAAAATTGTCTTTACATGTAATTGGGGGGAAAGACTATTTTTAAATTGAATTTTTAAAAGAAAAAATTTAAGTCCCTGCCTGGAAAGCAGGAGAGGAAGAGCATACAAAAAGAAGGAAGGGTGATTAAAGGGAGGGCATATTGGGGGAAGCAGTAGTCAGAAGCAAAACACTTTTGAGGGCAAAGTGAAAGGAAAAAGAGAATAGAATGAATGCGGGGAAATACAGTTTAGCAATAGAGTGTGAAAAGAAGTTTCTCTGATAAAGGCCTCATTTCTCAAATCGGAAACTGAGTCAAATTAATAAAAAAAAAATAAGAACTGCTCCCCAATTAATAAATGAGCAAAAGATATGAACAGTTTTCAGAAGAACTAACCAAGCTATTTATAAGCCATATGAAAAACAGTTTCTCTAACACAAATGATTTGCAGAAATTCTGAGGTACTACCTCATACCTATTAGATTGGCTAATGGGCCAGAAAAGGAAAATGTCAAACACTGGGGGGGAAATCTGAGAAAAACAAGACATTAATGCACTGGTGGTGGAATTGTGAACTGATTCAATCATTCTGCAGAACAATTTGGAACTATGTCCAAATAGCTACAAAATCATGCATATCGTTTGATTCAACAATACTACTACTAGGCCTGTATCCCAAAAGAATTTTTTTTTAAAGTGAAAAGACCAATCTATACAATATATTTATAGCAGCTCTTTTCTCAGGGCAAAGAAATGGAATTGAGGGGATGCCCATCAGTTGAGGAACAGCTGAATTGTGGTATGTAATTATGATGGAATACTATTGTTCTATAAGAAATGATAAGCAGGATACTCTCAGAAAAAACCTGGAAAGCTCTCCATGAGCTCATGCAAGATGAAATGTTCTGTGTGAAAGTCATCTTATGTTGCAGAATGATCAGCTGTGACTGACTCTGCAATTCTCAGCAATACAATAATCTAAGATTACTCTTACGGACTTAGGATGAAAAATGCTATCCATAAAGAGAAAGAACTGATTGTCTGAATACAGATTGAAGCACACTTTTTTTCTAACTTTATTTTTCTTGATAGGGTTTTGGGTTTTTTGGGGGGAGAGATCTATGTTTTCTTTCACAACATGACTTTTATGGAAATGTTTCATAACTTCACATGTGCCTTCTCAATGGGCTGGGGGGAGGAGGAGAAGGAAGGGAGAGAACTTGGAACTCAAAAGTTTTAAAAACAAATGTTAAAAAACTGTTTTACATGTAACTGGGGAAAATAAAATATTAAATAAGAGGGGGAAAACCATCAAAGCATAAAAGATCTTGCTCTCCAGAGCAAGTCTAACACTGTCTAATGATGGAAACAACATTCAAGCAATTATGAACAAACAAGCTATATTCAGAATAGATAATCAAGAGAGGGAAGGCACTCTGCAAACCTTTAAAGTACTCTGTAAACACTATGTATCATTATTATTGTACAATCCATCTATACAATAAAGCAGCTAGATGGCACCATGGGTAGAGTACTTGCCATCCTGGAGTTAGAAAGACAATTCAAATCTGAACTCAGACATTTACAAGCTGGATGGCCCTGGGCAAGTCACCTAACCCTGTCTGCCTCAATTTCTTTACCTGTAAAATAGGGATAATAATAGCACCTACCTCCCAGGATTGTAGTAGGGATTACAATCAGATAATGGAATGGAAATTCTGAAGGCAATCATTGTAAGTTTGTTTCGATTTGTTTTGTTTCAACAAATTTTTTAAAATGATAAAAAAATAAATAATTTTGGATTTGAAATTCTTCCCTTCCCTCGCCTGCTAATTGAGAAGGCAAGCAAGAGGAATTATTTTTATGTTCTTTATATCTACAGTGCCTATCATTTTGCATCATGCATAGTAGATACTTAACAAATGCTTTTTGAGTTACACTAAATTCTATAACTATCTAGAAATTATAGTCCAAATTGTCTTGTAGCCTTCTGAACTGAAAAGCCTTCCACTGACCTGAGGTTGGGAAGCTACCAGTGGGGTTGTAAAGCCCTTTGGAAGATGGCAGAATGCATAAGAGTCCCCAGACTTAAAAGACTTCAATTCAAATCCCAATTTAGATACTTATTCACTGCAACACCCCTGGCAAGTCACTTAACCATTTTCAATCTGTTTTTTCCTCAGAAAAAGAAACTAATTAGCAATGTCAATCTTCCAGGGTGGTTAAGAGAATCAAATGTTTGATGTACAAGACTTTAAAAAATTTAAAGCATTGCATAAATGCTAACTATTATTATAACTTATTTTTATTCATTTATTATTATAATTTGACTTTTCTTTTTTGAATCATACTATTTAATCCAAGGGGAAATGATCATGTAAATCAAATATAAGAGGAAAAGCAGTTGCTTACCTCGCATTTGTCCTTGAATTTCTTATTCTACCACAATTCACCAATGCACAAAAGAGATTAGCGAGCTTCTGCTTGACCCAGAAAGGACAAAACCAGAATGGACAATGACAGTATAATCTATTTATAACTATCCTCTTAAGAAGCATTTTGTAATCGACCAACTCTGTTAGAAAAAAAAAAAAACAATCATCTATGACAGGTGGTAAGTTCATAACAAAAGGAGTTTTTGTTTGTTTTCTTAATTAAAGACTCAGAATAGAGTTTGACTCCAAAAAACCCACGAAGTTTTTTACAGTTTCATGGGAAGTTTTTCTTCATTCTGCAGTCAACCATAATTGATACTGGAATGTAGGCTGGTGGTCAAATTTCTTTCTATTTTTACAATGGCATTAAAAAACCAAAGAAAGCATTTCAGTTCTAGAAAGATACAAAATTTGATTCCTTGGGAATGGTCCTAGAGGTGATAGGAGTCCTTAGGAAGTAAACCATCCAATGGGAATTAAGCTTGGGCACAGCCCCCCAACAAAATTATCCTCCTCTTCTTTTTCATCCTTTTCCAGTGCCAGCTGGCATCCACCCTAGCCCTATCTTCCAACCACTAGGACAGGATTCTTGAGAAATAAATGCTACTCCAATCTAGTGCCAAATAGAAGTAAATTTTAACTCTTTTTATAATAATCCAGCTAAAAAACATCCTGGCAAAGACATTCCATTCCAGAACGATTAAATTGCACATGGATTTTTAGTTTACTTGTGATGAACTACTATAAGAAATTCTAAGTTACTGTATAACACACATGAGAAGGATGATTTAAAGAAATTCATTACTGGTCAAACAACTAAAATAATAGATCAGGTCATTTTCATATAAGTATATGTGTAAACAAATATGCTATGTTAACATATGCAGTATCAATTTTAAATTCCTGGGGAAAGAAATGTCTAACCTTTTGTTTAAAAAAATAGTTCTTTACTAAATGAGTGAACTGTTATGCAATTTTGGATTTTCTATTCAGAGCTCTAACAAGAAAAAAAATCATCTAAGCTTTCTCTTAAAGAATGATCATTTTGGGGTAGCTAGTTGGTGTAGTGGATAGCGCACCAGCCCTGAAGTCAGGAGGACCTGAGTTCAAATCCGATCTCAAACACTTAAATACTTCCTAGCTGTGTGACCTTGGGCACGTCATTTAACCCCAATTGCCTCAAGGGGGAAAAAAAGATGATTTTTTTAATCAGAAAACTATTTTTATAACATAAAATTAAACTTGTTTCTATGTAAAGCAAATACCATATAAAGATCCTTGGTTTTCAAGCAATTACATGACTTTGTTCTGAATTCTACTGATATGTATTTATATGAAATCAGTGTTTATTCTTTAAAGTCTTCATCCTTTTTCAATACTCTTTTCACATATTGTATATGTTCACTGTTTCAAAACTAAACTTTTTCACACCAGAAATTTCAATCAAACATGGGAGAACATCAAAAGAATAAAAGAGAACAAAACTAAATTTATCAAGTTATACTTTTAAATGTTTTAATGAAAAGAAGTTGTTTTTAAAGGTATTTATGAAATAACAATATATTCCAGGTTTAGTCACAAAAAAGAATATCCATGGAGTTGAATGGACAACCCATTGAGTAAGTTGACTGGCATAGAGAAAGGTAGAAAGTGGATTTACTTGTAAACTCTTTGGATTAATCTTATTTTTGTACAGATGGAATCATGTTGTTTTTGTTCAAAATCCTTTGTGTGTGCATGTGTGTGTGTGTGTCCTGCATTAGCAATATTTAGAACAGGTAGATAAATAAATAATAGAGCAATATTAATTCTGGGGGAAACAAAACAGCCAGCTCTGTGGCCCCTTTTGTTGCCCTCTAAAAAGGACAAAGACTTCTTTGAAGAAGGATGGGCAAAATTCCTGGAATATACATCAGATCCTCTTTCCCACATCCCTCCAAAACACCTCATCTCTTTTTTTTTTAATAGTCATCAAAAAAATTTTTGTCATTGGGGCTCTTTTTTTAGGCACACATATTTATACAATTATCTTGCTGCACAAGAAAAATCAGATCAAAAGGTAAAAAAAAAATGAGAAAGAAAATAAAATTCAAGCAAACAACAACAAAAGAAGTGAAAATGCTGTTGTGAACCACTCAGTTCCCACAGGCCTTTCCCTGGGTGTATATGGCTTTCTTCATCACAAGATTACTGGGACTGGTTTGAATCATCTCACTGTTGAAGAGAGCCACGTCCATCAGAACTGATCATCATATAGTCTTCTTGTTGCCATGTATAATGATCTCCTAGTTCTGCTCATTTCACTCAGCATCAGCTCGTGCCAGTCTCTCCAGGGCTCTCTGAAATCATCCTGCAAAGCATCTCATTTAAACAACCCATGGGAGCATACATATAACCTACACAGACAACGCATACACATGCTACTCAGTGGTGACTTCTGGGCAAATGATATGAGAAATATCAAGAGTGTGTTTTTTCAGCACCTGGCCCAACTCTTATCACAGAGATGATGGACTTCAGATGCTAAATGTGATACATTTTGGGACATGACCAATAAAAGAATTTGTTTTGATTGATTATGCATATTCATTACGGGGACTTTTTGATTTTTCCCATAAGGATGAGATTGAGAGGGCAAAGAAAAATAGGGATAGCCAAAAAAAGAAAAGGGAGAGAATTAGTGAGGCATCTTTTTAGGGGCAGCTAGGTGGCGCAGTGGATAGAACGCCAGCCCTTTAGTCAGGAGAACCTGAGTTCAAATCTGGTCTCAGACACTTAACACTTCTAGCTGTGTGACCTTGGGCAAGTCACTTAACCTCAATTGCCTCAGCAAAAAAACAAAACAAAACAAAAAACCAGAAGGAAAGTAAGAAAGCACAGAAAACAAGAGAACTCTGAAAACTCTAGAAACAGCTTATTATATACGTAGAAGTAAAACTTCAACATGAGAAGATTGGATTCCTAAGATTCACCTGTGAAGAGTTCTTACCCCACCACAGCAATCTCCCTTACCCGGTCCCTCACTCATTAAAGTCTACCACTCCAGGATCCATCACCTGGAGTCCCTGTTATCCAGCCCCAATCCT
>JAJPUD010000013.1:1070438-1087891 GCA_023553655.1 Myrmecobius fasciatus | reverse complement strand
AATGATAGGTTTTGGACATTGATGGCAAAATACACACAGAGAGAGACACATAAAATGCACAACTATTTTATGTTTATATAAGTATATATGATATATATGGTACTATTGCTACATGTTAGTATTATACTACATGCTATATATCTTAGAACATTGTTACATATAGCATTATATCTGTTTGCTGTCTGTTATCTTTATACTTCAGTTACATTCTATATGTCATGATACTAATATGCATGTGTGTATTTGTAAGTATGTGTGTATATTATATATATTTATATGTATTTTCAAATAGTCTTGTTTTTCAAATGTGTCTGACTCTGTGACCCCATTTGGAATTTTCTTGACATTTTGGGGTTTGCCATTTCCTTCTCCATCTCATTTTACAGATGAGGAAATAGAGGCAAACAGGAGTAAATGATTTTGTCCAGGTTCACACAAGTCAGTACAATCTGAGGCTAGATTTAAACTGGGTCTTCTTGACTATAGGAGCAGAGGTCTCTCCACTGTGCCACTCAGCTGCCCCATTTTTTTCCTGAGGCAATTGGGGTTAAGTGACTTGTCCAGGGTCACAGCTAAGAAGCGTTAAGTGTCTGAGACCAGATTTGAACTCAGGTCCTGCTGACTTCAGGGCTGGTGTTCTATCCACTGTATCACCTAGCTGCCCTGCAGCTGCCCCATTAAAAAAAAATCCTAGGTCACATTTATATGATGCCTTAAGCTTTGCAAAGCACTTTATTTATAGATGATACTTCATTTACTCCTTACAACAATCCAGGAAGGTAGATACTATTATTAATACCATTTATAGAAATTGAGGTAGGACTGAAATGGTTTGCCCAGGATCACAGAGACAGTATCTGAGTAAGGATCTGAACTCAGATTTTTTTAACTTCAGGTCTAGTCATATCTACTATACTATGGAGCTGCCTGTATGTAAATTATGTAAATGTATATTGCACATATGTGTACAGATATGCACATTATATATCCGTGTGGATACCAATTCATGTTACATACACATGTGATATGTGTTCCCTCAACTTATTGTATGCTTAAAATTTGCATGTTGTTATAAAAATTGTATCATCCCACTGCTTACTACTTTTAACAAGGAATTATACAAAGCAAAGTATTCTTTGTGTAAAGATTAAAAGTACTTGACTATCACATCATTCAACAGCATCCATTTTGTTATGTACAACATAAATTTCCAAAGAATTGCAACTCTTTAAAAAAAACTGAGATAATTTAAAAACAATTGCAGACCATTGTTTGAAATTATCAGCAATTAAATTTAACTGTCATGATTTTATTATGAGGAATTTTAGCAATAATTTTACTATATTTTGGTGTTTGAGATCTCTGTTGTCATAAAATTGTAATACATTCCTATTGCATTTTAATAAAAGAACATTATTCTAGCTAAGAATATTAGCTACAGAGATTATTTTTCTGAAAACTACTGAGAAAATTCTCCCCCCAAAGCAGGGATAGAAAGTGTTGGCCCATAATGTCTGGAAAAAATGTTCTGTCGCTACTCATGGCACCTTCAATATTTTGATGCTTTGGGCCGAAGCCCCAGTTGCCCCAGTTACATTTCTAATTTAACCCTAAGTCTCTTCAGGGTTGTTGAGTGAAGGTACTTCTAGAATAATTCATACTTTTGACACAGGACAAGAAAGACAAACAAGTGACTCTTTCCTTCTTTGCTTTGTGGGCCTTCAACTATACAAACTCTGGAAATAGTCCCATGTTTCAAATTAATCCCCTCCATCTACTTTATCTTCTTTCATGCAGGTCATCTGTCTCCCTCTAACACCAGAACTAAGGTGTGCCCACTTTTCTGTACTATGTCTAATACACTACTGGTACAGCCCACATGGTCAGTATTATTATAATTAATCTACTGGGCTAATAAAACATGTTTTACAAATTAACTAAACATGAATGAATGACTGCTGCAAGATGGTTAATCTATCTTGCATGCAAAATAATGCAGCTACATTTAGGATGTTATCATGCTTTGCCAGAGTTCCAGCCACCCCTTAGAAAATATTTCTGAAGAGTTTTTCATGTGAAAATGATGAACAGAAGAGAGAGCCGTTCTCTTTCCATGTCAGTAACCACATTCTGCAGTTATCTACATTTGTTCAACATCTAACAAAGCCTGAGAGGCAATGTCTTTGGGAAGCTTTTTCAACAGTAACATATGTTCAAAAGGATTTTCGAATGAGATTGCAAAACTTGTAGCCACTCGCAGCACTCACAGGCCAACTGTTTCCATATTTATATCCAGCCAAAAAATACAAACAAAATGAGCTCTCTATAGAGTTAGCTAGGAAGGAGGAAGAAGAGTCAATAATCAAATTATAAATCTGTGCGGTTTACAAGTGCCTAGAATTCTGGAGACCTTCTTAAGGAAAAGTCCTATATCAGTCAATAAGCATTTCTTAAGTGTCTACTTAGTTTGCATCAAGCACCATGTGAGTGCTAGGGACACAAAAAAGAGGTAAGACAGTCCCGGTCCTTTACTACCATAGAGAAGACATAAGTAAACAAATGTGCACACGCAATCTATATGCAAAATAATGGGAAAAATTAAGAAGGGATAGCACTGACTTCCTTTAGAAAAGGGGATTTCAGCCGGAAAGCAATTAGGAGATGAGCAAGGGAAACGTTCCAGGAATGAGGGATCACCTGGGAAAATTGCTTGAGTTGAGAGATGAAGGCTTCTTGGAATAGCCAAGAGGCCAAAGCCACTGAAACAGAGTACTTGGCAGGGATGAGGTGGAAAGGTTGGAAAGAAGGGCGCCTGGATGGCACAGGAGATAGAGCCCTGGAGTCAGGAGGAGCATGAGTTCCAAACCAGGTTCAGATGTTTAACACTTACTAGCTGTGTGACAGTGGGTGTCAGTCACTTAACCCCAATTACCAAGAGCAAGCAGGTAACTCCGGTACTGACAGGGCCAGAGTATTCAGCTATACCTAAAAATTGTTTTGAAACCAGACAAAGAACCTAAAGCTCAGTCTTTCATAGAAATGCTAATTGAGTCCTGAATTACTTGAAGACAAGTATGTGATTTTATGTTGATTATGAGACTAAGAGAACTAACATTGGTTTAAAAGATAGGCATTTGACTTCAAAGTCAGGAAGACCTGGAAAGATGTCCTATCTCTGACATGTGGCCCTGAGCATATCTCAGCCAGTAAGACCACTGCTTCTCATTTAGTCTCAAGATTCCCTTTATTCTCTTTTTGGAATATATTTATTTACTTAAAACTAAGTGCAAAATAAGAAAAAACAAAATAGAAAAAGGCATAAAAAAATTTTACAAATTGTCATGGGCCCAGCAGAACATCAGGGAGGATTCAAAATATGTAACAATAAATTCCATTTCAAGAAAGCATATATAGTAGATTTATGACTGTCCATCTTTTTTTTGCTTCCTTATAGGTTATTCTTTTGTTCTCTGTGGTGCACGTTTTACTTTATTCTTTTTTCTTCTTCCCTCCTTTTCACCTCCTCTAAGTAGGCTACAGTTTAGCACGGGCTTACATATACTCATACATACATATGTATATCATATGTAACTATTCACATACATATATTTTTATATATGCATACATACACCTACATGTATACATATTTAGAAATACATATACATTTACACAAACATAGATATGCATCTAAAAGAATATTAATGTGGGTGATACATAATAGATTTCTTTCTTAATTGAATCTTTAAGTTTAACTTTCAGACAATGATTTACTAGCCCTTCTGTTTTTCTTGATAGATTCTACTCTTGATCCTTATTATAGTGTTAGTGTAGATCTCTTTATTTCCTATCCCTCCTGACTCTTCTATTTTAATTCTACTCTTTAATTTGCCTTGCTATTTTTTAACCTCCTCACCCATGGATCTCTCCCTTTTCTTCCCCACCTACTTTTTCTCTCCCTCCCCTTTATACTTGGGGACCCCTCATATCCTCTCACAATGAGCTTTTGTTTATGTGAGGCATATCCTTCAGCATTTTCAATATTAGAAATTAAAACATTTTAGTATTATTACAAAAAGTTTTGACCTTGTGGATCTCTTGAAAGAGTTTCAGGGACTGCTAAGGATCCCAGGACCACCTTGTGACGAGTCCCACTTCAGACACTTCTCTACGGTTAAGTTGAAGAAAAGGAGGGACCTTCTTTGGGAGGGAGCTTTTGAACCTGTACCAAAGCTATCACAAATTCAGTGCCTGTCACCATAAAGATATGCTCCTGAGCTTTTCTGGGAGCAGGACATATTCATACAATATATATCACTAGTCATAACAGTCCTGTGTACTTATGTGACAAACAACAGCCTTTGCCTGTGGTCAAATTGTGCTTATGCTGAATTATGCTCCTTATGTTCCTTAACAGGATCAAATACTAAATCCTCTGGAGCTCAAAGACTTTCATAACCTGCCCCTTCTCCTCCATCTTTCCAGTCTGATTACACCTCAGACCCTATCACCCCCAAATCCAGGAACAGTGACCTCCCTGCTAGTCCTCAAACAAAATACTCTTATCTCCCAACTCCAGCTAACTGCACACCTGGAATGCTCTCCCCCTGCACTTGTACCTGAAGGCGACCTTCAACTCCCTGTTAAAATCCCACCTTCTACAGGACACCTTTCCGTTCCCCCTAAATTCTATTACTTTCTCCTGTTAAATTCCAATTCATCCCAGGTGTGACTTGTTTGTACTTGGTTGTTTGCACGTTGCCATCCCTTTATATACCTCAAGCTCCTTGGAAAGCAAGAATGGTCTTTTATTTTGCCTTTGTATTCCCAACATATAGCACAGTGACTGGGACATAGAAGGCACTAATAAAGGTTTATTGACTGACAATGTCTGGCCCCCATGCAATGGGAGTTGTTCAGTCATTTCAATCATGTTTGACTCTCCATGACCCCATCTGGTTTTTTCTCGATAAAGATAATGGAGTGGTTGGTCATTTCCTTCTACAATCCATTTTACAGATGAGGAAACTGAGGCAAACAGAGTTGAGTGACTTGCCCAGACTCACAGCAAAGCCAAATTTGAGACTAGATTTGAACTCAAGAAAATGAGTTTTGTTGACTCCAGACCTAGTTGCTTGCTCAGGGAATCTCTATTTACTATTGTTGTTCAGTCATTTCAATTACGTCCATCTGTTAAAGATCCCACATTTAGGCCTTTCTTGGCAAAGATTACTAGAAAAGTTTGCCATTTCCTTCTCCAGTGTCCATATACATATATTAATACTGTCTAAATTAAGGAAGGGTATTTCCACACTGGGCATTTCTTATAGCAATGAAATCCCAGTCATGGAACCATAATAGCAAAAGCAACAAACAAAAGAATAAATAAAAATATAGGAATGTTGGACTCCTGATCAGGAATGAAGTCTACCTAACAAGAATTGATAGCAATATATTTGTCAGGAATTTTGTCAAGTAAATTGTTCAGGTATAAGTTGGACTACATGGCCTGTACAGTTCCCTCCAACTTAGATTTCAAGATTCTATTAGGATAGGAATCTTCTGGTGGGTAATATGAGTTCAGAACAGTTCTTACCAGAGGTGCATGAACTTGTTTTTAACCATATTCTGAAAATTGTATTCCAATATTATTGATTACCTTTGTGATTATATATTTTGTTTTATATTTTCAAAAATATTTTTTCTTACCTGGAAAGATTTATATAAACTGAAGCAAAGTGAAATGAGTAGCAGAAGAACACAATAATAGTAATATTATAAGAAGATTAACTGCAAAAGATATAGCTAATCTCAGCAATACAATGATTGGAGACAACTCTGAAGGAGTTATGGTGAAAAATGCTATCCATCTCCACAGAATGAACTGGAGTACAAATACACGTAGAAGCATACTTTTTTCACACTTTCTGTATTTTTCTTGACATTGAGTTTTTTTTTTTTTAATTTATGTTTTCTGTTACTACTAATGTGGAAATTATGTGTTGTGTGACTACACATATATAACCTGCATCAATTTGCTTGTCTTCTTCATGACAGGGATGAAGAGGAATGAAAAGAATTTGGAACTCAAAATTTTAAAAACGAATGTTAAAAATTGTTTTCATATGTAATTGGGAAAAAAATACTAACAAATAATTTTTCTTAAATATATTTTCCTAAGAATGGGTCTTTAGGCTTCACCAGACTACCACAGATTCATAACTCAAAACAAGTTAAGAACTTATGGTCTAATACAGGAGTGTTCAGCGGAAATTAAAATGGGAGCCACTCACTAATTGCTACCTAAGAATCCCTAAAAGATACATGTCAACTTAGTTTTAAAATGTAATGTTATCTGATATTGAATGAAGTGAGCAGAATCAGGAGAACATTGTACACAATTAACAGCAAGATTATGTGATGATTAACTATTATAGACTTAGCTCTTCTCAGTAATACAGTGATCCAAGACAATTCTGATAGATTTGGGAATGGAAAATGCCATCTGCATCTAGGAAGAAAAAAAAAAAAGCTATGGAGACTAAATGCGGATTGAAGCCCGGTGTTTTCACCATTTTTTCTCTGCTTTTTTTTAACTCATGTTTTTCCCCCTTTTGTTCTGATTTTTCTTTCACAACATGACTAATATGGAAATATCTTTAAAATGAATATACATGTATAGCCTATACCAGATTGCTTGCTGTCTTGGGGAAGGAGGAAGGGGAAAAAATTGTAACTCAAAATATCTTACAAAAGTAAATATTGAAAACTATCTTTACATGTAATGGGAAAAATAAAATTATCTTGAAATTGTTTAAATGTAATATTATCTATGTTTTATTATATTTTTATTTGTTTTGTTTTCCCAATAACATTTTGTTTCAGGGACACTCAGGAATATTACCTCCAGTCAGCAGTGGGTCTTGGATATCCATAATCTAAAATAACTTTGAAATACTTATGAATATAGTTCAACACAATAACTAATCACAATTCCAAAGTTTTCATGATGAAATGTGGCCTTACCTCCATATAAAGAGCTAATGGGCTCAGGGCAGACTGAAATCCAATTTTTTTTTGGGGGGGTAGGGAGGAGAGGTTGAAGAACAAAGCTAATGAGAGAATTTGTTTGGCTTGACTCTAAATATTTATAATGGATTTGGTTTCTTTCCTTCTAAAAGAGTGGGAGAAAAGGGAGTGAACAGAAGAAAATTCAACACTGAAAATAAAACTGAATTAAAAAATAAATAAAACATGGTTCATTCTAGAAGGACTGTTTCTGAACTATACCAAAACATGCTAAGTCTTCCATGCCAGAATAAGCCCAATGAAAACCTGGTTACCACATTTCTGATCTCTTCTTACTTTTGCTCTTTAGACAGAACTGCAGTAAGTCGGCAGTAATACTGTCCATTGTTGGTACATCCAATAAATGCTTCTGCTAGAGGAGAGGGGAAAAATGTCTTAAGTATCTAGACCACATAAGGCATTGTACTGCGTATTGGGCATGCAAAAGTAAAAATAACAATCTCTGACTGTAAAAGAATTTTATAAGATTGGGAGATGAGGGGAAGAAGCTGCCACCTTGATGAAGAAATGTAATAATTAGATAGATAAATAAATAAAAGGTCATTTGAGTAAGAATAGAGCATTAACAACTGCAAGGATCACAGAAGCTTTCTATGGAGGAGGTGACATTTGAGAAGAGCCTTGAAGGGAAGAAAGGATTCTATTCAACGCAGGATGGAGCCAGGACAAATTGGGCAAAGCCTAAATTCTAGTAACAATATAGTCACCATAATAATTCCAGTAACAATGGAAATAATGCTGAAAGCTTAGATTGGAGCCAGATTGTGAAGAGCCTTCAATACCCAATAAGAAAATATAAACAAATACAGCATTACTGCAGCACAGTTTGTTGCCAGATAAATTCAATTCATTATCCTGCTCAAAAATTCCCACTGATAACCATGAGAGGCTTTTAATTAAGCTGGGCCTACAAACTGCATAGCATTGTGCCACATTTGAATAAATGAATACGCAAATTAAAGAAAGCAGAATTAAGTGATTACTATGTGCTAAAAAGCAAGGTAGGCTCTGACCTCAAGGAGCTTACGTTCTAATAGGGGAAAACACAGAGAGGGGAATGGTGGACAGAAAAGGCTAGTTTCTGAATACAGTTTAATTACTGTTATGATCTTAATGAGCAGTTCAGCACCTTTCTCCCTTGATTTTCCCCTCACTCTGGCGCCTGCCTTTATCAACTCATGTCTGGACAACTGTAATAACCTGTTGGTTGGTCCCCCTCCTTCACTCAACTGTCAAAGTGATCTTCCTAAAGCATAAATCCATCCATGTCATCCCAGTGGCTCCCTATCACCTCCAGGATCAAATATAAAATCCTATTAGCATCAAAAGCTGCCCCTCCACCACACCTTTCCAAGCATCTTCCACTCTACACTCCACATCCCTACAAATCCCAAGATGCAACATTGCTGGTTTCCTCACTGTGCCTCCATCCAGTCACATTGTCTACTTTTAGGCCTTTTCATTGGTTCCTCCTGGCACCTGGAATGGCCTCAGACCTCATCTCTACCTCCTGCCTTCCTTTGCTTCCTTCAAAATTCCAACTAAAATACTACATTCTTCAGGAAGCTTTCCTTAACCCCCTTAACTCTAGTGACTTCCCTTTGTTGATTATTTCCAATTTAGCCAGTAAATCTAGCTGGTTTATTCAGTTTCTAAATAGTCTCCAGCCTATTAGATTGTGAACTCCCCAAAGGCAAGGGCTCTTTTGCCATTTTTTTTGTATCCCAGCAATAAACAGTTAGTAAATGCTTTATAAATATTTATTAAATGACTAACATAAGTTTTCCCTTATTAAAATATAAGTTGCAAGATCTTTCTTACAAAGCAAGGTGATTAATCTAAAATATATTTCTACTCTCCTCCAGATGTTCTCTTCTAACTTTAAAATATGGTGCTTTATTTTAAAATAATGGGTCTTTCTCTCTCCCCATCTCAAAGGAATTTTTAAAAGCCTGTAGATTGGTTTTTGAAAATGTGCTCTTCAATTTGGAACTATGCCCAAAGGGTTATCAAACTGTGCATACCCTTTGATCCAACAGTGTTTCTACTAGGCCTATATCCCAAAGAGATCGTAAAGGAGGGAAAAGGACCCACATGTGCAAAAATGTTTGTGGCAGCCCTTTTTGTAGTGGCAAGAAACTGGAAGCTGAATTATGGTATATGAATGTTATGGAACATTACTGTTCTATAAGAAATGGTAAGCAGGACGATTTCAGAGAGTCCTGGAGAGACTGATATGAACTGATGCCGAGTGAAATGAGTAGAATCAGGAGATGACTGTATACGGCAAAAAGATTACACAAAAATCAGTTCTGATGGATGTGGCACTTCTCAACAATTAAGATGATTCAGGCCAGTTCCAATAATCTTGTGATGAAGAGAGCCATCTACACCCAGAGAGGAGTGTAGGAACTGAGTGTGGATCACAACATAGCATTTTCACTCTTTTTGTTGTGGTTTGCTTGAATTTTATTTTCTTATTTTTTTGATCTGATATTTCTTGTGCAGCAAGATATTTGTATAAATATGTATGCTTATATTGGATTTAACATATATTTTTGCCATGTTTAACAAATAGTGGATTACATGCTATCTAGGGTAGAGGGTGGAGGGAAAGAGAAGAAAATTGGAACACAAGGTTTTTCAAGGGTCATTGTTGAAAAACTATCCTTGCATATATTTTGAAAATAAAAAACTTCAATAAAAAAGAAAAGAAAATGTGCTTTTAAGGAAAAGTACATGTGCAAAAAATGTTTGTAGTGGGAAAGAACTAGAAATTGAGTGGATACTCATCAGTTGGAGAGTGGTTGGAAAAATTATGGGATATAAATGTAATGGAATATTATTGTTCTGTAAGAAATGATCAGCAGGATGATTTCAGAAAGGCCTGGAGATACTTACATGAAATGATGCTGAGTAGAACCATTGCACATGGCAACAACAAGATGTGATGATCCATTCTGATGGATGTGGCTCTTTACAACAGCGAGTTGATTCAGGCCAGTTCCAACGGTCTTGTGATGGAGAGAGCCATCTGCACCTAGAGAAAGACTGTGGGGACTAAGTGTGAATCACAACATAGTAATTTTCACTTTTTTGTTGTTTGCTTGAGTTTTGTTTTCTTTCTCATTTTTTTGCTGTTTGATCTGATTTTTCTTGTGCAGCATGATAATTATAAAAATATGTATAGAAATTTTGCAAATGTTTAACATGTATTACTTGCCATTTAGGGGAGGGGGTGGATGGAAGGAAGGAGGGAAAAAAATGCAAGGATGAATGTTGAAAATTATGCATATGTTTTTTAATGCATTTTATTAAAGGTTTTTAATTGCAAAACATATGTATGGGTAATTCTTCAACATTGACCCTTACAAAGCTTTCTGTTACAAATTTTTCCCTAGTCCCCACTCCTCCCCTAGATGGCAGGAAGTCCACTACATGTTAATTATGTTAAAATACTTGACAAATCGAATATATGTATACATATTTTCACACTTATTGTTGTGCAAGAAAAATTGTATCTACAAGAAAAAAAATTTGAGAAAGGAAACCCAATGCAAGCAAAAATCAATAGAGAGCATGAAAATGTTATGTTGTGGACCACATTTCATATTCCTCTCTCTGGGTGTATATGGCCTTCTTCACTGACCAATTGGAACTGGTTTGAATATGCATGTTTTGAAAATAAAAAACTTTTAATTTAAAAAAAAGAAAATGTACTCTTAAAAAATTAAAAAGAAAATGTGTAAAAAGAAAAAGCAGATGTTCTCTTCTAGCATTTTAGACTGCCTAGAAGAATCTTTTATTTTTCCCTTTCTGAAAATGTCCACATTCTTATTCATCATCCCAGTTATCATCACTTGTTTCTAGGAGTCCAGGAATTTCTTGCCCATAAGGTCAGATGCCTGGTTGGTTGTACAAGATGTCCAGTTATGGAAGGCCATTCCATCATTTGCATGTACAAATTTTTGACATTTCTCCATCATCAGTAAAGGAAATCAAGAATAAAAATTAACATTTCCTTGACTTGATTCTTAAGGTACTTCAGGAGAAAGGATTTTGACCTAAGCTACACAAATATTCACTTGCATTTTGCATAGGTAGATATAGCATGAGGGGTAGGATAACAAAAAGGACTATTTGAATTAGTCAGAACACCTCAGTTTCTGATCCCCACTTAATAGCTGGGTAATATAAGGGAAATAAATCAATCAATAAGCATGTATTAAGTGCCTACCAAGTGCCAAGGCTCTAGGGCTATTCAGAGACAAAAACAGAACACTCCCTGCCTGAAGCAGCTTTTATCTATTGGGAGAAACAGCCTGTTCTCATAGAACTACAGTATATGCAAAATAAATACCAGCTTAGCAGAAAGGGCCACTAGCAGATGTGGGAATTAGGAAAGGTCTTGCCTAGGAGGTTCTCTTTATATGAGCTTTGAAGGAAGCTGAGGATTCTAAGAGAAAAAACTAAGGAGATTATACCATTAAGACACAGGAAGACAGCCAGGGAAAATGTGGATGAGGGGATGAGACGGCCAGAAAGATGGCCAAGGAGGTCTGACCAGATCACAAAATTCATGAAGGAGAGGTATATGTAACTGATCTGAACAGGCAATCTGCATCCAAATGTGAAAAGACTTTAAATGTCAACCAATTTGCTGTCAATCTAAGACATATGAATTGGGGAGAAAGGGGTTCTAAACTCTCAAGGTCTCTTTTTGCTCACACATAAAAATGATTGAATCCATGAATCCATCAAATCCACCTACCTCACTGGACTTTGAGGACCAAATAAAATTATGTTTACATAATAATAATAACTACTACGCAGGTAGTTCTGGGTGGTACAGTGGATAGAGGGCTGGGCCTGGCGTCAGGAAGATTCACCTTACATAATTCAAATCCAGCCTCAGACACTTACTAGCAGTGTGACTCTGAGCAAGTCACTTAACCCAGTTACCTCATTTATAAAATTAATGGAGAAAGAAATGACAGACCACTCTAGAATCTTTGCTAAGGATATCCTGAATGGGGTCACAAAGAGGCAGACAACCAAAATAAATGAATAACTACGACACACTGGATACATAATAAGTAATGACTAGTTTAGCCAACTATCCATATAGGGGGGAAAGAGTATATAAAAATGCCAGTTAATCAGGCGAGGTCGTGGCAAGTTGACTTATAGGCAAGTTAAAGTACACATACCTAGGATTGACCCTACAAATGGACAATGAGTTAGACCAGAACCAGGGCAGTAGAGTTAGTTGGATTGTGTTTGGAAACTGCCCGGTCCATTAAAGACCTTAAGCTTCTATCTGAAATAAAGGTCTAATATTCACAGGTTTATAGATTCAGAAGTGGGTACAATCATCTTTTTTTTATTCTGCTGTTAAAGAAATGCTTGCTTTGTTGATTTTTATTTATTTATTAAGGTCAGAATAAAACAGATTTTTTTTAAAAATTTTTTAAACCATCAAGTTCAACCCCCTCCTTTCACAAATGACAAAATAGAAATCGAAATGGAAATTAGGTGAGTTGCCCAGGATCACACAACCAGTGTGAGGCAGGATTTCAACTCAAGTCTACCTCAAAGCAAATCCCCTACCATCTCCACTACAAGTAGCTGCCTCCCAAAGAGAAATGACTTCATATGCTTACAGATTTAGAGCAAGAAAGGATCTGAGAAGGCCAGTCCAGCTCCCTCAATTAATATATTAATTATTTGCTATAGATCAAGGGCCTAAAGCTGAAACTAAGACAAAGAGAGGTTAAGGATTTTACCAAATCTATGAAAAAATCAAGTCTCAGAGTCAGAATCTGAACCCAAGTTTTCAATTTTCAAGTACTCTGACTCCCTACCGGTGCTCTCCATTACATATCATGATTCCTCTTCTGAATGTCTCTGATCCTAGCGTCTGAATGAATCAAGTTGATGATCACCTAAAAGGCAATGGGAACATGCAGGATGAGTGTGAGCAGGCTGCCACACAGGAATCATACGGGGAAAAAATACAGGCTGTCATCAAAGAAAACAATGATTGGGACAGTAAGGGACAACTAAGAACAACCCAAATGCTCCATTTGGCTCCACCTAATGTAACATAAGGATGTTGGTGGCAGGCCCGCTAGAGACAAGGTATTATAGGATATATAGGATAGTCCCATATGATGGGAAGACCTGCATCTTCATGACTTAAGAGAAAACACACATCCGTGAGGTAATAGATCATTTGGTGTATCACTGTTAGCAGTAATAACAGTAGCTATTTGTATTAATAACAGTTCCATACTTATTGTGCTATAAGAAACTGTGAAAAGGACTTTGAGAAACTGGGAAGATTTATGTGAAATTATGCAAACTTTATATAAAAACAACAATATCATAAAAACAAAAAAAATTTAAATGCTTAAGAACTCTGATCAACTCAATTTTCCCATTTGCTGCTGAAACATGTCACCTCCTGACAAAGAAGTGATGAAATCACAGTACAAATTGGGGTATGGTCAATAATGGAATTTTTTTTGCATGTTTATTATAAGAGTTTTGTTTTTCTTTCTTTTAAGTGAGGCAGAGGGGAAAAGGGAAAAAGAGAAAACAGATTTTTGGATAATTGAAAAAATAAAATTTAATTTTTAAGAGGTTCTAGAAATTTTATGTATAATTATATATATATATATTATGTTAATATATTTTATACCTGAAAAATGCTATTTCCTTACTTATTTTTATCTATTGTTTCTTATGCCTACTGCTAGTTCAAACTCTATCCAACATATTTCTTTAACACCTGACCTGAAAATCTTTCCTTATTATTTATTTCCACTGTGCCCTGTGACCTATTGTAGAAAATTAGACTAAATGTACTAGCCAGGAGGGATAGCCATTTCTGTTTGACAACTAGACAGTGTAGCAGATAAGAGTGCTGGGCCTAAAGTCAGGAAAACTTGAGACCAAATACTGCCTCACTACCTGAGCAATCCTGAGCCAAACCATTTGATTTCTGTTTGCCTCAAGTTTACTTGGGAGGGAGGGAAAGGAGAGAAGGAAGGAAGAGAAGGAAGGGCAAGAAAGGCAGGAAGAGTAGGAAGGGCAAGAAAGGCAGGAAGAGTAGGAAGGAAGAAAGGAAGGGAGGGAGGGAAAGGTGGAAGGAAGGAGGGAGGAATGGAAAGAAGGAGAGAAGGAAGGGACCAAAAGAAGGGGGGAAGAAAGGGAGGAAGGGAATAACAGCATTTACCTCTCAGGACTATTGTGAGGATCAAATAAGATAATATTTGCAAAGAACTTAGTACAGTTACTGACAGATAATAGGTACTCTATAATACTATGCCAGTCAAGACATTGCAAGTAACTGGGTAAAATAGGTCCTTTCAATTATTCTTTATCTTGACAAAAATCATCATCCTAAACCAAGGGCAAAAAAGCTTCTAATTTTGTATTTTTTCATTTCCTTGGTATTTACTATTCTTTATCAGTTACAACACAATCTAACTGATTTCAACATAATAAGCATTTTTAGTCTAGAAGTAAAAGTTTCCATGTATCCTAATACTGAGTGAGAGTCAAATAAACTTTCAGTGAGATAAAGGTCTTTTTATGTATCATTTCCAAGTATCCAACATAGATATGTTAAATTACCCAATCAATAATGAAAAATACTGAAACATTTGAAAGAATATATTTCACAAGTTAGCACAGTTGCTGCAAGTTCTAAATAAATACTCATTGAATGGAGAAGGGAGGAAAGGAGAAAGCGGCTGACGAGTAAACTAGTAGCTAGAGGTGTCAGGTTATACCAGACATCCTGAAAGACTTCTTTGAATTTTGACACCGTGTTATCTTCCTTAGAAAACAACCATCATACTACTACACACCTCTCAGACTGGCTAAGATGACAGGAAATGATTAATGAATGTTGAAGGGGATGTGGGAAAACTGGGACACTGATACATTATTGGTGGAACTGTGAACGAATCCAACCATTCTGGAGAGCAATTTGGAACTATGCTCAAAGAGTTATCAAACTGTGCATACCCTTTGACCCAGCAGTGTTTCTATTGGGCCTATATCCCAAAGAGATCTTAGAGGAGGGAAAGGGACCCACATGTGCAAGAATGTTTGTGGCAGCCCTTTTTGTAGTGGCTAGAAACTGGAAACTGAATGGATGCCCATCAATTGGAGAATGGCTGAATAAATTATGGTATATGAATGTTATGGAATATTATTATTCTGTGAGAAACGACCAGCAGGGTGATTTCAGAGAGGCCTGGAGAGACTCGTATGAACTGATGCAGAGTGAAATGAGCAGAACCAGAATATCATTATACATGGCAACAAGATTATACAACAATCAATTCTGGAAGCTTCTTGGGGGGCGGAGCCAAGATGGCGGAGTGAAAAGGTGACTTTCTGCCTCTCCTCCGATCTTCTCTCAAATCAACAATAAAATAAGCCTCCGAACTGATCTTCAAGTCAACGAACTCAGAAATATTTGGGCACAGCTCTCTGGATAACTTCATATCAGGTTAGTCGGACTCGGACAGAGAGATAAATAGACGACAACTGAGCAGGCCGGAAGTGAGGGTGGGACTCAGCTCAGCTCATCGTGGAAGAAATTCCAAACTCCAAACTCCAAATTCCAAACACCTGGAGTTTATCTGAGGCACTCGGGACACTCTGCCCTGATTGGGGGCAGGTGTTCTGGCAGACTTGCCCTGTTTAAGGAGTAATTCGGCCTTAGTCCTAGCCCCCACCGGCCCAGCACCTTAAGTCAACTCGCCGAAGTGCCCCAGGGCAAAGCTTTTTGCAGCCGCCGCTTTTTTTTTTCCCTACCTTAAAGAGATATCCACACTGTCTAAAAAAAAAAAAAATATGATGAAGAAGCAAAAGAGAGCTCTCACCATAGACAGCTATTATCAAGGCAAAGAAACGACCCCAGAGCCAGAGGTTCCTTTAGACAAAAATCCAGAGAACATCAGCCAGGACCATCACTGGTCCCCTTTTCAAAAGGCCTTTCTGGAAGACTGCATAAAGAACCTCAAAAGAGAGCTGGAGGATAAATGGGAAAATAAACTGAAATCAGTGCAAGAAGGATATGATGCCCTGCGAAAGAGATATGAAAAAGACACCAATTTATTAAAAAATAAAATTAGTGAAGTGGAAAAAGAGTGCAAGGAACAAATTGGCCAGTTACAAAAGGAGCTTAAAAAGGTAACTGAAGAAAACAACACTTTAAAAATAAGAATTGAACAAATGCAAGTGAATGACTCACTAAGACTTGAAGAATCAGTCAAACAAAAACAAAAAAATGAAAAATTAGAAGAAAATATGAAATATCTCCTAGGAAAAACAACTGACTTGGAAAATAGATCTAGGAGAGACAATCTAAGGATTATTGGACTTCCTGAAAGCCATGATGAAAAAAAGAATCTAAACACTATCTTCCAGGAAATCCTGAAAGAAAACTGCCCTGAGATTGTAGAATCAAAGGGCAAAATCACCATCGAAAGAATTCACCGATCACCTCCTGAAAGAGACCCCAAAATTAAGACCCCAAGGAATATCGTGGCTAAACTTCAGGACTATAGCACCAAGGAACAGATTCTGCTGGCAGCTAGAAAGAAACAATTCAAATACCGAGGTTCAATAATTAGAATCACACAGGATCTGTCAGCTTCCACACTGAAGGATCGAAGGGCATGGAACCAGATATTCCGAAGGGCAAAGGAACTTGGATTACAGCCAAGAATAACCTATCCAGCTAGAATGAGCATTATCCTCCAGGGAAGAAGATGGTCATTCAATGATATAGGTGAATTTCACCTATTTCTAATGAAAAGACCGGATCTGAACAAAAAATTCGACACCCAAACACAGAACTCAAGAGATGCATAAAAAGGTAAAAAGGAAAGGTCTCTTGAGAACTTTATTGCTACTAGGGAGATACTCAAAAGTTTGGGGGGTATAATTAACTAGATATTACTTTGATAATATGAAAAAGAGAACTAGAGGGGAAAATGTTGTCATACTGGGGAAAAGAGGGAAAAAGTGGTAAAATAAGATCTAAAAAAAAAAAGAGGTAAAAACAAGGTTAAAATCACTTGAAGAGGCAAAGAAAACCTAATATAATTGAGAGAAAGAGGGGAGGGAGATGAGCACTGTGTAAATTTTACTCTCATCAGGTTGGGCTCTAAAAGTGTATATTAGACATTTGATTTCACATAGAAACTTGTCTGTTGCTAGAGGGAAGTGGGAGGAAAAGGAGGAAAAGTAAGGGACAAACTAATAGAAGGGAAAATAGAAGAATCAGGGGAAAGGAATAAAAACAGGGGGAGGGGATCTAAAGGGTGAAGTATTGTTTGGGG
>JAJPUD010000013.1:992836-1062103 GCA_023553655.1 Myrmecobius fasciatus | reverse complement strand
AAAAAAAAAAAAAAAAACAATCAATTCTGATGGGACTCTTTTCAACAATAAGATGATTCAGGCCAATTCCAATGGTCTTGTGATGAAGAAAGACATCTGCATCCAGAGAGGTCTGTGGGACCTGAGGGTGAATCAAAAATTAGTATTTTCATATTTTTTGTTGTTGTTTGCTTTTTGTTTTCCTTCTTTTTTTCCTATTCGATCTGATTTTTCACATGCAAATGATAATTGTAGAAATATGTATATTAGAATTCTACATGTTTAACATGTATTGGATTACTTGCCAGCTAAGGGAGGGAGTGAAGGGAGGAAGGAAGGAGAAAAAAATTTAACACAAGGTTTTGCAGGGGTAAATGTTGAAAACAAATGCACATATTTTGAAAAAAAAAAAACCTTTAAAAATTAAAAAAAAGAAAAAAGAAAACCACCATAACCAAAATGTATCATAGTTTCCAATACTGAAATCTACTAAATGAATCCAAATCATTTTTCCTAGTTCTGCCCATGACTCATCAGTGACAGGCCCATGATTGTGTTAGGCAGCTATGCAGACTTGTATCTTATCTAAAATGGTTCAATCAAAAGCACTTTACAAACATGAAATAAATTGTGTGAGAGGTTACAGGAATGAGAACAAAAAAATGAGATATTAAGGATTCTTGCCCCCCCAGATACAGAGGAAGCAGTGTTGATAGGAAAGAAGCAGAGTTATGTATTTAATCATCTCAAGCTCAAAACCTAGGGAAGCTGGATGGCACAGTGGACAGAGTACCAGGTATGGAGTCAGGACAACTCATCTTACTGAATTCAAATCTAGCCTCAGACAATTATCAGCTTTGTGACCCTGGGCAAATCATTTAACCCAATTAACCTCAGTTTTCTCATCTGTTTAAAAAAAAAAGAGTTGGAAAAGGAAATGGCAAACCACTGCTAAGAAAACACCAAATGAGGTCCAAAAAAAGCAGACAAGACTGAAAGACTGAAATGACTCAACAGCTATAAGTCTACAGGGCCTTGTTCCCAATTAAAAGAATCTGCATGGAATTTCAATGATTTTCATCATAAGGCAATATAGTCTGAGGAAAGAGGAATTAGAAGAGATGGGTTTCAAATCCCTGATTTTGATCCTTGTTTCACTTTTAGATAAAGCCAGTCAATGAGTTAATACAAATTTATTCAACTTCTATTATGTTCCAGACAATGTGGTATGCACCTGGAACATAAAGATCAAAGAAAGTCCCCATCCTTAAGGAGCTCACAAACTAATGAGGGAGACAACATACAAACTATGTACAAACAAGTTGAATAGAAGATAAACTGGAAATACATCGACAGGAAGAAGAGTCTAGAATTAAAAAGAATTATGAAAGTCTTGCTATACTATGCTCAAAAAGTTATCAAACTGTGCATATACCCCTTGACCCAGCAGTGTTTCTATTGGGCTTATATCCCAAAGAGATCTTAGAGGAGGGAAAGGGCCCCACATGTGCAAGAATATTTGTGGCAGCCCTTTTTGTAGTGGCTAGAAACTGGAAACTGAATGTATGCTCATCATTTGGAGAATGGCTGAATAAATTATGGTATATGAATGTTATGGAATATTATTGCTCTGTAAGAAACGACCACCAGGTCGATTTCAGAGAGGCCTGGAGAGACTTGCATGAACTGATGCTGAGTGAAGTGAGCAGAACCAGGACATCATTATACAAGGCAACAATACTATATGATGATCAATTCTGATGGACATGGCTCTCTTCAACAATGAAATGTTTCAAACCAGTTCCAATTGTTCAGTGAAAAAAGCCATATACACCCAGAGAGAGGGATATGAAATGTGGGCCACAACATAACATTTTCATGCTCTCTATCAATGTTTGTTTGCATTGGGTTTCCTTTCTCTGATTTGTTTTGTTCATATAGATATGATTTTTCTTGCACAAGATAAGTATGGAAATATGCATACAAAAAAAAGAGAAAGTCTTGCTATAGAAGATGAGATTTCAACTAGAACTTAAAGAAAATCAGGGGAACCAAGAGGTAGAAAAAAGAAGGGAGAGAACTCCAAGAACAAGGAACAACCAGTGAAAATATCCAAAGGCAAGAAATCCTCTGAGTCTGTTTCCTTCTATGTGAAATGAGGGAAGGCAGTTGGGCCATAACTCCAAGATAGTGCCTTCCCTCTGAGTCTACCTCCAATTTACCCTGTGTATTTCTTTTTTGCACATAAGTTTTACACATTGTCTTCCCCAATAGACTATTATCTCTTGGAGGCAGAACTACTTTTTGCATTTCTTTATATACCTCTCACTTACCACAATACCTAGTGTAGAGCAGGCACTTAATAAACATTCCTGATATTATTGTTCCATAAGAAACAATCAACAGGATGATTTCAGAGAGGCCTGGAGAGACTTAGATGAACTGAGTGAAATGAGTAGAACCAGCAGAACATTGGACACAGCAACAGTAAGATTATACAATGACCAATTCTGATGGATATGGCTCTTTTCAACAATGAGATTCAGGCCAGTTCCAATGGTCTTGTGATGGAGAGAGCCATCAGCACCCAGAGGAAGAGGACATGGGGACTGAGTGTAGATCACAACATAGTACTTTCACCTTTTTTGTTATATTTGCTTGCATTTTGTTTTCTCTCATTATTTTTTCCTTTTTAGTGTGCAGCATGATAATTGTGGAAATATGTATAGAAGAATTACATGTTTGGATTACTTATATTAAATTACTTGATGTCTAGGGAAGGGGGTAAAGGGAAGAAGGGAGGGAGAAAAAAAATTGGAACACAAGGTTTTGCAAGGATGAATGTTGAAAATCATCTATGCATGTTTTGAAAATAAAAAGCTTTAATTAAAAAAAATGTTCCTGGACTTGATCTGATTAAGAACCCTTCCAACTCTACACATATGACCTTTTAAAACGAGGCTTTATTATTAGAGGTGTGAGTATTAATGGCTGCTTTAGATAGCCACAAAGTCTTCATTCATGCTCAGTTCACCAGAGCAAAGGTGATACTGATCAAGTGTTCAATTAGAATTTCAGAGTTAGAAAGGAGGCATTTCCCAGTGAATTTCCACCTTCTTAGAATCTATTTGCCCTCTAGATAAGAAAAAGTCAGACTCTAAGGTCAGAGGTATGTTTAGATCCCCATCAGTACAATCAATATCTGCCAGCTTTGGGCTTCTCACTCCTCCATTTAGTGCCTGGGGTAGGGGAGTGAGTCTAAAACTTATTTGTTTGTGGTTTTCAGGGACCAGGAAATGAGTTTTATAAATAACCAAACTGATGACAAATTTTAAAGAGAAAATTACTACAAGATGAATTACCTTAGGACCACAACCTTAGGATTTTACCCAGAATGATGGAGGCAAAATCTTTAGAAAGAGAGAAACCAACCAACTCTTAACCACCTTACTGAATTAAATTCTGTAGCAGCTTTAAACTAACAAGGGAAAGAATTAAAGTTCAATTATGATATTTTCTTACAATTTTTTGGAGACTCTTCTTTCATATTGCCTTCAAAGTAATCTTGCACTTCCAAGAATCTATATCAAGAATACAAGATTAAAAAATCATAACATTCCAGGCCCTCAAGGAGTTATAATCTAATGGGGCAGTGAATAAGATAAAACTAAGAATGAAAAAAAAAGTAAAATTTGGTAATTGAAGCAAAATGATTCAAGTGAAATGTTCTAAGAAAATCTGAAGAAAAGGGGATCATTTTCAGAATTAAAGAGAGAAATCAAGTAGAGAACAGGGAAAAGGGCTCTAAGGCAGCTAGCAATCCCACCACAACTAAAAGTACTCTCTCTTGGGTTACCAAGCATCTCTTATCTGCTAAATCTGATTACTTTTATAGAAGCCACATCCTACCAGAGAGAGAGAACTTTTGAAACTGTCAACTCCCTTTTCTCCTGAACACTTTCTCCTCATAAGGTTTCCAAGACACTGTTCATCCTAGCTGGGCCCCACTTCTTTGTAATCATAGCACAGTGCCTGGAGCATTTAATTTATTAATTAATAGTTGACTGATTTGCTAGATTATCACTGATCAACTGGCCCCAAGCCTAGGTTTAGAGTCTTCTTCACTCCTCCAGGGAGTTCAATTGTTCCCTATGTGTATAACACACACTTGTGTATATATACACATGTATAAATGCATATACACCTACCTATATTTTAAAAATATCTACTGAACTCCAATCCTGAATTACCAACTACCTGTTGAACCTCTTTACTTAGATGGCCCATAGGTATTTCAAAGCCTACAGATATTCCAAACAAAACTCAATGTCTTCATCCCCCTAAACCCACTCCTTCAAACTTCAAATATCTAGAGACAAGTTACTAATGTCTTCTTAACATGAAAAGATTGGCTGGGCCAAGATGGTAGATGATGTCCTACAAGTTCCCAGAATAAATGAAAGGGTTGAATTTGATGGCCCCTAGGTCTGTTCCAGTTCTAAATCTATGATCGCTATGAGGATCATCACTCAGTTGACTGCAATTTCAAAAAATAGAGATATTTTGGTCAGGACAATTCTGAATGACCATGTAGATAGATACTATTATCCCCATTTTGCAGAAGAAGAAACTAAAGCAGAGATACTAATGGGGGGGGTGTTTATGCATGACACCCAATTCATCAAGGTGCTTTGGGGAAAAAACATGGGATTTAGAGTCAGGGGACCTCAGCTGGGACCGTGGCTCTGTAAGCAGTAGCTATGACCTTGGAAGTCACTTCATTTCTATGGGACTCACTTTCTCATCCACAATATGAAATCATCACCCTACATAATCCCTCAGATTCCTTCTAGGTCTAAATCCATGAGCTTCTGTTCATATCCTGGCAAATCATATTACCACATTACCAAAAGCATAACACAATATAAGTGGGTACTGATTCTCAAAGAATTTGAAACACATTTGTAGACTCAAGTTACCATCATTATAACATCAGGAGGGTGGGTCCTCAAGAACAAAGGCTCCTTACCAAGTTTGTCTTTATCTTTCAGATACTTAATAACTTCAAATAGACTCAGTAAAATATTAATTTCACACACCTCCTTCTGGGATAAGACAATCAATCTTTTTATTCTTTGCTATTCCACAAAAGGTAGTCATTTTGACTTTTTTATTCTTTGCTACCTACAAAATTTAGTCATTTTGAACCTTCAATGTTTCATCTTTGAGAAATAAATTAATGATTATTGTTATGGGCTTGGCTCTTCTCAACAAGACAATTCCAATAAATTTGGGATGGAAAATGCCATCTACATCCAGAGACAGAACTATAGAGACTGAATGTGAATGAAAACAGTATTTTCTTTTTTTTTTGGGGGGGGGTCTTTGATTTTTCTTATGATTTTTTTTCCCTTTTGGTCTGATTGTTCTTGTACATGAGAAATATGGAAATATGTTTAAAAGGATTGCACATGTATAATTTATATCAGATTGCTTATTGTCTTGGTGAGGGGAGAAGGAAGGGAGGGAGAAAAATTTGGATACCAAATCTTACAAAAAATGAATATATGATTGGATTTAACATATATTTCTACCATGTTTAACATATATTGGACTACTTGCTATCTAGGGGAGGGTGTGGGGGAAGAAGGGGAAAAATGGAACACAAGATTTTTCAAGAGCTAATGTTAAATAATTGTCCGTGCATATGTTTTGAAAAATAAAAAGCTTTAATAAAAAAATATATATATATTTGGAAAAATAAAAAACTAGTAAGAAAAAAAATAAAAATTTTAAAATAAAAAAAATAATGATCAAAAGATTCAAGATCAGGATTGTTTTTCCCTAGAACTCTGCTTGTAAAAAGGCAGGAGCCTAGGATGTAAGAAAATGCAAGGAATACTAGGGTTGTCTTTTTTCTCCCCTTGCACTGGTGAATCATTCATTGCAAGGCTCAGTCTCAACCACTGGCTCTTCCCTCCTTATTACTAAATACTTCCTTTCTTCTCTTTTGTTGTTGCAGTTATTGTCAAGAGCATTTCATAAGATGTCAGAAATGTCATTGAAAGCATTTAAAGTAAAAGACATATCACCTTGGAAACTGGGATGACAAAAAAAGATGGGTTTCATTGGATTTTTTTTTAAATCCCTATTTCTTGGTTCAATTTCACATAAACTTTTTAAGCTTTCTGCCTTGTATTCAATCATCTGCTCAGGGTAGGAGAGGGTGTCTGCAAGAGTAAGTCATCTTTCACATCCTGTGCTTCTGTGAAATGACTTGCTGCTCTGGTTTCCCCATTTCCTTCAGAAGAACCTGCTACAGAGCTTGTAGTCAGAAGACCTGGGTTCAAGAGCTCAGTCACTTGCTGCTACCAGCCGAGTCACCAGGGCCCAGGCACTTAGTTTCATTTTCCTCATCTGGAAAATTGACATAACTATACTGTCCACCTGAAGTCACTATTATGAGAAAAGCACTTTGTAAACTCTAGAACGCCATATAAATGGGCTTTTACAATTAAAATCAACAAAGAGTTCTTAAGTGCCTACTATGTACAAAACAACATACATAAGAATACAAAGGCTTTTTTTAACATTTCAAAAGAACTCAGTGGAGGAAAAATGATTATTATTGCTCCCTTTTCTTTTCCTAAAACAATATATTTGACCTGGTCAGCCAACATATGATAGTGTGAGCTTTTTTAAACACAGAGGTCCTTTCAAACTGTCTATAATGTCAAAACTAGGATAGGTCATAGGTTTAGAATCAGAAAAAAATGTACAGGAGGTGTAGTCTAGGCTTCTCATTTTGCAGGTGAGGAACCTGAAGTTAAGTGCCTGGCCCAGGGTTACATAGCCAGCACTGTCTGAAGCCATATTTTAAACAAGTCTTCCTGACCCAAAGTTCAGCACTAAGTTTGTCTAGAAGAGCACAATGGAAAGAATAATGGTCCTGGAGTTAAGAAGACCTAGATAAGCTCCAAGTCCTCTCCCTATTTCCATCATTGAGTAATCCTTTGATGTTCATAATTTGTGTATTGTCACCCAATCAAAATTCTAGTAGTTGTTGTCTATAGACCTGAAGGGGATGTCTCTTTTTTCCTCAAAAAGCTTGGTCCCTGACTCACAAACTTTCCCTTTTCCCCAACTCCTGTTCTCCTACTGGAGACTTCAACACATATACTGACTCTCTCAAGCACTCAACTCCTCAATTTACTTTTCCTGACCTATTCCTCCAGCTCAGCTCAGCCACACATAAAGATGGCCATATCTTTGACCTTGCCATCAATCACAGACAACTCACCACCACGCCCAAGCATTCAGAAATCACTCCACAGGACCATCATCTGTCGGTTTTCCATCTTTCTTTGCCTTCCTTTACAAAACCCCACTAGAAATCCATAAGGCGACCTTCAAACCTTAGCCCCTCAGGTTTCTCCCAGGCCATCTCCCCTGTGCTGGCCACTCTCTGCCCCATCCTGACTCTTGGTAGTCAACCTCACGCTGGGGTCCCTGGCCCCTCATAATATCATTAAGTATGTCTTGCCAAGACTTAACCTTGGATCCTTCCCAACATGCAAGGCCTTCATTCCTGCTGAAAGAAGGGGGAGAAAATCACCTGGCTGTTCTGGATGAGACCACATCAAATGTTACCCACCCCCAACAAGGCCGAACTTCTCCCTAAGACAAACCTCCCGGATCACCTCATATCCCACTCCATCAATGGGACAGCAGCTCCTCCAAACCTTTCCCCCCCTCCTCCACCCTCCCATGACTTGCCATCCCTCTGCCCCTCAGCTGAGAACTGTGTTTGATGTTTCACAGAAAAACATGAATTCCCTCTCCATGAACTCCCTCTTCTCCCCTTTCCCTCCTCTTATCTCACTCAGACGTGTTCTATCCCCAAAACTGCTCTCCACAGTTACCAAGGATCTCTTGGTTGCCAAGTCCAAAGGCCTTTTCTCAACCCTCATTCTCTAAGGCCTCTCTGCAGACTTTCACACGGCTATTCACCCTCTTCTTTCTAGGTTTTTGGTGGTGCTCCTGGCAATCAGACCATTCCTCAGTCTCTTTTGGAACCTCATTCAGGTCAATCAAAGGCTCACCCAGGGCTCTCTACTGGGCCCTTCTCTTCTCCTCCTATACCATTTCACTTAATGATCCCTTTAGTTCCCAAATCTCTATGCTGATGATTCTTAAATGCATCTGGCCTGCTCCAGCTTCTCTGCTGCCCTCCAATCTCACATCTCCAAATGGACTTGAAGTCAAGAAAACCTGAGTAAGCATCCTGCCTCACATTTACTAGCTATGTGACTCATGGGTAATTCATTTGAATGATCTGAGGTCAGTTTCCTCATCTATAAAATGTAAATAATAACACCCACCTCTCAGGTGTGAAATAACATATAAAGTGTTTTGTAAATATTACAATTCTACATAAAGGCAAGCTATTATAGTTATTGCCCAAAAAAAATTATTCTAAAAGTAATGGGAGTCATTGAAATTCTTAAATCAGGGTAGCAACACTGTTAGACCTATTCTTTAGGGCTAATCAATGTCTAATCTAATCAAACCAAATCAATATTGGTGGCTTTATGGTGAATAGATTAGGGAGGTAAGAAATTAGATGCAGGAAGGCCAAATAAAAGGTTATTACAATACTCCAAATGAGTTGATGAGAATGGCTGTAGTCTAAGTGCAGAAAGGGGTCATATAGGAAAAAAACATGCCAGAGGTAGATCAGACACATGGCAACTGATCAGATCTGGAGATAAGTCCAGTGCTCTAGGTACCACCTAGTGACCTAGATGGCCATCAAAGCCTTTCACAACCTAATTCCAAATTATCTTTCCCAAATAATTTGGTTTTCCACCTCTCTTGCTACTTTCTTTTAGCTGCTCATAGAACACAACATTACCACCTGTCATGAGGTGGGACTTACAAGGAGGGTTTTGAACCATCAAACCACCTCCCTCAAAAGGTATCTTCCTAGCCACTGACACTCTTTCTGGACTCATTTCTTAATAGTTACCATATTCCCAAAGTACGACACTTGTCTGTCCCTGAAATTCTGGATTTGCACAAAGCCAATCCCTCATTCCACACTGTCCCTCCCTTATTACCATTCTTCTTAATTCTACCTGCCCCCTACCCTCTACTTTCCCACTCCCTTTCTTTCTATTCCTTTCTTTATGCTGTCTAGAATTCTTGTTCCAAAACTTACTTTCATCTTAAATCTTTTTTACCCTCCCTCCATCTTCAGGATCTCGCTGAGACATCTCCCCACTGATAAAATCGACTTCCTTACTCCCCTACCACCATTCCTTCCCAACATGCTCTGCAATCCAATGTCACTAGCCACTCTGCTGTTCCTCAAGATGAAAGTATTGGCATTTCCAGCTTCTCCTTTTATCACATTCACTTAATCTCTTCTTTGAGATTTAATACAAATGTATAACATCCCAATATATAAATGTATATCATCCCAACCTTCTCTCTCTTTTCTGATCTCTAAAGCATTCTACATCTTCACAGAGAGTTCCAATTCCTTCACCCCTCAGTTCTCTCCTATACCATCATTCATGCATCACTGACTCCTTTTCTAACTCAAATCCTTGAATGAATAAGATCAACTCTGTACTATTTATGCTTAAGTTTCTTGCCCAATCATTTTTCATTTCTTGCCAGGATCCAGCTTTCAAGTCTAATTATGTACCAATGAAATGAGCTGGAGAAAAATCAAGAAAACTTTCAATGTGGGTCACTACAAATTTTATGTTGCATAATCTAAACTGGGTCCTCACTATGGGAAGGCAATGCTTTAATATTTCCATATTCAACTCACTATCCCATTCTATTCCAGTAGCAGACACAGCAGCAGCTGTCAAGAAAAAGTTAGTCCTTATCAAAATGCATGAGGATATTCTAGATAGTTAATTTATAGTGACTATATATAATACTGTCTCATCTCTGGTTTAAAGTAAACTCATCCTACTATCCATGGTACCTTTTATTCAGAAAGCCTGACACTGTTTTTGACTCTACCAGTCTCCTTATTCTTTCATTTCTTTGCTCTGCCTTTACAAAAACCTGAAGAAAAAAGGAAGCCTATTTTTTCACACAGGAAAAAAAAGCAGATTTTATGTCCTTTAAATTCATTTTCAGCCCTTTTCAATATTCCCATGGCACCCCCCTCTCTCTATACTCATCTTTCCCATAAAATGTAGAGGTCATTCACCAAGAGCTCACTTTTCTTCCCTCCTCATCTCCCATCACTCAGAAGTCTTCCTCCATTATATTCATCTCCATTATTTCACAATAAGGAGTGGCCCTTCTCCTTATTAAGACAAACACTTGAACATGCACAAGTGATCCATCCCATTCCAAACTCCAAGAGATTCTTGCCTCTCTCATCCTCAGTCTTTTACTAATCTTCAATCTCCTATCCATTGGTTGCTGCCATATTGTCTAAAAACATATCTACTTGTTGGAGGGGATATGGGAAAACTGGGACACTGATACATTGCTGGTGGAACTGTGAACAGATCCAACCATTCTGGAGAGCAATTTGGAACTATGCTCAAAAAGTTATCAAACTGTGCATACCCTTTGATCCAGCAGTGTTTCTACTGGGCCTATATCCCAAAGAGATTTTAAAGGAGGGAAAAGAACCCACATGTGCAATAATGTTTGTGGCAGTCCTTTTTGTAGTGGCTAGAAACTGGAAACTGAAGGGATGCCCATCAATTGGAGAGTGGCTGAATAAATAATGGTATATGAATGTTATGGAATATTATTGCTCTGTAAGAAACGACCAGCAGGACGATTTTAGAGAGGCCTGGAGAGACTTGCATGAACTGATGCTGAGAGAAATGAGCAGAACCAGGAGATCATTATACACAGCAACAAGAAGATATATGATCAGTTTTGATGGACATGGTTCTCTTCAACAATGAAATGCTTCAAACCAATTCCAATTGGTCAGTGAAGAGACTCTGCAGTCTCCCAGAGAGTGGGATATGAAATGTGGACCACAACATAGTATTTTCATGCTTTTTGTTGATGTTTGCTTGTATTGTGTTTCCCTTCTCAGATTTTTTTTTCTTGTAGATCTGATTTTTCTTGTACACCAAGATAACTGTATAAATGTATACATATATTGGATTTGTCATATATTTTAACATAGTTAACATGTATTGGACTACCTGCCATCTAAGGGAGGGGTGGGGGGAAGGAAAGAAAAATTTGTAACAGAAAGCTTTGCAAGGGTCAACGTTGAAAAAATATTCATGCATGTTTTGCAAATAAAAAGCTTTAATAAAATAAGCAAATAAAAAATAAAAAAAATCTACATCTTCACAATTCTGAAAAAAAAATCCTTACCTTATCACTCTATATAAGTATTAGAAATTGAGAGAGAAAAAGATGGGGGGGAGGAAGAGAGAGAGAAAGAAATTAAATCTCTCTTTCCTTTGGTAGCAAAACTTCTTGAGAAAGGAATTTACATCTGGGTACCTACCTCATTCTATCCTCTCAATCTCTTCTAATCTCTCTGCTTCTAACCCCATAGTTCAACTGAAAATATTCTCTCTACAAGTACAAATGATCTCTTAATCATCAAATCCAATGGCCTTTTCTCAATCCTCTGACATCTCTGCAACCTCAGAGAATTTTTTGATCCTATGCTCTACTGGTTTTTCTCTTGTCTTTCTTACAGCTCCTTTTTTTTCTCTTTTGCCAGATCTTCATCCAAGTCAAGCTCCTTAAATGTGAGTTACTCCAAGATTCTGTCCTGAGATCCCTTCTCTTTTCCCACTATTCCAACTTGATGATCTGTTCCATGGGCCTTAATGACCAAAGGCAGCTAAATGGCACAACAAATAGAACATTGGACTTAGAATCAAGAAGGTTCACCTTCATTAGTTCAAATCCCACCTCAGATATTTACTAGCTATGTGTTCCTAGACAAGTCACTTCATCCTATTTGCCTCAGATTCCTCATCTATAAAATAAGCTGGGGAAGGAAATGGCAAACTACTCCAATATTTCTGCCCAGAATTGGGATCACAATGAGTCGAACATGACTGAAAAAAATTTAACAACACTAACTCTATGCAGACAACTCTCAGATAAAGACATCTGGCCTTAATCTAAATTTACCCTTAGTAGACATCTCAAACACAACATATCCAAAATAGAATTCATATTTTAATCTAAGCACTCCCTTCCTTTTAACTTCCTCATTTTTGTTAAGGGTAACATAATTTTTTTTTCTTTTATAAACCTTTTTAAAAAAATTTTAAATTGGTATTCCACATTTCCAAATAAAGGCAAAGTCACTTTTCAATATTTATCTTCGAAAAATCTTGTGTTCCAAATTTTCTCCTTCTCCTGCCCCTCCCATAGTTTGCAAGCAAGGTTAAAAGCATGCAGTTCTTTTAAAGAGATTTCCATATTCATCATGCTGAAAAAAAAATCAGATCAAAAGGGGAAAAAAATGCAAGCAAACAACAACAAAAAAAATGAAAATACTATGCTTTGATCCACATTTAATCTCCATAGTTTTCTCTCTGGATGTAGATGGCACTTTGCATCACAAGTATATTGGAATTGCTTTGAATCACTTTAATGTTGAAAGGAGCCAAGTCCATCACAGTTAATTATCACACAATCTGGTTGTTACTATGTACAATTTTCTACTGGTTCTGCTTACTTCACCCAGCATCAATTCATGTATGTCTCAGCCTACTCATCATTTCTTACAGAATAGTAATATTTCATTGCATTCATTTACCATAATTTATTTCAGTCATTCCCCAACTAAGGGCATCCACTCAATTTCCAGTCCCTTGAGATTATAAAAAGGGTTGCTACAAACATTTTTGAACATGTTGGTTCTTTTCCCTCTTTTACAATCTATAGATTATTGATATATGGATATATTAATTATAGATTAAATATATTTATATCCTTAATGTGTGTTTATGGATATTTTATTCAATTTTGAATGTGTTTATCTTCCTGTAAGCTCTTTGAAGACAAGGACAATCTTGATTTTGTGTTTGCACTGTGTTTGGCATACAGTTGTCATTTAACAAACTGAATTGTTTCTGAAATTTCCATTCAACAGCATTCTGCAACATTTATTATTAATCATTTATCAGTTGTAGGACCCCTCTCTGAGGCTCAACTATCCATCAATAAAATAGGAACAATGAAAGCTAGATGGCTCAGGAAATAGAGCATCTAGGCAGAAATCACAAAGACTTGAGTTCAAATCCATCCTTATACTTAACTAGTTATGTGACCCTGGGCTACTCACTTAACCTGTTTGCCTCAGTTTCTTCATTTGTAAAATGAAAATAATAGTACTATCTTCTAGGGCTGTTATAAAGGTCAGATGAGATAATTATAAGGCGCTTAACACAGTACATGTTACAGAAATGTTATTATTGCTATGTATGTAAAGTACTTTGCATAAAGTCAATTACTACATTTTTTTTTCCCTTTCAGATCCATAGGAGGCAAAACCCAAATCTTTTGGTTCTATTTCTATCCCAGTAAATGGACCACTTGGTACAATCTGTGATGTACATCCCCCAAACTCCCTATTTTTAGCATCCTTTCCTATTGGCTTTCTTCCAGTAATCTAATTCAATAAGCATTTGCTAAGCACCTATTATGCTTCAAACCAAAATCAGTCCCTGCCCTGAAGGAGCTTACATTCCAACATGTCTTGGTGGTTTTATAAGGCTCATCTCAAACAGCATCCCAACTTTTTGGTCATACTTAGTAGTATCATTCTCAACCCCAGGATCAATCAGCTATATAATCCTAAAATCTCAATACTTCAGGATTCCTCCCAGGTATACTTGGAGACCTATCTACTTTCCCATTTTCTCCAGAACTGAAGAGATGGTATGATGAGACAGATTTAGCACTGGACTTGTAATCAGCAACACCTGGATTCAAATTCTGCTTCAGACACATACTATCTGTGTAATCTTGAGCATGTTAGTGAAAATGCTATGTGCCCTCAATTTCCTCTTCCATAAAATGTATTTCATGGTGTGACTTAAGGTCCTTTTAAGGTCTAAATCTATGATCCTATGATCTCCCACTCCTGACCTAAATTTATATTTGTTACTTCTTACAAATCAGTGATGTTAGGAGATGTTAATTATTAATTATATTAGATATGTTATATAATTAATTATAATATCCTAGACTTGTACCAGTGTCTCAGGGATACTTGGGATAACCTTTTAAAAAATTCTGATAGGTCTTATCAAGCTAGAAAGACTTAGCAGCAATGGAGTATGGGTCTGTCATGTGAAAACAAACCGAAATTCAGAAACTTCTCCAAAAGCTCAGACACTGTGATGTTCCATCAGCATCATACTTTATTATAAAGATCTTTATAAAAATCTTGTAAGATTTGCAGGGAGCATGCATCTTAAGGAATGAATTTGATCACTGTGAAATCCATTTCATCAGGCAAATCATTGATGCTATCAGAGAATTCTAAATAAAAAAATGCAATTAATTACAGTGGTACTTAGATTGTATCAAGGTTTGCCCACTCAATGATATTCTATTAACAATCACATCTATATGGAGCAACATTTTTCTAGGTAGGTTCTATTGCAAGAAAAGAAAGTAGAGCTTTCAGCAGCTAGGTCAGTGGAGGGAATGCTGAAGGTAGAGTTAGAAAGGTCTGAGATCAGATCCCTTCTTGAAGATTTAGAAGCTATCACTAAATGTTTCTGTGCCTCATCTGTAAAATGGAGATAATCATGGTATCTACCCTCACAGGGTTGTAGTGGAGATCAAATGAGAGAATCTGTGTAAAATGCTTTGCAAACTTAAAGCAACCTATAAATTCCATCATCATCAACTCCTTTGGTAACCTTTTCATTTCTAAGAACTCTTCTGAAGAATGTTTTGAAATGTATAAAATAAAATATAGAAGATTACAGAGGAAACTAATTATGCTGAAATAAAAAATATAATTTTCCCTCCAAAAAAAAATACTTTTCATAAGACTTTACAAAACGAATATCCTTTGCCAGTTGTGTACTTTTTAGTTCAGAAAATATATAGACTTATTATGTATTACATAACAAATATATTAACAATAATAGCATTCCTAATACATTAATTTTAAATTATAACATACATGAATCAATGCTCTCAATCTCCTCACTCCACTTATTGTTGCTATTGTTTATCTTCATTTTTGAAGAGGACCCTGACTGATCAGACACAATGACATGACTCTTTCTTTCCTTCCTTCCTTCCTCCTTTATTTTCCTTTCCCCACCCTTCCCTCTCTCTGTCCACAGAGTACCTACAGAAGCTCTTAAAAACTTTTTTTGGGGGGGCTTACTGATCCTTCCCATGATATCTTGGGGTTACTGGCTAGATTTCCTTCTTAAAGACCATGCTTCATCCACTAATTGGCTTGGGAAGAGGGGGCAACAGCCTTCAACCAAGGGAGTATTAAGAGGGTTCCAAGTACTGTCCCAGTTGAGCTTTCCAGAATGCAACAGATTCTCAAGCAAGATAGTCTTCTCCTCTATCCCTCTCAGTCTAAGTCTTGGTAGGTGTATCTGCAGGTGTATCACCCCCCACTCTCCTTTCTCTCCCTGCAGTTCCAAGGATTTCAGCTGGTTCTTAATTTCCTCCTCCTGTCCCTCCCCTCACATTACGTGTGTGTATGTATGTATATATAATGTATTTATATACACACACACACACACACACACACACAGAGTATTTAATTTTATATAGGCCTGGTTCCCTCCCCCTCAAGGAGCTATCCTGCACCTAAGAGGGTCAAGTTATATATTTCTCCTGGAGACACCTAGATATGAAATTGAATGATATATGCAAAAATGTTTGTGACAGCCCTTTTTGTAGTGGCTAGAAACTGGAAACTGAATGGATGCCCATCAATTGGAGAATGGCTGAATAAATTATGGTCTATGAATGTTATGGAATATTATTGTTCTGTGAGAAACAACCACCTGGATGATTTCAGAGAGGCCTGGAGAGACTTGCATGAACTGATGCTGAGTGAAATGAGCAGAACCAGGAGATCATTATACACGGCAACAACAATACTATATGATGATCAATTCTGAAGGACATGGCTCTTTCCAACAATGAGATGATTGAGGCTAGTTCCAATGATCTTGTGATGAAGAGAGCCATCTATACTCAGAGAGAGGCCTGTGGGAACTGAGTGTGGACCACAATATAACATTCTCACTCTTTTTGTTGTGTTTGCTTGCATTTTTGTTTTCTTACTCATTTTCTTTCCTTTTTGATCTGATTTTTCTTATGCAGCAAGATAATTGTATAAATGTTTACATATAAAAAAATTAAAATAAATGATTATCTTTTGTAAAAAAAAAAAATTGAATGAGAAAAAGAAGTGTGGAAGGACTGAATCACCTTTTTGTTCAGGGAGCTAGCCAGATATTTCATAAGTGAAAGTTGAGGGAAACTCCACTCATCAAACAAATCATTTCCTTAATAAGATCATAGATTAGGGGCTAAAGGAGAGTCTTATCAAGTCCAATTCTTCATGTTATAGAGGAAGCAGAGACTGAGAGGGCCCAAAGTCACATAGAAAGTAAATACCTCTGGAGAAATTTGGAACTAAAGTTTTCTCAATTCCCAGACCAGTACCCTACAAGCTATTATCATGGAGATGTATCTAAGGTACCTGTCTACCTTATAGACAATTGCCTTCAGATTGCACATATTTTACCTGTTATCAGATTGCTTGCTGTCTTGGAGAAGGGGGAAGTAAGGAGAGGAATGGAGAGAAATTTGGAACACAAAGTTTTACAAAAATGGATGTTGAAAACTATCTTTACCTGTAATTAGAAAAAATAAAATACTATTGAAAGAAAGAAAGAAAAGTGCCTTCAGCTGAAAGACTGTCTTTCAGAAAATGTTTTCTGGAGGGTAGTCTCCAGGTCAAACCACTACTTTTTTTTAATTGTGTTGTCAAGCACTTACTATTTTGTGTAATAACATTAGGATGTGTGTTAATACTAGAAAACCTTACTTCCTTTTTCCAAGTACTTGAATTTTCTTAGCCTCAAGTCTTATTACTATGTACTTATTTAGATACTTAGCAATGAGGGAAGTATGTTTAAGGTTATAAAAGATAGCTTTTCTAAATTCTGTATGCTCTATTATTAAAATATCATACCATATTTACCTTTGGGTGAAATCTGTTGCCCCTTTCCAACTCTTAGTGAAGAGGGAAGAGTGATATATGTAATGTAAGGAAATATAATATATAGCATGCAGCAGTATGGTATAATAGAAAGACTACAGGATTGGAATCCCTCAGCCCAAGACTGTCCTCCTCTACTATTCCTCTACTCTCTTGGTGGTATCATCAGCTGCCGTGTATCTAATAAGCAATTCTATGAAGATGACTCTCAGATGTGTATATCAAATCCCTAATGGCTCTTTTGCGCTCCAGTTCATGACCATGACCTGCCTGCTATACCGGTCCCCCTAGATTTCCTGTCTCCAATTTGATATATTCCACCCCCTCTTCCAAATTTCTCCATTTCTCCTGAGGGCACTACTATCCTTCTGATCATCTAGGTTCCCAATCACAAATCAAAGAATCATAGGATCACAGATTTAGAAAAGGAAGAGTTCATAAAAGATCATTTGGTCTAAACCCCTCATTTTCCAAATAAAGGCTATTGCAACCTAGAGGTAACTGCACTTGCCCAGATCATACAAGTTGCTAGAGTCAGGATCCTCTGACTTTTTTCATGATCCTTCACCTCCCACTCTCATCCAATCTACTGCCAAGTCTCATACACAATTATCCTGAAGCCAAGTCTGATCTTGAATTAGATAAAATATAAACTCCTCAATTTAGCACTTAAAAGTCCTTAACAATTAGTCCAGTCATTACTATGGAAATTTAGAATTAAGCAAATAAAGGGACTGAAATGTGCATACCCTTTGACCCAGAGAATCTACTACTAAATATATAGTACAGGTGGGTAATTTATAAAAATAAAAACCTCATCTATGCCAAAATATTTATAGCAGCAATTTTTGTGATAGAAAAAACATGCTGCACATCAATTGGAAAGTGGCTAAATAAAATTGTGGAATATGAATGTAATGGAAAATTACCCAGTTGTTAGAAATGAAAACCAGGTGGTACAGTGGATAGATCCTAGATATTGGGCCTAGGGTCTGGAGGACATGAATCCACCTGCCTAAGCCCCCTGTAAATTCAAACTCCAGTACCTTCCATTTACCTCCAGGATCAAATACAAAGTTCTCTGTTTGGCTTTCAAAAGCCTCTATAACTTAGCCTTCACTTACTTACCTTTCCAGGCTTCTTACATCTCATTCTCTGCCCTGTTCTTTTTAATTCAATGACTCTGGACTCTTCAATGTTCCATTCATAAAACTCAACTCTCAGTTCCCAGCATTTTCTCTAGCTGCCCCACATGCCTAGAGTATTCTCCCTTTCCTCATCTCCACCTATTGCCTTCCCTAGTTTCCTTTTAAGTCCCAACTAAAACTATCTTCTACCAGAAATCTTTCCCAGACCCTCAATTCTAGCACCTCCCCTCTTCTTATTTATCTCCTATTTATCCTGTATGTAAGTTTGTACAAATTTGCTCATCTGAAGTCTCCTTCAAGGAAGAGACAATCTTTTGCCCCATTTGGTATCTTCAAGGGTTTATGTAGTGCCTGACTTATGAAAGACATTCAATAAATGTTTATTGACTGAGAGCTTCAGTTTCCTCATCGTAAAAAAGGATTGTCTCCTAGTATTTGTAAAGTGATTTATCAATCTTCAAGGACTATATAAATGCTCACTATTATTATAATCACTATATGGTTAATATAGAAAAGCAAGGAAAGACTTGAATTAATTTGGTACAAAGTGATGTAAAAAAATGCCCGGGGACAACAATGTAAAATGAACAACCCAAAGAAAACTGAAAATGTTGCAAAAATTACAAAAAACAAGCATGACTCCAAAGAAGATACTTTTTACCCTTCCTTTGTGGATGGGGAATCCACATATATGGAATATTACATAAATTCCCAATTTTTCTTCCAATATATTTTCAGGGTTTTTTTTTATATTAGTGATTGGTTATGTAGATTTTTTTTTTCCTTTTGAAAAGAAATCTATTTTTTATGATGGGGAAAGGGGAAGGATACATGGAAATATTTAGAAAAAGTTAAAAACAACAGTATCAATAGCATTAACATATATGTACATATACCTATGTATGATAGCTACCAACATATATTAATATATAAATACATGGATGTATATAAACATAAATGTACATAGTATCTGAGATACATAGATACATACATAGTTATTGATATATATACATATATTTTTTTTAATCCTTCAAATCTTACTTCCTGCTACTCTTTCAAACTTTCAAGATTTCCCATTATGACCCTTTATTTATGCTCTATCCTGGTCAAACTGATCTATTTACAGGCCCCCATAAACAGCATTTTATTTCTCTACTTTATTTCCTTCCTCTCGTTTCCTCTTAAATTCTTTAGCTTCCTTCAAGGACCGACTCAGGTTCCCATGAGAAGCCTTTCCTGATATCCCTAAAAATTACTGCCCTCTTAAGAGTACCAGCCCTGAAGTCAGGAGGATCTGAGTTCAAATAGGGTCTCAGACACTTAACATTTCCTAGCTGTGTGACCCTGGGCAAGTCACTTAACCCCAATCACCTCAGGAAAAAATAAAAATAAAAATATGGTCCTCGCTCTCCCTCATCAAATTATCTTGTGAGGAGAGAGAAAAAAATGAATATAAGATAACTATATATATGTATATATATATATACACACATATATATATACATATATCTAGATATAAATAAGTGTAAACTCTTTCAAGGTAGACACTTCTTCCTTCCTGTTTCTGTGCCTATAACCCAGAAAGTGAGCCTGGCACTGGGCAATAGGGAGGTGACCTGAATCAGAAAAACTTAAGGCTAAATTAACTTCCATATAACAGGCAACAGGACATATGACTCTGGAACGTCTCCTGAATATTCAGTAGTCTCTACTATGCCCTCCCAATCTTTTCCCTCATCTAACCCTCTTCTAAACTTACCTGTTTCTGTTTAGGGTGAATCTACAATCAGTGGCCCACCCCTCACCCATTTGGCAGATCAGGTCCTACATGATTAAGTGACCTGTTCAGAACTCCCCAGTGGAAGTGCCAGGGATGGAATTCAGGTGCTGTCACTTTAACACAAGGGATTCCCCCTTCCTCTTCCTCCCCCCTCCCTCTCATCAAATCATTTTCCAAGACTTGTTATTTCTACCACCACAATATCCCTCACATCTATCCCCTTATGTTCAGTAAGAAAAAAAAAACAAAAAACAAATCCCCCACTCCAGCTCAAGTCCCTCATTACCTCTCCCTCGGACAAATCCACTATCTTCCTAATTGGTCTCCCGGCCTCAGATTTCTCCCCTTCCAATTCATCCTGCTCACAGCTGGCAAAAAACAGCCCCAGAGTACAGGCCACTACTCCAATTTAAACTCCTCTGTTCCACATTTCAAGCCCTTCACAATCTGGCTCCAGCCTGCTTTTTCAGGCTTAGGAGGCTTTATTTATTCCTTTTTGCCCAAAAAGGCATTTGATTTGATTTGACTTCCTGTGTCCTCCCCTTTTTCCTCCGGCTGTCCCCCATGCTGGGAAGTACTCCTTCCTCACCTCGGCCTCTTAAGAAATCTAGCTCTTTTCCAAGCTCAACTCAGGTCCCAAATCCTACATGAAATCTATTCTAACAACCCCGAATCAGTCCCCACCCCCAGTTAATATCCCAAATTAGGGAGCATTTAAATTTTCTATATAATTTTTTTGTTTACTTCATGCATTATCTGTTCTCTCTCTCTTGAGGAACATAAGCTCCCAGAGACGACTATTTGATATTTGTCTCTATTTCCAAACCTAGCATTGTACCTGCACAGTGCTTGTTACATAGTAGGTACTTAGATGTTTACTGCAGACTATTTGATTTTTGTGTCTCTATTCCCAGAACTTGCACTGTACTTGCACAGTATCTGTCACATGATAGGTACTTAAATATTTACTGAACAGACTATTTTCCTCTGTATATCCAGACCTAGCACTGTACCTGCATGGTACCTGTCACATAAAAGGTACTTAAATGTTTACTGAACAGATTATTTGATTTTTGTCTCTGTATTTCCAGACCCAGCACTGTACCTGCACAGTACCTGTTACATAGTAGGTACTTAAGACTTACTGAATTGAACTGAATCCTAACACATAACATGGGCTGCTGTGAGCAACACTGAGCTTCAATTTCATCCATCACCTCTAAAATAGATTCATATGGTATAATTTATTTCATGAATTATTGAAGTTATTGGCAAGCCTTTTAAAAGGATAAATTATAATTAAAGTGTATGTGATATAAGGCACCTTTACTTTTTTAGCCTCAGTTTCTTCACATATAAAATGGGGAGGAGGGAATTTGGGACCTTAGCCCTGGAAGGCCCTTCCAATTCTAAAGTTATGATCTTAGAGTATCTTTAACCTGATTTATCAAATTTCACATTCCTACCAGCAGTCCAACCCTTTATTTTTCTCTTCAACTAGAAGTTGCTGTATGTACATAGAAGGCGCTGAATACAAAATGGAACACAAAAGTAATGTGGAATTTCTACTTTTTCTACTTCCATTTCTAATTTTTAAAAAATTTTCTTGAATTGCACATGTTTAACCTCCACTGGATTACTTGCTGTCTAGGGGAAGGTCGAGGTATGGAGGGAGAAAACACAAACTTTTGCAATGATGAATATTGAAAACTATCTTTGCTGAAAAATTTTAAAAAATCTTTTATTATAAAACAAAAATAAAATGGATTAAAATTTCTCTTACAAATAAATTTGGGAGATTTGTTAGAATTAAATCAAGAGGCTTGCCAAAATATGGAAACAGGAGCAAAGTAATGACTCAAATGAGACACATAAAGCATTTTGCAAACTTTAAAGGCATTGTGAATAATTGCTAGTTATTATTGTTATAGACATTATGTTCTTTATACAGAACACTACATTGAAATCCACTTTTCTAAATTGTTCAGATCTTCCTTTCTGTAAAACTGTATCTTTTCGCCCTTCCCCAATTTCTCCCTCCCTTTGTGTGGCCTGTGCCCAAACCTAGAATGCTCTTCCTTCTCACTCCCACCTCTTAAAACCCTAACCTTTCTTCAAAACTCAGCCCAGATACCACCAATCCCCTTATTTTAGTGATTTCCCACTTTTCCCCAAAATCGACCTCTATTTAGTATATATTAATTTGGCATATATTAAATTGATCTATTTATATTATTGGTATATTATAATTGGTATAATTAAATTGATATATATTAATCTGTAGACTTGGTTTTCCTCCAGAAGGTAAGCTTCTCCAGGATGGGCCTATGTAGGATCTTTTTCTTTTTTTAGTGACTGGCACTCCAGCAGATAAGTAAAAAAGCTGGAAACAGCTGTTAATAAATGTTTCAATTGAGAGTTTAAGCAGGTTTGTGGGAGAGAAAATATATTCAAAATCAGCTTAGCCTAAAAAAGGGATTCACATTTGCCAATCATAAACACCTGAAACAGGTTTAAAAACAGATGTGAATCTTACTTCTCTAGGTGGAGTTTATCCCACAATCCAGGCCTCAGACAAATTGTTTGTTTTCTTAATCCAAACTAGGAGATATAGCCAATGAATTCAAGGCTAGTTTTCTGAAGTATTTAAGAGATCTGAAGAAAATAATGCTTTGCAAAAACACCTCTCACAGGGACAATCAAAAGGTAGACAGACCTAAGGACAGGAGAAAATTGACAGGCGTTGGTAATTACTTCAGAGGCGACCATAAGGAAATGGATAAAAACAAATAAAAGCAGTAAGAATGACCAAGGAATTTAAATCAAGTCAAAAATAAAAGTAGATCCTAAAGGCAAAAAAAAGGGTGAAATAGAGGAAAGGGAAGCAGGATTATCATAAAGACAAAAGGCTGAGTGCTGGAGAGATGGTCGTGCTCAAGGATATTAGCATTCAAATGGTTCCAGGGGGACTGTGGGGCCAGCTCCTCCTCGGGGCTAGCTGGGTGGGGAAGCAGCAGTCGAATTTGCACCTTTTTACTCTCATTGTTTAAATAGAGAAGGTCTTCTGCCCGGCTGGATAAACAGGCCACAGCAAAGGTTAAATATGCTTTGTGAGAGCAAAAGCAAATAACCCACAAAGGCCCTCTCTAGTTGTGAAATTGCCTGTTTAACTCCTCTCTCAGACTGTATAGCATGAGCCTGTCTCCCTCAGATTTTAAAGGCCAAAAGATATTCTTTGTAAAGGTATATCTTCATGTACTGAAAGCTTCCACGCTCTTCCTTCCTAGGAGGAGCCAGACAGAGTTTCGAGTCAAGTAGAAATGACAGAAATTCCACTCCAACTAGAAAGGACTCTATGATCTTTGCTGGATAAACTTACATGTGGGGCTCTGTATCAGGCAAATCTACAAACAGGCTTTTAGGCCTATCATCAGTACTGGCAGATATTGAGTGTGGTACGGGATGAGAAATAGAAATCTAGCAGCCATTTTTTGTTTGTTTTAAAGAAATCAAAGCTTTAGTCAAAGTAGCACATAATTAATTTTGGCAAGGTCACAACCCCACCTCCAATAACATGAATCAGTGGGAAATTTCCATCACCTTCAGTGTCAGATTCCCACATTTTGACAGAACATGGAATTGAGGAAATCCAGTACCACATCTAAGGATTTAATACATATATTTCATTTTATGCTACAACAGTTTTAAGTTAAACTTTATCAGTGAATGGAATTTCCACACCAGGAAGCTACCTACACAAATGAAATTTAGAGGACTGTTAGAAGCTTTTCCAAAGTGGGAAAGTTAGAAACAGAAACCAGGTTGTGACTCCTAATTTCATTCAGTGGCTTAAAAGACTAAATGAGACACAAAAGTGCCTAGAACATACTCCCTCTTCACCTTTGCATTTTAAAATCCCTACTTTCCTTCAATTCAGTTCAGTTCAAGCAAATCCTTCCCCTCCCCTCCTCAGAAGAGGAAGCAGAATGGCTGAATGTGGAAAGAAACAATTCAGTTTTTTTGTTTTGTTTTGTTTTTTTTAAACATATGAAATTAGTTTTGCCTAAATTTTCTCTTTTCCTTTTTCCTGGATTTTTTTTTTTTCTTAAAAGTCTTATTTGGAGGGAGAGGGATAGTAGGGAAAGTTAACTGGTATAAACACAGAACATCCCAACAAAAAACCTATTTAAATAAAATATTAGCTCAAGCACAATCTTCTAAAAGACTTGTACTGATCCTTTGAAAAAGCTGCTTATTGTACATTAGCATATTTCCACAGGCTGGGGAATTTCTCACCCAAAACTCCAGGAGAACTCAAGGAGAATCTCACCCACCAGGGGATCCACAAGATTAGAGACTAATCAGCTACCCAAAATGAAAGGCAGAGAAATGTAAAATGAAAACTTAAGAAGAGTGCTAGGAGATAAAAAATTCCCTACTATGTACAGATTTGGTTTATATAGTTTTTCAGGTCCGCTTGGAGCACACAGCCAATCAGTAGCATTTTTGCCTCATTTTAACTGGGCCAATGGAGGACTGTTTTGCCATAAAAGGAAAGCTGAATACTAGATGTCCCTATTAGGGCAGCTTGGAATGCCCTGCAGAGAAAAAACAAGGTTCTCATTTAGTCACCCATTGTTTCTAAAATAGTATTTTCTCTCTCAACTAAAATCCCACCTTTCTACTAGAAGCTTTAATTCCAGTGTCTTCTCTCCTTAAATAATTTCCCATTTATTTCATATAGAGATTGCTTTGGATGTATGTTTGTAGGCAGCTTCCCCCTCTCCCCTTCCCTCCTTCCCTTAGACTGTAAGCTCTTTGAGGGCAGGGAGTGACTTTTTGTATTGTTATGTTAGTGCCTTTCACCATCCAAGGTTCCAAATACAGGCAATAAACTATCAAATTTTAGTCATGAAATTATAATTCCTTCAACAGAATGGCAACTAAAATTTACAATTAAACCCTTAAACACTCTCCCAATGCTGGGAAAATGAAATATTTTTGGACAAGAAACAATGGGCAGACTTATTCTGAAAGAACTTACAACCATATTTTTTTTAAATGAAAAATTGGGACATGTGATCTAACAAATGATTTTACTTTTCAAAGGATTTCCAACAGATTTTACAGATGAGGAACCTCAGGATCTCCAATTCATTTTACAAATGAGGAACTGAGGCACATAGATAGGGTTAAGTGACTTGCCCAGGTCACACTGCTAGTAAGTGCCTGAGGTGGAATTTGAATTCATGAAGATGAGTCTTCCTGAGTCTGAGCTCAGTCCTCCAACCACTATGAAGCCTAGCTGCCCCCAGCTCCCAAATAACAGTTGCATAATAAGTGGATTTTCATGAAAGAATGAAACCAATCTTTTCTTTCTTGGAAAGCAACAATTCAGGGAAATCTGGGAAGTACCTCAAACCATAAAAATACTCAAAGATGCTAAACTACTAGAAAATGCTTTCATTTACTACAGTGAAAATTATCTCAAAGTATCCAGAGGTAATTATTTAATTGAAGTTCTGGTCTTTCAACCTAGCCAGTTAGCTTTTATGGGGGACCTAAAATAAAATAAAACCTGGCCTGCCTTCATGAAGCTGATAGTCTCCTAGGGGACATTCCAAAGTGTTAATGAGGATTAAAATGCTTAAAATCACTTTGCAAAGTGTGTTCACTTGGGGAAATAACTTCTAAAGAGGTAAAGAAAAGGAGCCCCTCCAAATAGGATTTCAATATTTTCAAGAAAAGCCATCTGAATTTAATACTGAGATATTCTTCAGATCAAGTTAAATAAACAACCTAAAACAAACCATACTTCTACAGACAGACAACTGAGCAAACACTGAAGCAGTATGGAATTAGTGAATACATATCAGAGACAAGCAAAAGAACCAGGATATTATGATAGAAAATGAAGGCTCCTAAAAGCTTGGGTAGAGTGAGATTAGGAAGAATTTAATTACCTTTCTTAGTCCTTCATGAAGGAAGTGAAATGCAGTGAGCTGCTGGACCTGAGAAGACTCAGTGATTCATAAAGAACATCTATACTTCTTTTGAAAGAGGAAGAAGCTATACTCACTTTCTTCAAAACCCCAAGTATCAGAGTACCCATCTCAAATTGTCTTTAAAATCTTAATTATTGTTTCAAACCAGTTCCAATTGTTCAGTGATGAAAAAAGCCATATACACTCAGGGAGAGGCCTGTGGGATGTGAGTGTGAGCCACAACATAGCATCTTCATGTTTTCTGTTGATGTTTGTTTGCATTTTGTTTTCCTTCTCAGGTTTTTTTTCTTGTAGATCTGATTTTTCTCGTACAGCAAGATAACTGTATAAATATGTATACACGTATTTGATTTGTCATATATTTTAACATAATTAACATGTATTAGACTACCTGCCATCTAGGGAAGGGGGTGAGAGGAAGGAGAGAAAAATTTGGAACAGAAAGCCTTGCAAGGGTCAGTGTTGGAAAATTACCCATGCATATGTTTTGCAAATAAAAAGTTTTAATAAAAAAAAAACTTAATCATTGCCTCCTCTGGGATAACCACCCACAAATATCTAGAGCTCTCACTATGTTCTAATACCCTGTGCTAGAGGCTATATTAATAGAAACTATTCACACAAAACTTCAAATATAGACAAGGCAAACCTTGTCTTGCCCTTCCAGTGCCCTCCTTTGGAGCTACCATTTTGAAAGCAGTCAGAGCAGCCATCTCCCCCCCAGGTGCCCTAGGCATCCTGAGCAGCCATCTACAGCTTCCCCTGTCCAAGTATCTTCCACTTTTTCCAACCCCCTCTTCCCCACTCCCCCTTCTCACACACATAGCTGCCTGATATCCTGGGACGACTCTACCCGTGAGCTTTGTTCTTTGAATGAATGAGTGGGAAAGCAGTTATTAAGTGAGTGCTATGTATAGCTAAGCACTGTGCTAATCACTGGGGATAAAAATAGAAAAAAAATTAGGACAGACTTGCATCAACAACTGTCTATTGGACATCTCAGACTTTCTCATAGACATCTTTTAGACATGTCTAAAACTGAACTCATTATCTTTCCCCCCCCAATCTCTTCCTAACATACTGACATCCTCCCAGACCCTCAGGCTTGAAACCTAAGAGACATCTTTTACTCCTCACTCTCTTACCTCCCATATTCAATCAGTTATCTATTCATAAAATCATTCCTTCTTTATATTCTTCCATCCAATGACATTGCAGCTACCCTGTGGCAGGTCCTCCCTGACTCAAAGTCCCTCCCTACCTAGTCCCTCTTCCACTCAGCTGTCCATCTGATCATCCAAAAGAACAGGTTCCTATTCAATAGGCTTGTGGGTTGTTTTTTTGTAATTACCTTCAGAATCAAATATAAAATCCTGTTTGGCTTTTAAATCCTTTAATAACCTAAGCCATCCTCCTGTGACAGCCTCCTATCACCTTAGTCCCCTCCACAAATACAACCATTCAGTGACAATGGTTTACTTGCTATTCCTAAAACAAAACACCTCATCTCTTGTGTCCCCCCCCCATGCCTAGAATTCTTCCCTTCTTCCCCTGGTTTCCTTCTAGTCTTATCCAAACTCTCACCTTCTTCCAGAAGCCCTTTCCAACTGTCCCTAATCTGGGTGCCTTCCCTCTGATACATGCTCCCAATTCATCCTGTGTATAGTTTATTGTACATAGTTACATGCTGCCTTCCCATTAGACAGTGAGCTTGAAACCAGGGACTGTTTTTTGTTATTGTTGCCATTGTTGTTTTGCCTTTCTTTGTATCCTCAAAACATGACCTGGCACATAAATGGACAATTTGAGACTGACACTCGATTTTGAAGTAAGTATAACTTCTTCCACTTCCAAAACAAAGTAATAGATGTTCTTAACAAATGCCAGTTGACAAAAATCATGGTTGCTTCCCCAGTTTTAGACTAACTTAAGAGTTCTTTCTTAAAGGTGTGAATTTTTTTTAATATTTTATAAATCAGTATAGCTGATTTCCTTTGTAATCCCCTGCATTTTGCTTTATGTATTAAAAAAATACATATCTTCTGCAAGTCCCATAGGCTCACCAAAGGGCCAAAAGTGTTCATAACACAAATTTACACATTTATATGTTCCACAATTTTATACATTCACACCCTGCTTTATGCTTTTATTTTTTGTCTTGAAATTCCTTCATTAAGTCTGTTTCTCCATTTTATAGATTGAGAAAACAGAGGAACTCTCTCCATGGCACTAACCATCCAGAGTCAGTGGCAGTTAGGACAATCAGGAACTGTTCTTTCCCTAGCCCTACCTGACCTCACTTGGATAGCTGATTACACAAGCTGTTAAACGGATTAACAATAATACAAAAAGAAAGAGTTAAGAATTAACAGCTTCTATGTGGAGAAACTGTGTTTTTTTTTTTTTTAAAGACCAAAAAAAGTTTTTCCTTGATAGAAAGACAAGTTTTAAAAGTCTGAACTGCATTTTGACCATTTATCTTCGATTCCAAGTACTGATTGTGTTCATTAATTAAAAATCATAAATCCTCCTCATCTATTGCTAAAATATTCCTAAGCTGCTATATGAAATACCAAAATAAATGTTAGCAGCAGCGTACACAGATCAATCACTGTGTCTCACTCCATTACACTTGCCAAGGTCAGTATCTGGTATTCCTGAAATGTTCACCTGTAGAATGAATAGATGTTTTGTAAGGATTTTCTATTCAAACAGAAAAAAAAAGGAAGAATGAAAATAAGAAACAATTAGCTATTCAATGATACTGAACACATTCCAAGTATGAGTCCCTTTGTTTATTTTTTTTTCCTTACCCACCTTGGGATGTTAAGCCATATAAAAATGGATCTTGTGTGAATTTTCTACATGCCTCTGGTAGACCCTTAGTGGAGATGTCTATGTAAAGTTCAGTTTTTATTTTGCAGCCAGGGACAGAAACAAAGTTGTCTATTGAACACTTTCATCTTGTTTTCTATCCTTACAGCCAGCAGGTAAGGAAAGGGACTTATGCTAATGATCCTGTAAAACTCACAAGACAAAAAAATAAATAAATAAATAAATAAATCCCAAACCTAGACCGTGATTATTTTAATTGCCGCATTACAACCCAAAGATTCAATGGCACTGACCCTCCTTGCTGTTCCTTAAACAGGATATTAAATCTCCAGACTCCATGACTTTTCATCTGGGTCTCCCATTCTTGAAATGCTCTCTCTCCTCACCTCAATCTTCTGCCCTTTTTTTTTATTCTTTCTAATTTCATTTGTAATCCCTCCTTCAACAAGGTCTTTCCTAGTTGCCACTCACCAGCCCAGTTAGTTCCCTCTCTCTGATTATCTTTATATTGTAGATATTTGCATAAGGCATGTATCTATATATATAATTTGCAGATGCACACACGTATATATCTTGTATGTTATATAAGAATGTTATATATTCTGTTCCCCTTTAGAATATGAGCACCTCTGAAGTCAGAGACTGTGTTCTTGTCTTTCTTTATATCCCCAGTAGTTAGCACAGTGTGGGGTACAAACTACTAATGAGGAGGAAGATAGTGCTCTTGGTGATGGAGGTGAAGTCCACATGCATGAAACCCTGTCCCTTCTCACCTGGGCTTCCTGGCATCCCAGCCTTCTTCCAGACTCAGGTCTAACCTCATCGCCTGCAAGAATTCTTTGCCAGTCTTTCCAACACCCCTCCAGTGGGTCCCTCCCCTGCCTCTCCCTAGTAATTACTTCCTACTTACTTTGCATATATCTTGTATCTACATAATTGCACGTTGTCTCTCCATTAGAATGTGAACTCCTTTAGGGCAGGAACTGTGTTTTTGTCTTTATTTGCATCCCTGGTGACAAAGTAAGCACTTAATAGGTGCTTGTTGATGAAAATCAGAGCCAAGTTGAACATTTTCTAACTGTTGGAGCTTAATTATAAGCCTCTTCCTACCTTCCTCCTGGGTTCTTTTTTCTATCCAGCTGTGTCTATAGCCCAGTTAAGTAAAGCAACCCTTGAGTATCCCTTTTCAAAAGGACATAGGAAAGCTGTTCATGAGAACTTGGGAAATTGAGAAAGAGTAGCAGCAAATAAGATTGATCTTTGTGTGGCTAGTGATTAACTCACATGGTAGCCTAGCACATGGTGGGCACTTAATAGACACCAGCTAAGGAACAGAAGGGACATCCATTCATTCAGACACCAGTGCTCTAAATCTTCCAAGTGTTCCATGAGTGTTTCACTGAGGTCCCCTACAGAATCCCAAAGTGCAAGAACAAAACAGCAGCTGACTTGTATAGCTGTACTCACCTTAACCCAGTTAAGCCTCTCCACAGCTATGAGCTAAGTACCACAGGCATCTTCATTCCCATTTTACTGATGAGCAAAGAAGTCAAATGATTAGCCAGTGGTGACCCAGCTGCTGACCGTCTGCCTGAAGCTGCCTAAAGCCGGGTCTTGCTGATTGCTGGCGTAGCATGTCCACCACACAGAGCAGGCCAGAGAGGAAAAGAGGGCAGCTGTCCAAGGATTTGTGATTATGGGACACTAAGCAACCCTAGACTGGAAACATTCCAGCAGAGTCCTAGATGCTCGAGGTGACGGCTGGTATTCTCGGAGTGACTCTAGTCAGGGCCTTGCAGAACTTTTTGGAATTATCTGCTTAGTTCTAAGCACTGTGTCTGGCACATAGTATGTGATTAATAAATGTTTACTGACGGTCTGAAATACAGAATTCTGGAAAACTGCAGGGCAGATGACAGTGAAGGCATTGGTGTGTACCTGTGCCAGAGAACCTGGGTTCAAATCCCAGACTCTACGACTGGCAAACCCTTTATTGAAACTCTTCTCCCCTTGGGTCTGGAATTAGGGATTCCAAGAGGCTGGAGTAGTAAGAAAAGAAAGCATTTCAGGCCTGGGGGGCAATCATCTGTGCTAAGGCCCAGTTAGTCAAGAAGCATCAATTATATGCTAAATGCCCCATTTCAGGAGTGGAAGCCGTAGCAGCTTGGAAGTAAGACTATCCCAGAATTTCCTTCAATGTCCCTGTCCTGAAGGTGAGCACAGCTTTGAACTCATGTCCAGGGCTCCCAAGAGCCCTCAGAAAGCCTAGGAATAGGATAGCTACAAAAAGAGGAACCAAAATTTTCATCATTTATTTTCTCTCTGCTCTTCTGAGGATTTTCTCATTTCTCACCTGGCTACAATATTCCAGACTTCCCTGATTTCTCCATCACTTATTCAATTGTTCTTCAGCCCAGCCACTTTTCTGTTTCTTTCTGGTGTGTAGTCTTTCCCCCATAATATTGTAAATTCTTGGAAGGCTAAAGCAGTCTTTCTTCTTTTGCATATGTATCCCCAGCATTTAGCACAGCACTTGGTAGGTCCTTAGTAAATATTTATTAGCTATTGATAGACCGAAAATACAAAGAGGGAAAAGCCAAAGAATTCTAGCATTTAGAACTGAAAGGGACCTCAGAGATCCAACCCTTTCACTTTATAGCTATAGACAATGAGGACAGCACGTGGCATATTAATTGATGTTTCCTGACTAACTGGACCTTAGCACTGACTGTCACCCAGGCCTGAAATGCTCTCCCTGCTTACTCCAGCCTCTTGGAATTCCTAATTCCAACTCAGCTCTAGGGCCACCTCCCACAACAGACCTTTCCTGATCTCTCCAGTTGTTAGAATTTCCTTTTTCTTATTTTACATTTACTGTCTTTGTTGTTTTTTCAAATCTGTGTTCTAATCCCCCCACAAAAATGAAAACTCTGTGAGGGCAAGGATTATTTCATTTTTTAAATCTAAATATCCCTAGTATCTACCACAATGCTATATACGTGTAGAAACATTATACATATATAAAACCACATGTGTATATATCAGGTATTTAATAAATGCTTATTAAATTGAATTAAGTGACTTTAAGATCACAAAGATAGCAAAGGTGGGATTTGAACCCATATGTTCTATCTTCAAAATTGGTGTTCTATCCAATATAAGCTGCCTCTGAAAAAAGGAGCATCTTTCATTTTAGATTAAGTCAAATATGGTCTGGAATATAACTAATCATTTCACCACTGTCCTTTGATGAGATGGGAATCTTTCCCACTATTCTCAACCCCTGCAAATGGGTCTATCTCTACTTATCAAATTGTTGTTAGGTAAAAAATGATATTCTGAATAAAATATTGCTGACCTTCATATCTGAAGATGTTGCTGCTGACAGTGTTTATTTCCTATGGTAGAATTCTTACTGTCAGCAAATAAATCCATGTTCAGTAAATTCAAGATTGGTTCCACAGATTTGGTCAGCTTCCTCCTGTCCCTGAAGAGTTGCCCCAATTATAATTTGCCTGTCAATTCTTGCTTTCTGTACCAATAAAGAATAGAAGGAGCAGGAGTAAATGCCATTACCAAGTAATCAAAATAACTCACTTTAATGACTAATTTCTATCACTGAAACTGCTAATCAGCAGTGAAAAGTTGTGTGAGCTCCAGCTCCTCTTTATATTCTGGGGAAAACTCTAATGAGTAATAGGACATACCAGATGAGAAGAGATGGGGCAAAAGAGCAGACTGGAGGTGCAAGGACCCGGATGCAAATCCCAACTCTGCCACTTTTACCTGTGGGACTTTGGAACTCTAGTCACAGTAATATCACCTTCAGAAAGAGCATCGTACCCCCAAGAAGACTAATACATAATTTCACTTGCCATCATTATAACCATCCAAACCATAACTCCCTTCCCTGGCCACTCTCATTAGAAAGATCCCTAAAAGAAGGTGTTTGTATTTGTATCCCCTGCACTTAGAACAGGGCTTGGCACATAATAAGGGCTTAATAAAAAGTACTCATCCAAATGATTTTACCTCTCTGGGCCTTAGCTTCCCCTTCTGCAATATAAGAGAATTTGGTTAGATGTTCCATGAAGTCTTTTCCAAACAATCAACATTTAATAAGCATCTACAAGGACTTAACATCGGAGGAAGACAAGTGTATAAATAAATACACAAATATTTAGAGATGCATGTGTGTGTGTGTGCATGTGTGTGTACTAAGACTTTTGGGATACCTCATGTGTTTATATATATGTAATTATAAGTTATATATAAAATGTAGTTATAAATATAAAATATAATTATAAAATTCACAAATCATACTGATATATAATATGTACAAATATATGAGGTATCTAAAACTCATTACAATTCTAAGCTATTGGTACAGTATAACTATAAAGTGAATATATACAAATATATAATATTGTATAAATATACAATATATACACTCACACATAGAGACCCAAATCTATGATTGCAAGAGGTATAAATTATCAATTATGTAAAGTTATCAAATTATTTACGTAAAAGAGTTCTTAAAAACTATTTAAGCCAGTTTCCTCACAAGATCATAGATTTGGGGCTGGAAGTACCCTTAAAGATTGTCTAGTCCAACCAACTGCATTAACAGTTGGAAAAACTGAGGACCCAATACTATAAGTGACTTAAGCCAGATTACACAAATAATAAATAGCAAATCCAACCCTTTTTCCCATGATACCACAGCCTCAATTTTTAGATGCTTGAGAGAAATAAATTCTAGAGAACTTTCCCAGAGAAATCATGGGGATAATTAATGGCAAAATCATACTTGAGACCCATATCTCTGAACTCCTATGTCTTTCTAATACACCATGTGACTGCCCTAGACTTCTGGGGTTTGAAAAAGAATCTAAAAAAAAAAAAAAGTCTTCAGAAGTTATACCCAATTTTGAATTGAAAGTTAATTTCCTCAATATTACTCATATATCTTGTAATATCATAGCCCACTGAGAATATAATGAAAAAAATCACACCAAAATTCTAATCATTAAACACTTAATAAATGCTGGTTGACTTGATTGCAATAATATACACCTTACTTAGTCTGAAAATCCTGTGTCTTCAACTAAGTTCTGACCTTTGGCTACACTATAAGATATCATTGCCAAAAGAAATAAGATCTTGGAAGTTATTTAGAAATTGACATCAGTCCAAACTTAGCAAAACTAATACTGCTATCACTTAGTGTGTCTTATAGCCAGGTCTTCCTCATTCAGGAAAGTCAAAGTAACAAAAGTAAGTAGAAAAAAACCGAGATTAGTGAAGAGCTTCTTTCTAAGACTAACATAGGAATAATAATGTGCCTAACAAAAAGAGAAATATTTCAGATTTGATTTCCTTTACAACCATAACTAGCACTTCAAAAATTCAACTTAATTAAAAAATTAGAGGGGGATTATTTGTTACTTGGATTCTAACATCTGAGAGAACACAGGATAATAGCTTAAGGCCACAGTAAATCAATATCCTCCCCTCCACCAAAAGTCAATTCAACTCACAAACAAGTATGTTTTCCGTGTAGGACATAGCAAGGCCACGAAGATCAGGGAAAAGTCTCTTCATTCAAGGGGATGGAAAAGGATAAAAGTGATATGAAATGTACCCAAATCATCTCAAACTTGTTGCACTCCTTTGGAAGTCCTCATTGTGCCCTCAGGAATCCCAGCAACAGAAACCTTAGCATCCGGTGAGATTGTTATCAGCATTGGTACTCCTCCACCTCAGTGATACTCTATGGCTTCTCCCTGACATCATGGTCCTCTTCCAGAAGGAAGGACAAATAACAACTCTGTTCTTCTATATGGAGGGCAGAAGGATGATCTTTTCCCCAAATGTCCATCTAAGGAGAATGACTGATTGGCCATCTCTTCATTTTACATCAAGCTACAAGTCTTTGGACTTCTCCATTGGGCCTCATATGTGTTATCTTTCCCATAAGATAGTCAATTCCTTGAGGGCAGGGATCGTCTTTCTTTTACCTAATTTTTTTATCTCCAGGCCTTAGTACAGTGTTTGACACTTAATTGGTGCTAATAAATATTTACTGACCACTGAGATGCTGCTGGGCAGTTGGGAATCATGGTAAGAAGTTGTCTTGGAAGGCTGGAAGATCTGGGTTCAAATCCCACTTCTGGCTATGTAACAGTCATAAACTCTTAGTGCTCCAGATAATTAAAACTATAAATTTCAGAGGTTTTGACCTGCACTGGCTGAAGGACTTTCGTCACCTGGCAGTTCCTTATACCTACAGGTCAATTCCTTTTTCCTTATACTCCAGACACTGTATTAGGCAGTGGAAATATCCAAGCACTATATTAGAAATATAGAGAGGCAGGCAGGAAGGCAGGAAGGAAGGAAAGAAGGAAGGAAAGAACATATGAGTAATAAAGATTTATTCCTTTTTGCTTCTACAAAATATGAATTTGAGGGATAGTTATCTCTATTGCCAAGTACTTCCAAAGATAATAAATATGCTAGAATTCATACCTTTCTCACATGAAAGGAGAAAACGTTTTGAGCTGTTTTATTAGTTAAAAAAAAACTCCATACTAAATTCCATAAATCAAAAAGCTGATGGGCAGTTATAATTCTTTTTAGAGACTCTAGATATTCTGTACTTAGGCTAAGCCAACCCTTCCAAAGCATCCCTACTGCTTCAATAAGGAAGCCATGGATAGTACATTAATGCTACCTGTTAATCATATTGTGCCAATTGAATACTTTTGTCCAGAATTCTTCAAAGGGGTGAGAGTTTTCTAATTTCTATAGGACTTTTATTTATAAAGTTCTTTCCTAGCCTATCATACCTGTGTTGTTCAAAAATTGTAGAGACCCTGGGTCAAGGAAATACTGGCATTAGCTTTTGACAGAAAATGGGCTTCTCCACACTAAAATAGCCACTTAAGCAAGAATGTGAAAATGATTTATCTCACAATGTTTAATGTTGGAGCTTCACCTCAGCTATGTCATGACTGCACAATCAGTCAGGCATAAGTCATTCTATATTTCTAAACAAAGAAAGCCATACTAATCACTAAAATAAATCAGGCTTTAATAAGATGTCAAAATTACTGTAATAAAAGTTGAATAACAAATTCCAAAATATAAAAATCATTGTCAATGGTAATATTTATTGTGTAGGAATTCCAAGGTCTAGAACTATTTGTCTTATGTAAAGATTGTCTAGTAAAATTGTCACTATGTTTAAGCTGAGATTTTAACACATGTATAAAAGTTAGAAGAGTAAGAATCAAGTATTAGCTCATTTTTCTCACAAAGTGAGAGTATGTCAACAATGCCTTTGTACCCACAAATGAATGTGCCCTCAATGAATGTGCACTAGCATCATTTTAAACTTGTTAAAATGGTATGCCTTGAATTTTCCTGAGAGAATACATTTCAAAAGGGTGGGAGGGAGTAATAATCTTATAATTTTATTTTACTCAAAAACAATAATTTTAAAGAAGCTTTATGATGAGAATATTCTTTGTCATGTTATATGTCCTATTTTGGGATTTGGAAAGTAATATCTTTGAAATAACTCTTTGAGTTTAAGGGACATATATTTGTATCACCTCCACCACTTAGCTCAGTATTTGTCCACATGGTAGACTTGTAATAGATATTTTTTAAGATGAATGATGAATTTGTATATTTAACATAATAGGTTTGGGATAATGCTATTTTTGTCACAAATAATTCAGAAATTCAAGATTCCTTCATGGTTGTGATATCGCCTAAACTTTTTAATAGTATTTTTTTTAACTGAGCTCATTTATGCATTGGAAAGTATTTTGATATATAAGTTGCAAATGTAAACCTATTTTCTGCCAGACTGTTAACCAGTTGTCCCAAGCAATCCTTAATATATAAGGAGTTCTTTTCCTCTGTACTTTGTAGTTGAGGGTTGATTGAAGATTACAATATATGTTTCCATACAAATCTTGCTGACCATCAGATTATAGGTTAGAGTCAGAAGGGAACCTAGAGGCCATCTAATATCCAAGCCATTCATTTTATGGATGAGTAAACTGAGGCACAGAGTCAGAAATTTGCACAGTATATCACAAAGCCTGTAAATGTCTGAGGTGGGACTTGAACCCAGGTTTTCCTAATTCCAAAGATAAAACCCTTTACAACCTGGACCTTGCTGATCTTTATGGGATTCTTATAACATACTCTTTAGCACATATTCTGCAATTCAATAACCCTAGCTTTCTTGCTGTTTTCCAAACAACAGTCTATCTCTTGACTTTTTCCAGCTATCTTCTATGCCTGGAATTTTTTCCTTCCTCACCTCTGCCTCCTATCTTCTCTGGTTTCCTTCAAGTCTTAACCAAAATTCCACCTCTGTAAGAAGCTTTTCCCAGACCTCCTTCCACCTTAGTGCCTTCACTCACGGACTATTCCCAGTTTATCTTCTGCATATCTTGTTTGTACTTAGTTGTTTGCTTCCCCATAACATTGTAAAACTCCTTGGGAGCAGGGTCTGTTCTCTGCCATTGATTGTATTCCCTGAGTTTAGCACACTTCCAAACACTTAGTAGGCATTTATTAAATGCTAGTTGACTGACTAAAGCCCTACTCTCTACAAAGTTAGTTATCTAATCCCTTTCACAGAGAATTTTGTTAAAATCCATACCAGATAACTTTGCACAAATGCAGCTGGAATAAGAAAATGTACAGGTTGAGAGGAAAAATTCTTACAAAAAATATATCTACTGAAAGTCTTACATCCAAAATTACAAAGAATTGACAAAAATCTTTACCATTCTTCAAAAGAAAAGTGATTGAAGAATAAGCAATTCTTAAGATCCATGGATCAATACACACTTAAAAAAGTAGTCAAAATCTCTAATACTCTGTGCAATGCAAGTTAAAACAACTCTCAGATACAAAATTCATTGTTGGAGATAATGAGAAAATAGGTCTACTACTTTCCTGTTAGGAAGTTGTGTATTAGTCTAATGATTTTGGCAAATGGGATTATGTAAATTACAATATTGCCCTTATTCTCTGACCTCAAAACCCCCACTCCTGATTTTATGCCTCTAAGGAAATTATTAACAAGAAGTAACTTATTTATACAAAAATATTCATAGTGGCACAAATTGCAATACAAAGGGGAAAAAAGGAAATTCATAGTTGGAATGGCTAAACAAACTTCGGTGTATGCATGAAACAAAATTACTGCCTCAAAAGGAAAAAGCACTTGGAAGAATTAAAAAAAAAAAAGGAGAAAGATTTGCATGAAGCAATATAAAGTGTACAAAGCAGAACCAAAAGAATGTTATTACTCAAAACTACATAAAGTTAAGTAGAAAAAACTTCAGATTAAAAAATGGGATAAATTCACTAATTTATAAACCATAGCTATCCCTGCTTTCAGGAAATTGGAAGTGAATATATTGTGAATAAATGTATATATATATATGTATATATACACACACACACACATATATATGAATAAATACTGAAGTTAAAAGGTTTTAAGCACTAATCAAGCTTTTGAATAAGTTTAGCTTTACTGTTTTGGGGGGTAGTACATATGTAACATACTAGAATAAAATTCATCAATATTTTTAAAAACAGGAGTTCAAAATGAAGAGAATTTTACTTTTACATTTACTTGGGCTCCGGGGTAACACGTTGGAACATAAATCTGTCTTAAAATTTCAAAAATATAGATTTGTCAGTCAAGTATTTAGTAAAAGCTTATCAGGCACCGCACTAAACACTGGGCAGACAGTCAACCACCAACCAAAAAAAAAAAAAAATTGAAAAGTAAAACAACTAAGTTCCCTGCCCTCAAGGAACTAACATTCTATTCTAAACCAGGGAGACAGCAAACAAATAACTTTGTACATTCAAAATACATACAAAGTAAAAGAAAGTAATCTCACTGGGAAAGAGTTGAGGCAGGGACTCCAATTTGTTGCAGAAAGTGCAATTTGAACTTTGTCTTGAAGTAAAGGTAGGAAGCTGAGAAGGGTTCCAATGAAAAGAAATCTGGGGATGGGGTGCCCTAAGCAAGGGATGGCAAGAAGTCTACTGTCACTGAATCATAAGACTACAGGAGTGAGTACCATATAATAAACCTGGGAAGGTGTGAAGGACTTTGAAAGCCAAACTAAGGATTTTTTATTCATCTCTAAAGGTAAAAAGCAGCCCTAGGAGTTTATTGAAGAGTGACATTTCATATTACTAGCAAACATTATGTTCCAAACAAATTGACCTATTTGCTGTTCACTGAAGTCTGAATCCCATCTCCTGGTTCCATACCTTTTACAGGCTACTGATAATGTCTAAAATTCACTTCCACCTCCTGGAATCCTTAATTTCATTCTAGTCCTAGTTTAGATGCCACTTGTTATAGAAAGGGGGAAAAAATCCACACAATTGAAAATAAAAGTCAGAATAAAAACCAAGAGTAAAACAAAGATTACTAGGTATTAAAAATGAATCTGTGTAGCTGAAAACTGATTTTAACTCTGAACTTCTAGACCAGGTAAAAAGGGAAACAAGATTGTATGACAAAGCTCTCTCTAGTGTTAATGCTATCTGCCTCCTAAAATTAAATGTTTTTTCTTCATCTGTTTATATAATGCAGTCCCTAGGAGAATGGTAGCCCTTCAAGGGGAGGAAAGATTTTTCATTTTCTTATGTCCCTCAAATTTAGCATAGTACTTTGCATATGATAAGTGATTAAACAGCAATATATCTGAAAAAAAGATCCTGGGATTTTAGTGACTTGAAAACTCAATGAGTCAGGGAAAAAGGATAATGTGCTGCAATCAGAAAAGAAATGTTCAGAACTAAGGAGGTCTGCCCTGATCATTCTGAAATGCTACATTCAGTTCTGGCTGCCACATTTTAGGAGAAGCATCCATAACCTGGATGGTGAAGCCTTCCAGATATGATTTCAAGTGGGTGAAAAGCTGGCAGCAGCATGTCCCGGTGGAGGGCCTTGAGAGCCAATTCTGTCATTTATGTGATGCTGGGAAAGTTCCTTTCTGGGACACTATACCCAGAGGATGTTTAGCCAGGAGAAGGTAAGACTTCAAGGAGCTGACAGGCGTTTTAAAAAATGAGAAGAGCCATTATCACCTTGAAAAGGGTAAGACTTGTTCTGCAAGATCCAAAAGTCATAAAAAGGTAAATTTTGCCTCGAGCTCTCTAAAGGTAGAATGGACATCCAGAAGAGGTAAGTGAACTTTCTCTTTCTGGGCGTTTCAAAATCAAAGATGGATGAATCTTGTCAGTAAAAACAAAAAACAAAACAATCAAAAAACCCCCCAAAACCTGCCCTTAAAGGGAGCAGCATCCTGGAGACAGGAGACCTGGATTTGAATCCTCCTTTCACATCCCTCTCAAAGCCAGCATTTCCTCATTTGTAAAAACATAATTGCCCTACCTCCAATTTGTAAACTCTTTAGGCTCGTCTCTCTTCTTACACCTCATTCCCTCACTCCATTTGCTCCTTAGCAAGCTCTGCCCCCCTCCATCTCTAACTCTGAGGGTTTTCACTGGCTGTCCCCAGGACCAGAACTCTCTCTCCTCTTCCTAATCTGGGTTTTTGGATTTTCCTCATCTCAGCTAAAGTCCTCCCTTCTTCAGGAAGCCTTTCCTCATCCTCTCCCCTGAGATGTTTGTAGGTTGTTTCCCATGAGAATGAGCTCCTTTAGGTCAGAACTTACTTAGCCCACAACTGGACACTGAGTAGATGTTTAACATTTAACAGTCAAGCATTTATTAAGTGCCAACTCATGCTGACGACTTCATAAATGTGGATTATGTTGTTCAGGTACAAGTTGAATTGGATAGTCTTTGTGTTCTCTTCCCTCTCTGATAAATTTGAGAAAGATGCTTAACATCTTTAGAAATTAAAGCTCAGAAATAAAGTAATTTACAAGGTTCATAAAGCCATTGAGTGGTGGAGCTGGGACTGGTAACCTAGTTGCTTTTTTTTTTTTTTTTAAATTCCTTTCCACTACATAACACTGGATTGGACTAAAATAGAGAAGATCTGATTCCTTCCTCTTCCTCCACAAGCCAAAAGCCCTCTGTTATCACCAATCCTCAATTCCTTCAGTTTCTGAGGATTTAGCCTTTTTTTTTTTTTTCCCATGCCAAGGCCAAATTTTCACTCATGTACTTGACTCCATGTGTTCTCATTTCAGGGAATTCCAGGATGTTTAGCAGCAATAATTAGTTTTAGTTCATCCCAAATTCCTGGCAATGTCTCTTTTTGATCATCCCTATTGCCCATTACAAACTGCCCCTTCACACAGATCCCTTTACCTTCCATTTCCCATAGGAACTCTTGCTTTAGCCCTTCTTTTTGCTTTCTGGATGCATTCAGTTAGATAATGAGAAAGCAATGTACCTAAACGCTGTTATCTTAGCTCTAGGAACAAAGACCCTCCCTAGGTTGAGATTTAATGTTATATCCTCTGCTTTCCTAAAGGGTCAATATAAGAAGCAGTCATTTGAAAAATGTTCTTGCAGAATCTATGTTGGAGACATTGCCCATTTATGTTATCCAATGTCTCTTATATAAGGATCCACGTGACAAATTCCTCCTTCTATTTAGTGCCAGGAAAACATTTGCCTTCATAGACTTGGGTGCTTCCTCTTAGCAGACAATGAGAACTACATAAACCAAACTGTTTCCCTTTCTGCCTGCTTTGAAAAGTCACAGTTAAAAGTCATTGTTCAACTGCAGTAACTAATTCATTCCAGGTTCCTTGTAATCTCTATTCTTCTGGTCCTTTTAAATTGTTTTTCTTCTGTTTCTTATTTTCAATTGTACTGGTTGTTGGGGTAGGGGGAGGGAGATTAATTGTGTAATTAATTCTGTAAGCTGCCTCAGTCTTTTTTAGAAAGCAAGAGAATATAAACTGAAGGAAAAAAAAAACTAACAAAAATTCTGTAAGCTGCCTCAGTCTTTTTCAGAAACCAAGAATATAAATTAAAAAAAAACTAACATAAAAATTCTAAGGTTCTGACAAACTTTTTGAAGTATCAGCTCATTACTGTTGTTTGATTTTTAAGGATACTGCCCTTTCTCTAAAGCTCTTATACGAATATTTCATTTTAAAATTAAAGCTTTTTTCCCCAGAATTTTGTTACTGCTGATCAAATCAAATGAGATATGTGTAAAGTGCCTAGCACATAGCAGATGCTTAATAAATGTTTTTTTTTAAAAGGCAGTGTGGTCTAGTAGACAAAGTTCTGAGCTCAGAAGACCTGACTTCCAGTCTTAATTCACCTTCCTAGTTGTTTGATCTAAGGCAAGTCCATGAGCAAACTGATCCTGCCAACCTAGACTACTTAGAATTTCTTGGTTCCTTAGGCTGAACATCATCTTTCCGGCTACAAGTCTTTGCCCTCATCATCTTGTACTCTTATTTTCTGATTCCCATCCTACAACAGTCAGCTCAAATTCCATCTTCTTTAGGCAGCCTTTCCTAGTCCCTAACAAACCTCCAATTGTTTGTTTTCCCCTCTCAGGTCCCCTTCTAACTACACTATATTTTATGTATATAGAGTTATTTGCTTATGTTTTTATCCATTAGAATTTGAACTTCTTGAAGGCAGAATTTTTTTGTTTTTTTTTTACCTTTTGTTTTATATCACCAGAGTTTCATATAGTGTCTAGTATATTTTAAGTGCTTAATAGATGCTTTTTGCACTTAAGACCTAAGAGCTACAATCAACACAATGACCAAGCATAATACCAAAGGACATATTTTGAAATGTGCTACCTACCTCCTGATAGTTCAAGGGACAGAATGAGACATAGGGGAAGGTAGCAGGGAGAAAAAACAGGTTTTTGTTCAGTAAAAATAAAATAAAAGATTATTGACTGACATGGAGCTTAGTTTTCTCTTCAATCAAAATAGGAATGATAATCTTTGTGATACCATTTTACAAGCCTATTGTGAAGAAAAAGTAGAGCTTAAAGTACTATAGATATAGGGTTCCTATTAAGAACCATTCCTCTATGAACAAGTTCATACGAAGCCAAATCTTTTATGTGTAGGATAATTATTTGTTACTTACAGGATTTTTTCCTCGTTCACATATGCAAGTAGTCTCAAATCTTGACATCTTGATTTCTCTTTTTAATGACATAAATGTGCTTTATACTAGTTACTTAAGGGTACTATACAAATTATAAAAAATGCAACTTTTTGCCTATAAATTTGACTTAATTAAATCTAATGTGCTAGTTATAACATATATGTATATAGATTATGTATAGTTAAAATCAACCTCTTTGCTTTTTTTTTTTCAGAAAAGCTTAGGTGATGATCTCCATGACTCACATCTTTTAAAGATTTTATTAATGCCTATTGTTTTTAGACACGATTATTTCCTAATATATACCACCACAACCTATGCTACTCGTACCTTATAACAAAGAAAAAAATCAGACAAAACCAACTCACACCATGACAGGTATGACTATAAGACATAGGCTTTATAGTATATTGCAATATAGCTAAACCTCTCTATGAAAAGGAAGATACTTCCTCATTTCTACTTGGTCATAACTGATCATTAGACTTACTAAATATTCTTTTCACTGGCATATTAGCGTAGTCATTTTGTTTATTATTTTCCTGATTCTGCCTGCTTCATTCAGCATTAGTTCTTACACGTCTTCCTATCATTTCTTACTTTTCAGTAATATTCCATTACATTCATATACCACAATTGCTTCACCATTTCCTAATCTATGAGCAATTTTGTTCCTAGTTTTTTTGTGCCCACAAAATTGTGCTATGACTTTCATTATGTCTCATATCTTTAAGAAATTATCATGGGAAGTTTTAACTAAAGCCTTTGTTTTCCTCTCAAATTTCCCTGTAGCAAGCAGACACATTCAAATAATTTTGTGGCATTAAAGTTGCATGCAAAATGGGGATTTTTTTCCCCAAAATGATTTTTGTTGGACCTAAAAATCACAAGAAATTAAAAAGGACTTTCATTATGAGGGTTTGGAGGGGAGCCTACTCTTGAATTGTTGTTCTCATTTATTTGTTCATTGTTCTTTTCCATTTTTTAGCTCTCCAAAATTATAAAGAGCAACCCTGAAAAGAAAGAAAGAAGAGAACTATCAATGGAAAGAGGAGGACAATAGTCAACATCCCTTTGTTTTCATGATGGTGAAGATATTTCTGGAAAAACTTCTGCTGTACTTGGAGGACTCCCCCTCCAATCCCCCCCCCCAAAAAAAAAGTAGAACAGATTTTGAGCCTCCTTGGGGTATATTGTTGTACATCTTATGCTGTAGTCAACAGAAATAATCCAAAGTTTCATTTTCACCTTTACCTTTCTTTTTATTTATTTTTTGTTTTTAACTGGAATATCACCTAAGAAAAATCAATACAACCAATGAAAAAGGAAATTTAGATATTTTATCTGGCTTGAATTCTTAGTTTAGGCACATCATATGCCGAGACGTACTCTAAAGCTACCAAAATCTAAAATTCTTTTGTTTTTCTTTGTATTATTACAACTATAATAGGGACATGTAGCTAACTTTATGTACTATATTTCCATTTTTCCTAGAAAAAAATGAAATATAGGCCTAAAGTTCAGGAACCTCATTATTACAACTTTAACCCCAAAGAAATTTTAAATAAGTTTTTGTTCATTTATCATGGAAGAAGCTACATGGGTATATTAAACAATTTAGGTGAAAATATTAAAGATATCTCTATTTCAAGAAAATTAGTATGTTATTACAGAGTACAGTAACTATAAACTGAGCTTCTCTGAGGCAACTCTGCCTCCTCATACCCTTGATATGACTCATGAGCCAAAAGTAGTTTTGGAGGAGACACAGTAGTTTCCTCAACACCAGTTCTACCATGCAAAGTGAGCTAATAGTAGGAGATTAGAAATTAGGAAAAGGGCTCATCGAGCAAGAAAATGTGATCAAGAAGACAAAAAATAACTTTTCTTTCTCCTCTCCCCAAATCTCATTCACAAAATTGCACATCCTTTGTAGGGAACTTGTGGCTTCCAACCACTAGTCATTTTTAAAACAATAATGGATTAAGGTTCTCCAAAGCGGGGAAGGACCAGGAAATCCTAAGTGAAAACACATCAAAAACCTGTACTTTTACTCATTCTTAATTATGTTCTGTTGCCAAGTAACTTTGACTTTTTACAGGGTGCATGAACTGCAATATTTGCTTTCACTGAAATTACTAAATAACAAAAAATATAATTTAAGACTTACCTCAAGACACTTGGTGTCTATGTGACAATGGGCAAATCACATTCCTGTGAGCTTCATTTCCCTCACATATAAATTATCTCAGAATCCTATGTAAAATACTTAACAAACCTTAAAATTCTTATATGAACTTGTGCTATTTTGCATGTGTGTGTGTGTATTATAAGTCAGGCATTGCCTTTTAGCAAGCATTGCAATTATTTGTACAATGTTGATAAATGTGATACTGATGCTTCAGTGCTGACAAGAGAACACTGACTGAAGAAAGAAATAATGCTTTCAACTAATGTGCTGACCATCTTAAGTTTCAGTTGCAAGAACATGGCATGGAACAATTGCCCTTGGCATGAGTAAAGGTATCATGAGTTTGAAAAAATAAGGGCTGCCTCATCTACAAAAAGACAGAGCTTAGAGATTCAAAAGGGAATATAAAATCTAGAGCTAGATTTTTTAACCCAATCCCTTCCCTCCTCTGCTAAAGGAAGAAAAACCATGACCCAGAGTAATTACTCAAGGTCAAGAAAGTAGTAAATGTCACAACCAAAACTCCAGGTTGGTCCTTAGTCCCAACCCACTGCTCCTTCTATCATACCAACTTGCTCTGGACTTCTTTGTTCAATTCAGTTCCATAAACATACATGTGTTAAGTTCCCACTATGTATAGTCATTAAGTATGGGCAATGAGGATTTTTTTAAAAATTAAAAATGAAATAGTCCTTGACCACAAGGAGCTTAAATTGTGGGGATTAGCAGGAAATGAAGTAGAATGAATTGTGGAATACACACATAAATAAGAAAATATAAACTAATATAGGAAACAGAAAGAGGCACCTGTGCAGAGGTACCATTTGAAAGATTGGATATCAAATTCTGGAAGGAGCTATTGGGTCAATTTGACAGAAATTGAGAAATACAGTGAAATAAAATTAAAAAGGTAAAATTGTTGAGGACCTTAAATTATTTGCTAAGGATTCTGTATTTGAATCTAACGATTCTGTTATTTGAATCTAAGGCTATGAGAAGCCACTGAACATTTTTCAGTAGAGGAGTGATGATGTTCCCTTTTACACACTCACTCCAGGCCCCTCATCCACCAGTCTCATTCATGGGTTTCCTTGTCTCAATTTTCTTTCCATTCTAAACCATCTTAAACACTGATGCCTAAACTAACACGTCTGACTATGTCACTGCCCTAACTAATCAACCCCAGCAATTCCCTACTACCTGGAAGACTCCCAACCTAACTCCAGGCTGCCTTTCAATCTTGTTAGACATTATTACCCTTCAGACTGGGGTCCAGCCACACTAGCTGTTTCCTTCTGGATCTCACTCAGGTCCCACCTTCTCCAAGAAGCCTTCTCCAACTCCTCCCACAATGCTTGGTATGAGTGAGTGAGTGTGTGTGTGTGTGTGTACACACATACATAGGAGTATGTTATTTTGATTGGCTAGATTAAAAACTTCTGGATGGCAGGATCTGTTTTGTTTTGTTTTTTGTCATACCACAATATAATAGAAAACTGGCCTTGGAGACAGGACAATCCATGAACAGGTCACTTAATGTTTCTAGGCAACTGGCCACTACTCAGAGTAACAGAGGAGGTGCCGGGGTACAAGGAATACCGGGAGTTTCCTCATCTAGGAAGTCTCTATACCCAGGAAATCAGCCAAGCTCAAACCCTGTCCTTTTCAGGCCTTAGCACTGGTACCTGGCAAATACACCATGACTGACCGACAGATCTGAAAAATGCTGTGGAAGAACTGATAAGACCTGACAACTGACAGGATATTGAGCAGGAGAAAGGAAAAGGGGGGAAAGAAAGGAGAAGAGAGAGAGAGACAGAGTTCAAGGATGTCTCCAGGGGTTTCAAACCTGGATGACTAGAAGAATTGTCATCACCAGAGAGAGGAAAGGGCTTAATGTCTGTGTCATTAAAGGGACATTAGTCACTTCCCTTTCACTAACTATACAGCCTTTTCTTAAAGTGTCTGTTAATAGTAAGCCTAGGTGAAAAATACTCAACATGAATCCTGCTACTGAATTCCTATGTCACCACTGTTACAGGAAGGTCAAGCATTACACACAGCCTCGAAGTTCACCAGGTGTCTCTTGAGAGGAGAAAGAATGATAGTGCTTTTAAGGCTGCAAGGATCTTCATAGGCATAACTATATTTGATCTCAGAAAAAAACAGGTGAGCAAAACAGGTATCACCTCCACTTCATAGGAGGAGGATACTCAAGTGGAGAGAAGTGAAGTGATTTGTCACACACAGTATCAGAGTTTGCCTTTCAACTGAGAAGTCTCCAGAGTCCAAGTTCAACCAGTGCCTTCTACTCCTGGCCCTACCAAACACTACAGTGAGCTCATAAGCCACTGTTTCTTCATATAACAAGAAGGATCTTATACTAAATTGAAAGTTCTCAAAGTGGTCTCCAAGACCAAGGATCTGTGAAATCAAAACTTTTTTCACAGTAATATTTGCCCAAGAAAATACATGACCTTTTCCAAAATACACATCTATACAAGGACAGATTTTTTTTTCATATACTGTATGCAACACATCTCAACAGATTGAATGCAAAAATAGATAACCAGAGAATGTCTATTATATCAGACACTGAAGAGATTTGCAAAAACACATAACAATGCTAGTCTTCTTACTAATTTTTTTCCTCTGGAAAATAGTTTTCATCCTTATATTAAGAAATAATGAGTTTAACTATTTTTAAATGAATTAATGAATTTTTAAATTTTATCTTTTTACTTCCTAAGAGTAAATATATATATATATATATATATATATATATTCACATTTAAAAACTCTTTGAAACATTTAATGATTGAGTTATAAAAGGGTCCTCAATTCTTTTTGAGAGTATACTTGTGGTCCTGAGACCAAAATTTTGAGAACCATATAACTATGGGGATGAATCTAAAAAGCAATGCAAAATAAGTTACAAAATTTATAAGAGTAATACAATTTTATTTTTAAATAATTGGTAAAAGGAAGGAACAAATTAAATACATCATGTAAAGCACTGCACCAACCTTCACAGAACTCCAAGGTTGTAAGGGATCTTGAAGATCGATTATCTGGTCTTTACCTGAAAACAGATTCTCTTCTATAGCAAACCTGACATGTGGTCATCCATTCTTTATGAGCACTCAAGTGGATGGGCTAAGAACAACCCATTCTACTTATAGCCGCCTCTTAGGGAGGTATTAGGAGTTTTTTCTTCACAATCAAGCCCAAATGTTTTTTTTCCTCTTCACAGCTGCCATCTGCTTCTTGTAGTTCTGTCCAGTAAGGCCAAACAGAGTAAGTCTAATCCCCTTTATCCTTAATACTCAAAAGACAAATATCATATTCCTCCTAAGTCATCTCTTTTCCAGACCCTGATTCCTCTGGCTGATCTTTGTATTGCATGAACTCTAGGCTAATCATATTTCTGATACTCTCCATAGATTATTATAAAGTCCTCATAAAAAAACGTATCCAGAACTAAAAACAGTGTTCTGGATGTATTATTATAGAATATTATAGAACTATCATTACCTTGCTCCAAGATGCTATACTCCTCTTAAATGAAAACTAACATCACAATCATTTTCATGGCTACCATATCAGCTATTACTATCATGGGAAAAAAAAAAACCTCAAATTGAGCATATGGTCCAATAAAACCCTTATATGTGAGTCCTAACAAGTTATCTATACCTTCCACTTTCAGGAAACTGAGTCTTTCTGCCATGAAAACCAGGACTCTTATTAACTGTGCCCTCACTGAAGAGTAGCTAATTACTCAGCAGTCAACTTCATTTTAGTGTTTTCATATTTAAAAAATAGTGTTATTTCACCCTCCATATTGTCCTTTTTATTTCTCTTAAAGAAGGTATACCAGATTCATATTCCAATCATGACTACCTACCAAGTCTGTGATACTTGAGTTAAAATTTTCCTCCTTTGGCTAAGGCTTTATAATTCATCTTATTTCTTAGCAATATATTTTTTGGGAAAATATAGTAACCTAAGGTCAGACGTTTTATTTCTTATTCTTCTTTTTAATTGTATTTCCTTTGAGTTTCTGGGAGTCTCTACAACTTTTCTCCTACATGTTGCTATCCTTTACATCAATAGCTAGTCTGGTGGGGAAACAGACTCTCTTCCCTCTTTCAATTCATTAGGCCTTTTGATTAAATTTGCAAAATTATTTGTAAATACATTTTCTTTTTGCCAATCTGTTAGGTGCCCTCGGTTCTTGACTAGGAGCCTATTACAACCAGATTTTAAGCTGTGACTCAGAAATCCTGTTCCCAAAAACCATCTTAACTAGGTCCTCATTTGTCAAATCTTCCCTCCTATATATGTCAATTTATCATTCCTAATTTAATAAACTGTACTTCCCAAAGCATTGTTATCAAGCATATGTGTTGTATTGGTTCTTCCCCCTCTAAAGAGAGGTTCTTTATGAGCTTTTTTCAGGCAAATCTTTGGTACCTTTGAAGTCAAAGGACCCAAGTTTCAAATCCTAGTTCTGCCATTTAGACCATTTAAGTAAATCACTTAAACTCTCTAAGCTTTAATGTTTATTTTTGGTAAAAATAAAAAGTAGATGATCTTTAAAATGCCTTTCAAATCTAGAGCTTATGATTTTATGCTATGTGACAGTGACATCTTCATTTTCAATAATGCTTTTGTTGATATATTTAAAATTATCTGTTGTACTACTTTAAAAAGCAAAATAAGTAAAACCTTATCGTTATAATTAATCACAGGAGTTATATCTTTAGCATTTCAGCTTATATTGTTTTGTTGTTTTTGAGTCATTTTTCAGTCATATCTAACATTTTGTGACCCCACTTGGGCTTTTCTTGGCAGACACTGCAGGGATTTACCATTTCCTTCTCCAGCTCATCTTACCAATGAGGAAATTGAAGCAAACAGGATTAAGTGACTTGCCCAGGGTCACATAGCTAGTAAGTGTCTGAAGCCTGATAGGAACTCTAGAAGTTACGTCTTCTGACTCCAGGTTCATATTCTATTTACCGTATCAGCTAGCTGCTCCTTTAATATTGTTCTAGGAAATATTTTGTATAAAGGAACATATTTTAAAAACCTAATTTTATTTTGCATCTAAATTTAGATTTCTTGCTTGCTCTGTTAGTTTTTTTTTGAAAGTTAGCATTTAAATTTAAATTCTACCATTAATTACTAATTTTGATAGCATTGGGATGTGGGTAGCCAGCAATAATTTTGCATCTGAAGAAAACCACTAGCAGTAGGGTGTCAGATGAAATTTCCTCCAAGTTAATCAGATAATTAATAGAGGGTATCCGGATATAGGAGAAAAAAGGAACTAGGGTTCCCTTAGTTCTGACTGTTTTTTAGCATGGGGACACTGATTTTAGTCTTTGTATCATTTATTCAGCAACTAGACATTGAACATTTATGTGGCATATATGTAAGGTACTATAGTGAAAAAAGCTGCATCACAAACAGAATTGATGGCCAGAGTTCTTCCTACCCCATATTGATTGACAAATAACAACTTGTCCGTTTTCTGTAGAAAGTACAAGAATATGCTCACCCACCATGAGGCACACAGCTGATAAGCAGAGACTGAAGGATGGACTGAGCTTCCTATGCATACAAGGTCAGTGGCAAGGCCACTCAAATACCAAGACAATTTTACTACTCAGCCCATCAAGTACAACCTGATGCTTCGCTGCACATGACTATCAAAAGGCACTGAATCTGAAACCTTTTCAGTTGGTCTTGGGAGGCTTGAATTCTGTATCTTTAAGAACCCAGCGTCACCTGTGTTTCTGTCATCTGGTTTGGGGTTTGGAGAAGTTCTCAATCACAAGAAGATTGGTCAGCAAATAATGAATTAATTTGGCCACAGTAAATTCTATCATATATTGGAAAGATAATTCACACTATTAACATAATAGGTCTTTAAAAGAGTAAAGAAATTACAAGAAATCTTAATATAATTTAGAAAACACATCCTAGTATGCTGTTCTTTGTAAAACAAAGATATTACTCTTCCAAAAGTAGGCCCCCCTGCATTTTGAACTTTCAGCTTGATCCATGCTGATTCATCAGCATTCTTGATCTCTCCTTGTGACCATGAGAAGCCAGACCCAGGAGGACAGGGTCCAAGGTGGACCTTTTACACATCTGGCCTGGGGGTCTCTGGGCACTTTACTTTGACCTTTCGGAACCCTCAAGCAATCCTAAGGCTGTAAGTGACAGAGCTCATACTTAGCTGCTGTGGTAGAAAGTGCTTCCTCACTGGCAGTACCCCACCCTGATGAAAAAGTTTATGATGTTCCTCATTGGAAACTGGCTTGGCTTAAGGTAAAGTAACATAATTAGTTTCATATGACAAAATGTGAAATCTATACTGCTAATCTATTAAAAAGCTGACATTTATATTTTTGGTTTAAAATATTTTGTCAATGTTCATCTTAAAAATTTTTATCTAGAAACCACCAAAAATTTCAAAGGCAACCTAATTTCTCTGAGACTCATACCCCAAATGTTGAAGTGAACATCTTTGTTTTTTGGACAGGACCTGTGATTTTACCAATACAGGCAATGCCCACTGAGGAACCAGTGAATGCTGATACTCCCCTTTCTACGTAATCTATTATGTTATCAAAATTGGGGGAGGGGTGTGAAGGGGGGAAACTGAAAATTTAAGTGAATTGTCCAGAGTTACAGATATACTGTGTGTCACAGACAGACCCAAGATGAATCCCAAGGTCTGCTCTCTACACACTAAGCTAAGCTGTGTCTGGTGGACTTCCTCCATGAAGCAAAATGTTTATGCACATATTTAGAGCTGTTCAATCTTCTCTGTCCCATCAGATACTTAAATAGAGAAGCATAGTTCCATTTACTCAGAAGGTGAGAGAATTCAGGTCCCTCAACAGGCAGTAGATTTTCTTCTCCCTTACCTAGTTTGAGAATGAGGAATGAGCAAATCTCCTAAATAAGGAAGTGAAGGATAATCACAAAATTGTAATCTAATACATAATTAAGAATTGCAAACTACATGTTCCTTATTTTTATCAATTGCTAAAAAAAAAAAAAACTTTTATTTTAAGCTATGGCAGCTTCAGTTATTCTGAAAGTGAAACAAAACTATAATGCAAGACAACAAAACATTAAGAATTCCAAACTGTTTATCCAACACATATTGAGAATAGTACTATGAAGGAATACTAATGCTTTATGGAAAATGATATGATATGAGAAACATAGAAGAGGAAAAATGAACTGTACTTAAAATGCATTTTCCTTATATTCATTTTTCCAGTGGAACTGAATAGAATCTTAAATCCATACAAATAGAAAAGTAAGATCTTGTTTAATTTTGTATGATTGATTGTTAGGGTTTAAGCACTGAACATCAGCATATAAGTAAAATATTATAGAATAACGTGAGAGCATATTATTAGTGTTTTAATGGGGAAAAAATCTGTAACAAATAAAAACGTAACTATTCAACTCCAGATACCCAATAATTCTACTTAGTCCACCTCTACTCATACTGCTTAGGAATAAGGACAAATATGGCATGGTTTCTTGGACTAGAAAATGGCATTCAGACCTAAACTCATATGGACTTTCAAACCAGAGGGTTTTCAAAGTCTTTTTTTTTTTTTTAATTGGAATGCATCATATTGGAAGTTTCAGAGCTTCTAATAGTTACGAGGTTCTTTAAGAAGCTAACTGTGCTTTGTCAACCTTGTTCCACACTTATAACTGTTAAGCCACCTTGGTAGTCACTATTTGCTTTTAAAAGAACCTCACAATTACTATAGCCCTACGGAGTCTACTATAGCTTTGATGATCACTGATTTAAACAACTTATATATGAGTTAAGACCAAACTGCGTTACCTTAAAATAGGACCTTCTTTCCCACCCCAAAACACAACTGTACAAGTGTCTTTATGAAATGTTTCCTATTCAGTCTCTAAGGCACACTAAAGGATTTAAAAAAAAAAAAAGTCTAGCCAATGCATAGCTAGGAAAGATACGAAGAAGAAAAGATGCACTGGAGGAAATGGATGAGAAAAGGGGAGAAGGAAAAAGGAAGGCAGGAGGAAATAAAATAGCTATCAATGCTATATTATATTTCATCTTTCAAATAAAATATAAAATATATTTATTAATGTACAACATACAAAGCTAATATTTAAGTAGTCCCTTACAGTGCCAACATTGTGCTAAGTGCTTTATAATTATCACTTTTGATCCTTATAATCTTTAAGAGGGAAATGCCCATTTTTACAGATGAGCAAACTGAGGCAAATATAGGCTAAGGGACTTGCCCAGGGTCCCCTAGCTAGGATGCATCTGAATCAGGATTTGAACCCATCTGACTGAGGCCAAGCCTGGAGCTCCGTCCACTCAGACTGCCTAAATTGCATGAAGCATTCCATAAATCCCAGCTGGCCTGGGCCTCAGAGAACCCAGAATGTGCCAGAGGAAGACAGGAAAGGGCCAAATTGTGAAGTGTCAAGAGTCAAAGAAGCTTCTCTTTGGTCCTGGAGTTGACTAAGTCATTCTGGCAAGAAGTGGCAAACAGATAAACAAGGGTGGTGGCTGCATAAGTGGAGAGAAGAGGGCCCTCCTAGGATTCATTCATTCAATTTATTTAGGAGAAATACCATGATTTGGTCATCAATTGGATTTTGAATATAATAAATGTGAATGAGGGGTCAAGGATGACACCCAAGTTGTAAACATGAGCAAATGGAAGATGGCAGCTTCCTCAAAACCAACAGTAAGTTTCAAAGAGGGAGGAGAAGGGGACATAGTGACTTGTTCTGGGCTTGTTGAGCTGGATGCCGAAGGAACATCCGGTTCATGGTGTCTGTCTGAGAGGTAGTTTGGGTAGGTTAGGAGCTCAGGAGCTTAAGGCAGGATAGGAGGGTCTTAGAGTCATCTGCAGAGAGATGATTGAACTTGGGGAGCTAATGAGGTCACCAAGAAAGAGAGTACTATATAGAAAGGTAGCCCAAGTCACTGCCTTGGGGTAGAGGTCAGGAAATGGATGATGATCAGCCAAAGAGACAGAGAAGGGGTAGTCACACACGTGGAAGGAAAACTGGGAGGTCAGAATCATGAAATTCCAGCACCAGGAGACTATTCACGAGGAGATGTGAACACAATCTAAACAACCCCCAAGTACACACTGAACATGAACTATGAAAATGTCTAAGAGTTCATAAGTTTAAAACAATGAGTTCTTCACTATGGAACTATGCCCAAAGAGGTACCAAACTGCACACCCTTTGATCCAGCAGTTTCTACTGGGCCTATATCCCAAAGAGCTCTTAGAGGAGGGAAAGGAACCCACATGTACAAGAATGTTTGTGGCAGCCCTTTTTGTAGTGGCTAGAAACTGGAAACTGAAGGGATGCCCATCAATTGGAGAGTGGCTGAATTAATTATGGTATATGAATGTTATGGAATATTATTGTTCTCTAAGAAACAACCAGCAGGATGATTTCAGAGAGGCCTGGAGAGACTTGCATGAACTGATGCTGAGTGAAATGAGCAGAACCAGAAGATCATTATACATGGCAACAACAATATATATGACGATCAATTCTGATGGCCATGGCTCTCTTCAACAATGAGGTGATTCAGGTCAGTTCCCATGGTTTTGTGAAGGAGAGAATCACCTGCACCCAGACAGAGGGCTGTGGGGACTGAATGTGAATCACAACATGGTATTTTCACTCTTTTTGTTGTTGTTTGCTTGCATTTTGGTTTTTTCCTCATTTTTTTTCTTTTTGGTCTCATTTTTTGTACAGTATGATAAATATGGAAAGATGTGTAGAACTGCATATGTTTAACAAATTGAATTACATGTTGTCTAGGAGAAGGGGTAGGGAAAGGGAGGGAGAAAAATTTGGAAGACAAGGACGTTTTGCAAGGCTGAATGTTGAAAACTATCTTCGTATGTATTTTGAAAATAAAAAGCTATTATTAAAAAAAAAGTTCTTCAAGTTTTCTGACAAAACAAGGGTCAGAAACTAAGTTAAATAAAATGGAAAGCTACAAGATCAAATCCAGAGCCATGAAATTGGTTATCTAGGATATAACTGAACTAAAAGGTAACCTAATTACTGAAAACTCTTCTATCTCTTAAGGTATAGCAATGTTTTCCCACCATTAGGGTCCCTCCTTTGGACTAATCTTGGTTTCCAAAGACCCCTTTAAAAATTCAGCTATGTAAGTTGACAGTTAATCTCTTAATACTTTGTGACCACAGGAGATAAATAGGGAGCTTTGAAAATATCAGGGACAAGACAGGTGACTTCATTGGGAGACTGGGAAGGAAGGTAAACATGGGGGAAAGGAAACATTCAGAGCACCACGCTCAGAACTTATGGCAAACCTGGCTGTGAGGAGGGTATATCTACTTAACAATTAAGAAATGAGCCACAGAGCTCTAATTCAAATATTTGGTAGAGCATGGGACATGTTCCTTATTAAATTTTCCCTCTGTACTATCTCACTTCCTACTTTTAGGATATAACATGCTGAGTATGCAAATGAAAACATTGGGGAAAACTGATCTAGATAATTATGAATTAAGAACTAGAGAGTTTAAATTTTGCAAGGTATGGATTTTTGTTATTTATGTAGCTTTTTTCCCTGGGTCAAACACACACATTTCAATATGCATTTAGTTTCCTTAAAGGGATGTAAAAAATATACCAAAAAAAAAAAAAAAAAAACCACCCAAAAATCCCCAACAAAAAACCAGAAATCAATGTATCTTTTAAATATTATGAATCATAACATTTCTTTTGAAATAAAAAATTCCTGGCAACAATGAAATTGATACTTGGACTAACTTCCTATTGGCATGAATATACATAATTGTAATACTGGATTATGTATCTAAGATAGCATATTATTTCCTCTATAATTATCCTATTTCAACATTATTTAATATTTGCTACTAGAAAAAGTTAGGCTACATGAAATAGATAGTAGAAAGGCCTAGTTTCTAGCACTAATTCTGTTACTAACTAGCTGTGACATAAATTAAATCATTCTATGAGGGGATTAGACTACATGATATTTAAGATTACTTTCCAGCTTTATAAATTTGCAATCCTAAATACCTTGCTATATAATCTAACTAAACATTCTACAAGGTTCAGTTCAAAGTCCAACCCTTGGTCATTCTTTTTTGGGGGAGAATAATTTAATACGGATTAATGTCATCTGATGGCAAGATTTTACTATTTGCCAAGTAGTAAGCGGAGGTGGGTTTTGAATACAAGTCACAGTTCTTTAAGACTATAACACTTTGTATTTGTTCTATGAAGGCAATGATAATGAACATAATTTTCAATTTCATAAAAAGATCATAAAAATATTCTTAGGGACTTTGACAATAGTAGGTTGGAAGAAATTTCATTGATTATACTTCCTAAAGTGAACATGAAATGAGTTTGATTCTCCCAAATGAGCAAGGTAAAGAAATTAACTTTAATAAACCACCAGCTTACACTCATTTCATAGACAAAGTAAATATCCTTGTTGAAAAAAAATTGTTAGGTCAGGTTTAGGTAGTCTTTCATACCATGATCTTCCCTCTTCCCCTTTCTAGTCTTAAATTCTGACTGTTCTTCATAAAAAAAGTTCCAGATAATGAATTAATTCCATTACATTTAAGCTAATATTGAATATAAAAATTTTCTTTCCAGGACATTCAATTATCAGTATGGAAATTAGTCTTATGACTTTTTTCTACCATTTAAGATTAATTTTAAGATTAAGACTGAGAAATCATTTTTAAGGATTCTTATACATTTTAATCTCTTTCTAAACATTTCAAGTTTACTTTTTCATGTTTAAAAACTGACATTCTCAAGATTAAGTATATCATATTTATAAAATGAAACATTTAGCAAGATAACTAAAAAAAAAAAAAAATGCTACCTGTCCTCTGGTTCCAAAAGGATTTTTGTTTTGTTTTGTTTTTAAATGATTCCAAGCTAGTTTTGTCCTATTTTCATTGAAAATGTTCTAACAATGTAGGAAATTATATGGATCTTACATTCCAATCAAAGGATTCCAAAAATAACATTCTTTCCATTAAGCATACATCAAAAGCTGAACCTTGTTAAAGTAAATGAAGTGAGTTTTTCTAAATCTTAAGTCAAGCCAGGTTAGAACAATGGCTGGCCACATATTGATGGGCTGAACTTCTTTTCTTCCTCTTTACAATCTTAATAGCTCTAATCACATTAATCATATTTATTGCTGAGCAATGTCCCCACCATCTGTTACTGACATCATTCTATCTGAAAATATCCTTTTCTTACATCCCCAGCCTTAAGTATTTTGTACTTTAAAGGACAAAGGAAATAACAGAAAATTTTTACTTTTAAATGACTCATTTTGGAAAAATAGCATTTAAGATAATACAACTGGACAACTAAGAAAATGGCTTACAAAAAGCAATTCTACCAACATATTTTAAATTGTTACTCTCATATCCATTTGGCCAAATCCTCATATGTTTTGGCACCTGAACAGTGAATATCTCCATTTAACAGTACCGAATGCTATTTTTATAATACGTATTTCAATAGAAGATCCACAAAAGAATCAATAAGTACCTGAAAATTAATTTACTATAATTCAGGATAACTATTCTTTATAAACTGTACTTACTACCATTTATTTTTGTTTGGAAAAGAGAAGAGTTTCATCAATTATTGCTGTTAAAAGTAAAAAAAAAATATTTCGGCAACATGTATAATCCACAAAAATTTTACTAGTATTTATAAATTGATTATAAAAAATCCCTACTTTCCTCACCATTGCATTCCTATCTCATATCATAGGATCTCAGCTTTAGAACTAGAAGGGACTTTTAAATTCAACTCACCTTCCACACATTTCTTTTTCTTAGTAGTATTTTATTTTTCCAATTACATGTGAAGATAGTTTTCAACATTCACTTTTTTTTTTCCCTAAGAGACTGTGTTCTAAATTTTGTCCCTCCCTTACTTGCCCTCCCCCCAAGATAGCAAGAAATATGATATTGGTTATACATGTATATTCATTTTAAACATATTTCCACATCTGTCATGTCATGCAAGAAAATTTGACTAAAAAGTGAAAAACCATAAGAAAAGCAAGCAACCATAAAAAAATAATAACACAATGCTTCAATCCACATTCAGTTTCCATAGTTCTTCTCTGTGGATGCGAATGGCATTTTCATCCAAAGTCTATTGGAATTGTCCTGGATCACTGTATTGCTGAGAAGAGCCAAGTCTATCAAAATTGATCGTCACCTATCCTGGCTGTTACTGTGCACTATGTTCTCTTGGTTTCAGTACCCTCATTTCACAAATGAGAAACTGAGGCCCAGAGAAGGGAAGGATCTTGCCAAAGATCACAAAAAAAGTAAGCGGCAAAGCTGGAATTTAAGGCCAGATCATGGCTCCAAATGCTGCCCTTTTTGCAAGACTACTATTAGTAGTTCATGATACCAACCCCTCTCAAATGAAAAGTCACCCAGAAATCTAATTAAAAAATATTCAACACTGAGTCATGAGTATTAAATTATCCTCTGCAAAAAAAATTAAAATCTCTTAAAAACTAGAATGTCATTAAATGAAATCAATAATGAACTTTGTTATGATACTCCTTTCCCTCATATCTAAATAAGTCAATTCTTTACTGCCTTTCTCACATATCCAGTTGATAAAAATTAGCCTCATTATTCTCTCAAAGCTCTTTTCAAGGCAGTCTCCTATCATATATACATTTTCTCTTAAGGACCAGTAAAAAATAAAGGGTGAGAAAAATGGCAAACTTCTTCCATAGCCTACTCATAATTAAGCATGGAACTTTTTCTTTTGCTTTCTACACATCTCTATTAAACATCAACTAGAGCCAATTTAAGTTTATACTAGTTGCTTTTTCCTATGTGTATTTCAATTTTTTGTGTGAATTATATCTGACTAATGCATCAATTAACACCAGCCTCCCTAGATTTCACTCTTCCTTCACCCTCCCCCTCCCAAATTTCTCTCCCAATTCAATTCTTCTTTATAGGAATAAGGAGTAAAAGATGGGATCCTCTTATGGAATTGTATATATTTGCTACACTCTAATATAGACTACTATACACTGCTTATGCTACTTGATCATTTTTTGAAGCTTTTTGTATTCTCATTAAAAGGAAATTCATGGCACTTGTCAGAACATGCACTCATATCATCCTGGAAGATTTTGAGAATATGCTACACAAACGGAGCTTAAGACAGGAAATAATACATAGCTCTTAACTATCACTAAGACTTTGTAAAGAAAAATATGTAATATAAATATGCTCTCTGCTCACTAGTGCTTCAGCCAAACATGCAATGTAATTAAATCATATTTATTTTTAATTGTCATAATGCTCATTTTTTCAAATAAAGCAATTCACAAAGCAGTCACTGCTTTTTTAAGTCAAATTTACTTGATAAACCTATAGTTAATTCCAGTACATATTCCTTTTTAAGATGAAAATTCCTCAACCATAGTTGTTTCTACAACTATGCTTAGTGCTTCTGTTTTTCAACTATGAAATAAAAAATTGCTGCCTCAGAAACGCTCTTTCCAATTCCACCACTGTATTGACAGAGGTCATGGGTTGTCTATTCATGAAAACCCACAATGATACCCATTTACAGTTCTCATTATCCTTCCAAAAGAAGGAACTGTTTCAAATTTCTGCACTGGGCTTCCTTGCAGGAAGCGCCTAGTTTATGTACAACCAAATATAAAAGTTATAGTGCTGATCTTGTCATTCATTTTTTGCAGTCTAGTCTTAAAATTCAAACTGGAAAAATAGAATGTCCAGACTAAAGAAATTATCCATGAAACTAAAATCTTAGGTAATGTATGTAAATAATGCTTGTAAAACAAGATTTTTATCTAAGATGCAATAACCAAATGAATTATTCAGTCACCTCTGCCTGAGATAATACCACGTTTTGAAAACAAATAAAATGCTTAGGAGATTAAATCTTAACTAATCATTTTTGGGGGGATCTGGAAAATAGGGTATAAAACACAGCATTCCTCTCTACAACATTTCTGATTTCTGTCAAGGACAGTCAAGTGATTCTCTTTCAAATAAAATCATTCCAAAGAATTCAAATTCCCATCCTCAAATACATATTTTTTTCACTTAATTTTACTATTTCCAATTATATTTTTTTGGGGGGGGGAATTGATTTTCCAATTTTTATGAGCTTCTACAGGTGTGAGACAAACTCAATGAATATATAAGAATTGGCTATCTTATTTGATTACATTAAGAATGTAAAGAAGACACAATATTATATATATTAGTATTAGGATTTTAGTGGAAGTTTGAAAAAGGGGGTGGGAGAGATGGGAAAAAGCATTTATTAGGCAACTTTATATGTCAGATCTCTTAATCCATGTTCATTATTTTAAGGATCCCTCTTTTTACTATAATAAGCATCAAACTCCCCATTTTAGTTCGTTTCTCCTCCCTTTCCTCCCATCTTATACATATATTCCTTACCTTTTCTCAGCAGCTTTAGGACCCAGTCTTCCTTCTTCTGCCTGTATTTGGTTGAGTTGAAGAATATTCCTTCCAATCAACATACTTATCCCCACAATACTTAGTTCCCACAATTCCAAACTTACTGTAGAAGGCATATCTCTGCTTGAACTCGAGGATAACTCTGTAAACACTGCTTTGGAATTAATTTTTTAAATAAAATTATCTCACAAAGAAATCTATTTGACTACTTATATTTATTCTACATGATACTCAAAAGTGGTCTTGCTATTATTTAGCATTAAATTTTATTATTCCTTTAAAAAAAAGCATAGGATTTTATTCATCTGTGATTATATGGAAGCTAATTCTTTATAAACAAGTAGCTGGGATAGCTGATTATAGTTAACAGCACTGTTTATATGTTTTGTTGATAGAATTTAGTAAGCTGTTTTGAGGCTTAATTAAATGTTTGGGTTGCATTTAGTAATTATCAGATGGATAGGGGATTTCATATACTATGTAATAAATTGAACTCAATACCCATCAGCTTAATTTGCTACAAAATTAAAGTTTTTCTTCTGTAACTTAAATTGCTCCATAAAAGCCTATATTTTATTCCAGATTAATTTAAATATGTCCTTAGTATCCAATGTTATCTTCTTTTAAAAATAACTATTTTTATCATATTTAAAAGGGACTATATTTTAATTATTGAAGGCAATGCTCTAGACAATGGTTCAAGAATATATCTAATAATTAAATAGGGTTGATATTTGTATTTATAAAACTACATATCTACAAAAATATACACATATAAAGGTTATAGGAAAATAGTAACAACATAAGGGTTAAGTACTTCAAAATATATGCCTCCTGGTAATCATTTCCTTGAAAATGGCTGTAGTCTCACAGATGTTTTGCCCACTTACAAAACAGTCAACAAGATCCTATGTTTATAGTAATTCTCATTATAAAAATAAAACAGGAGATAAGAATGTAGAAAAGAAAACAAGTCAAACTGTTGCTAAATAAAATATTTTCAAGGTTTCCAGGAGGCATTAGCTCTTTTATCATTTCACAGAGGTGCAAGAAGGTTGGTGAATTGCTGTTTCCTTTCAAAAATACTAAGGGGGATCCCATGACAAAATATCCATGGAACATTACTGACAAGATCCAGGGCAAGATGATGTGTCATATCCCAGCACTAACAAAGAAACATTGCTTTACATACTTAAAATGAGATAGCTATCTTAGTAAACAAACACCACTGTCAAAAAGGGCTACTTTTATGTACCTGTTTTAGTCTAATTAAAAAGAACACTGAATTCTGAAAGCCAATTATTTGAAGGAAAGTTCTTCGGTTCAAGTATGGAGGGGGCAAGGGGAAGAGCTTGGTATATTGCTAAGAAATTGTCTAGAAGTTTAAAAATGCTCCCTTTATAAACATTTGCTTATATATATAATATTCAGGTTGAAAACACAAACTAGTTTGGAGTTTAAATGTATACAAGTCCCAACAAGAACTAACACCAGTTCATAGTTTGTTATCTTAATGGCAAGGAGTGGTTAAGTATTAGAGAGGATGAAATTAATTTTGCATCTTTGAATGAAGTAGTACATAAAATAATTGAACAAAACATAAATTTGGTTCTTTCTGTAACTCAAAAGAATAAAAATAAATACATGAAAGTGAAACATACCAATGCTGGCAGAATTTTTAAAACTATTGTACAAAATATGCATAAAATGATTACTATTTTTTCCCTGTAGGCTGAAAGTGATCTTGTGTTGGCTAGAAAAATTTTGCCTTAAAAACTTTTAGTTGTCTAAGCTACTATTCTCATTCACGTTGAATAATAAAGGCTCTTAGATCCAAACCACATCAACTTTAGTCAGAAGGATAATTTTTCCCTCAATTTTGGGGAAAAAAAAACACCTTTTGAAATAACAAATGCTCACGATATTTTGTTATTCTAGGAATGTGGGGAAATTTCATAATGGAAAATAAAGAGGAAAGAAACAAACCTGTGGCCACTTATGTTAGTTTAAAGCAGATGTGTGGAGCCTAGTTGACAGAACAAGAGGATAGATAAAACCTGAGCTCCAAGTCCCACCTGACCCATTATCCTGAGTGACTCTAAGTAAGAGTCACAACCTACTATGTAAGATTAGAAATTGCAAGAGTCCTGCTCAAGCTCCCTCACAGGCAATTGGCTACACCTAATGATACAATAGGTCAAGACCAAAAAAATAAAACAGGAGAACCTGGAAATGAGGAACATTAAGTGACAGCTTACATTTGTATAGTCCTTTAAAGTTTACAAACCGTTTGTCCCACAAGAAGCTTGAGAGAGAACACAATACAAATTATTAACCTCCTAGTAGAGAAGGAAAAACTGAAGTTCTCAGAGCTTTGATTCTGGATACAATGGAGTGCTGGGGACCTGAGGCTGAATCTTGGCTCTGTCAATTACCACCCTTATGTCCTGCAGGCCCTAGTTTCCCCATTTATAAAATAAGAAGAGGCTATACTAGGTTATATCTAAAGTCCTTTCCAACTCTAAATCTAGAATGTTATCCTTTGCCTGTGGTCTCATAGTTAGCAAGCTTAAGAAGCAGAATTTGAACACAGGCCCCCAAACACCAAAACAAAAAAATATATATATGAAAAACTAAAAGTTTTATAGCTGTGAGGATTCTCTTCCTTGATTTCTGCTCATTTGAAGACCTCTTTCCAAAGAAATGACCAAACCTGGGACATAAACTCTACTTAATACAAGAGAATAAAACACATTTCCTGATACTATGAGGAAGGGGGGGAAGGGGAGGAGCTGGATTTACTGCTGAGAAATTGTCTTTTAAGGTTTAAAATGCACCCTTTAAACATTTGCTTACATATAATATTCATGTTGAAAACAAAGCCTCCATCATGGACCTATTCCATTCATGTTAACATTTTCCCATCAAATTACTCATTTCGTCCCCCATATTTCCATATACAATTTTCATAATTCAGAATGCTATTTATTTATGAGCTTATTTTCTCTCCACACTTAAAGATATATATATATATGTATGTATATATGTTTAACACTATTCATTCCAAGATTACTTATTTAGATTTATCAAAAACCCAAAAAGCTTTCTTAACACTAAGTTGATAATAATATGCTCTAGGTTCCTTATTTCTGCAATTCAGGATTTTTCCCTTTAACTTTTCCACCTGTGAAATTTTACCAATATTTAATATTCTTTCCCCCTACTATATATGTTCTTAGTTATTTCAATGCTATTATTTTATTACAATGTCTTAAAGAATGCACTTAGGATCAAAATAAGTTGGAAACTAAAACAAAGTCTCTTACTTTAAGACTTAGAACATAATCTATCTGGAATAGCATCTACAATAGCCAACTCAAAAATTTCAAGAAAAAACAATTTTAATTTACAAAATATGTAATTTGTATGGTTTCACAATATTGTGCATAGCTAAAACACTAATAAAAATGAAAATATTCAAACTGATTTCCAATTACAATAAACTTGGATGCAAAGTATCTATGTTTAATACAATAAGTGTACTGAATTTTAAAAAGCACAAGTCTCAAAACTGCTAGGTACAGATGATAAATATCCTATGGAATTTAGTTAATAGGAAATCTGAAAAATATGACTGGTATTAAGTGATATCTCCTTTCCTCAATTTTGTGATTAACAGGATTTTTTTTTATTGGTATTAAGCTAGAGCAAACAAATCAGAATAATACATATGCAATATTCAGTACACACAAAGTTAAAGAAATGCAAAACCTGTATAAAACAAAAAAATTTGAGAAAAATTATACAGCTTAAGAGATACAGTGGTAAAGGTCCTCTCCATCCCTTGATTACAGCTTGCACTCTGTACCTAAATAGAACTTACTGCACTCAACTGTAATTAAGAATGAAATATAGACTCGTGTTAGTATAGAATGAATTTAGGGGATTAAATAAATTCTATAAGAACCTTGCATTGGCAAACAGGTGACTTCAGTTGGTGAAAGCAGCCTAAGGAAGGGGAAGTGGGGAAGAAAAATTAACTGGTATTCTGAAAATTTTTTTAAAAATAATTTCTTATTTTTCAAACACTGCTTTCCTAACAGAAGTGTTGTACACTTGCACAATGTTAATTACTTTATTATACATGGAAGCCTGTATTAGGCTGATTACACAATAAGACTGCAAACAACCAGTGGTACTTTTCTGACGTCAGAAGAGTACATAGGACTGAAACATCACCAAAAGTACATAAAAAAACTCATGAGCATAAACATCAAAGTACAATAAAAAATGTAATCAGAGAAAAAAAAATACATTTGCTAAAAAGTGGTTTAGAGCAGCGCCACCGCCTATCAGTAGCTTCGAATGGCCATTAGCGTTCCTAGCAAGTTTCCATTAACTTCACAAGATCCGTGTACAATACTGACTCATGTACTCCAGAAAGTACAGGAAAGGCTGCAATTTCACAGAGGTTCTGATGTCATTAGAAAATACTGAGCTCAATTCTCATTGGCTAAGCCACCAGACAGAATTACAACCTTATTACACAGAGCTGTGAGTAAGTGGGGTTAAGATATTATACATGGAAACTTGAATTGGATTTACAAATGGGAGAGGGGTGTTTACACTACTGTTGACTATTTGATGTCATAAGACATATAAAAAATACATAATGAATTATGTTTTGGAATGTAAAATCATTTAAAAATTCAAACTGTCAAGATAAGGAGAAGGGAACAAGAAGGGAAGGTCCAAGAACCTTGAAGAACAGGGTTGAGACAAAACATAGAAGGGTTTCAATATACTAGAAGACAAGTGGAAAAGAAAATGTTTTAGACCATGTATAATAAATGCATCCCCAAAATTTATATGAATTACATAATACCATTTTATGGTTCTTATGATAAGAACCAACCACTTGGGTTTCAATTTTTGTGGATGTCACTAGAATCTCTTAATGGAATTACAGCCTTGTTATATAGTTGGGTTGAGGGGAGGGCGCTTTTCATTCTTCTTTATATTAAAGCTATCATTCCAGGCTTTGATCAAAGATCCAAGAATATTTGTTCTACCAGTCTGGAATGAATGTGGTTTGGAAGATCAGAGTACATTTGAAAAGCTGCAACAAAATATAGGTAGCCAACATCTCAGAATTTTGGATCAGCCCAGATAGAGATAGCAATTTGAAATGTTTTAGATCCCTTAAATGTTGAAATGTTTATCATTCTTCTATCTGCAAGTTGGATATTCCAATACAGTGATAATGTATAGAATTCCCATGCGTTATTACACTTTCCTGAGAGTAAAGCAATTAGAATAAACCTTAATCCTAGGAACAAATTTTTTTTTGTAGTTTTCTTTTTTTTTTTTTTTTTTTTTTGCATTTAAAACTTTTGGGCTATTCCCTGACAATCTATACATGTAAATTTGATTGCTAAACATTGTCACTTTGAATGTCAAACTATTTTTAATCTATTGATTTTGATTAAAAATCATAATACAAACAGAGCTAAAATCACACTAACAAAATAAACTAAATATGAAAAGTTGCATTGAAAGGGCATGTTACATTATTCTTAATAGGATCATGTAGAAACATTCCAATGGCAGTGTTCTCAAAATAAAACAAAATTACATTGTAAGACCCCCAGCCTGGTCACTCTTGGGACCTTACCTGTAACTTTGGCTGGTTGGTGTCTTTACTCTTGTACTACATGGCTCACTTACATCAGACATCATATTTGTATACCCTGAGAAATCTGACACTGAAGTCCTTACTCTATGGTCCACTTCTCCATTAGAGTTAGTGATAAAGGTCATTGGCACCCTGCTGCCCGACTTAAACTGAGAACCAAATGCTTGTGCAAAGTTCTCAATCTGATACGTTGTTCTAGGCTCTATGTCTTTCTGAGGATCTATCTGGCTAGTTAACTCCTGAGATGGAATCTGAAAGCTTGTGGAGGACTCTAAATTTTTCTGTTCCTTCTGGCTAGTCAATTTCTGAGATGTAGACTGGTAGCTTGATGAAGTCTCTAAGTTTTTCTGCGGATCTATCAGATCATCCAGCTCCTGTGATGGAGTCAGCTGCTGATGGGTGGCCTCCAAAGTAGATAAATAAAAACCTGGTTGAGATCCAAGCAACATCCCAAAAGGAGGCTTTGGCAATGTAGTTGGCAACACTGAGGTAACAGATTGGCTGAAACCACACTCCAGGGGAGATGTAGTGTATATTTGTTTATCTGGAAATAAAGTGTGGTTGTGGAGAGTTGAAGACAAACTAACAAACTGGAAACTGGGTCCAAAAGCAAAACCAGTGCTATTGGCTGATCTTTCAAAAGCTTGCTGGATGTATTTGGAATATCCTTGCAACATGTTTGCTTTGTCATTTGAAGGTGTCTGGTTGCCTGGGCTCAAATTTTCCTCTTGAACCATGTCTGAATGTTCTCCTGAAGGGTGTAAATCAACTCTTTGCTCTGTTATGTTGAAAGGATCCTCTTTCTGCCCCTCAGATTTACTGGAGTACTGGTCCAAAAGGCTCTGTAAGACTTCATCAGGGATCCCAGACTTGTCATGACAAGACTTGATCTCAGTGTTTAGAGATGAGGAATCAATAAGTGATAATGGCGCTTCGTTGTCCATAACGCTCACACCTGCAGACTGGATGACAGACTGTTGGGAGGCCATGTGTCCAACGTTTATAGAAAAGGCACTGTTACCACTGGCAGTTTGTAAATATCTTCTTTTCTTTGAAAACTGCATGGCATCATCATAGTTGCTACTTAGCTGGCCTTGCTTGCCACCTGCACTCTGGAGAAGACTAATGGCCTCCACACTACTATTGGATACTATGCCAAGAGAACCACTTGGTTTCCCTGACAACGATTTCTGTCCAACTATATCTGGTAATGGTGACACAAAATTAAGGTAGTTTTTGTCTGTATTTTTTCTGCTTCCTTTTTTGAAGACCAACTTTGGCACCCTTTTTTGTAACTCATCTATACCAGCGCCAATTATGCCACCACTGGAAGACACAATAGGAATTTCTACCGTATAACTCTGCATGTTGATATTATTTGCAATTTGTGATTCATTTGCTTTACCAGTCTTATGTTCCTTGTTTTCAATAGATATGCTTTTTGACTTATTTTTTCTCCGTGAAGAACTTGTATTTCCCTGAGACAACACAGTCAGGTTACCCATATTGTTATGGTTTGATGACCCAGGTTCTGCACTAGCTGCTCCTTTAGCTATGGTTTCACCACATGTGCGCCTGTGCTTCAATAATCTATCAGTCCTTGAAAAATACTGTTGACAAGTATCACATTTGTATGGCTTTTCTCCACTATGTGTCCTCTTGTGTCTCTCCATATGGTACTTCTGAATGAACTTCATGCTGCATTGATCACACCCAAATGGCTTCTCTCTACTATGAATTTTCTCATGTCTTTGCAGTAGGTATTTCTGAATGAAACCCATGCTACACTGGCTGCACTGGAAAGGTCTTTCTCCTGTATGAATGAGGACATGTCTGCGCAGGTGGTAGGAGCTCCTGAAAGCAGCGCTACAGTGTTCACAGATGTGAGGTTTCTGACTTGGGGAAAGAATGGCACCTTCTCCATCTCCAACCAGAGAAGGCTTGGAAGAAGCGCTGGGCTTCCGCTTGGCTTTGATTCCCTGAGATTCTGGCTTTGGCCTCTTTGCCTTTTTGACATTAGTGTCCTGCTTTGGCTCCTCGCTGCCGTGGTGGTCATCTGTCCTGCTGCTGCTGAGTAACACGTCGCGGTGGTGCTGGGGGGGGCGGGTGCTGCCCGTGCTGGTGGAGAAGGCTCAGGTCCTGGATGACGCCGTGGCTCCCCCCCCTCCCCGCCTCCTAGGCCGGGAGGTCTCTCCTCCGCCCCTGCAAACAGCCCTCCATAGTGGTGGTGGTGATGGTGATGCTGCTGCTCCTCCGGCTCTGTAGGTTTCTCTTGTTTGATGCTCACCAGGGACTGCAGAAATCCCCACGAGTTCCTCTGCGGGGGGGTAGGCCGCGGCCGGCGCCGCGGGCTCCTTCTTGAAAGTCATGTCCGGGGCAGGAGGAGGAGGCGGGGGAGGCTCGGCGGCTGGGGCTGCGGAGTTGGAGGCCGAGGAAGAGGAGGAGGAGGTCGAGGAGGATGAAGAGGAGGAAGAGGAGGAGGATAACACGCACTGCGGGGGAGGGGCAGCCCCCACCGCCGCCCGGGTGAAGCTGGTGACCGGGGGGAGACGGTGATTGAACATGACCATACTCGGGGGGAAGGTGGGTTCCATCTCCGCCCTCCTGCTGCTGCTGCTGCCGCCGCCGCCGCCGCTGCCGCCGCCGCCGCC